>OX596013.1:20688810-21096248 GCA_951394025.1 Heteromyza rotundicornis
AGTGAATAGGATCATGAAAATTCAAAGATCGCAGTGAATATCGCATGAAAACTTTCTGGATACGCTCAATACGATTTATATGAGAGATATGATAAGGTCTCCAGATAAAAGAGGCATATTCAAGTCTTGATCGAACAAATGAAGTATATAGCAATTTAAGTGTATACGGATTTGAAAAGTCCGAACTATTCCGTCGGACAAATGCGAGCATTGCATAGGATTTTGATATAACAGAATTAATATGACTAGTAAATGTTAATTTACGGTCAAAGATAACTCAGAGATCTTTTATTTCACAAATTGACTTTAAAGATGAACCACAGATATGGTAGAACCCTGTTCAACTTGTTCATAAGTGAGTTTTTTGCTGCGATTTGAATAAATATTTATACCCCCACACTCACTGTGGCAGGGTATACTAACTTTGTCACAACGTTTTTAACGCCCATAAGGAGGCGTGTCCGGTATGGAAAAGTATATATATTCTTGATCAGTATCACCTCCTGAGTCGATTTAGCGATGTCCGTCTGTCTGTCCGTCTGTCCTTCCGCACGATAGCGGTCGCAGTTTTGGAGATATCGACTTGAAACTTTTTTTACATGTTTTTCTCGTGAATACTGAGATCAAGTTCGAGAATCAGCCAAATCGGACAAAAACTGGGCGTGGCTCCCATACACCGAAAAAAAATGTAAAAATATTTTATTGTTGTATTCGATTGGAAATGTATAGAAACGTATTTTTGACATGGTCCGAGGTTCCGAAACTACATATATAAGGGTCAAAATGGGGTCTTGAGACCAATTTTTTTTTTTCGGTGGATTTGATTGGAAATGTTTAGAAACGAATTTTGGACATGAATTCTGGCTAAGTGCAATAAGTTTTGTGCAAATAACAAAGTTTTGTGCTATATTTCCGTGAATTCCTGTCAGCTAAGTATCACAACAACAAAAATTGCAATTTTTTTTTGTTTTTGCTTATACTGTCCACTTTGACATTTCTTGTGTCACCAGCTTTATATAGATTCCACATTCTCAGACTGATCATATTTTCAGAGCATACTTTCAGGCACTTGTTTTAATATAATTTGAAAGTGCCTTTTCCCAGTCAACATTTTGTCTCGTTACAATTTACACTTTTTTACACTTTTTGTATTTTATTTTTTATAAATTTTGCATTTAAATATGACTTGCTCTTTCCGTAAGTGTGCCATTAAAGTCGATAACGAACGCATGGTCTCTTGTTGGCTATGCGATATCTTTTATCACGTCAAATGTGCATCCCTTACTGGTAGAGTAGTCGATCTGATCGTCTAAACTGAAGGAGTACGAAATTAACTTTCAGAAGTATAAATGTTTGGATGAAACAGCTCCGAAACAAAATACTTCTGTTGGGCTTTTACCACCTGCCCCAACTCCGACAACTCCATCCTTTTCCGATATGTTTGCTTCACCAGTTACATTTTATTCTCCTGATCCTGCGGTTTTGGAAACGAGGGTAGATGACGCTCCTGAGAAAAATATGAATGGAATCTCAAATATTGATAAAAATGTTGTTCCTTCCATAAATATTATTTCTCCAAAGGATAGTTTGCGGGAAGTACAAGAAACGAGAACCCCAAAGAGGCTTGTTGTTGTGCAACCTAAAAAATCTATTTTCGTGTCCAGATTTGCACCAGACACATTAACTGAAGATATTATATTTTATATTGATTCTAAACCGGTAATAATATAAATGCTTTTAAATTCAACTTTTCATACGATAGAAACATTTCATCTTTCAAATTATCTGTTCCTGCAGAATTGTTTGATGAGATTGTTAATAAAAATGTTTGTCCGGATAAAAATTTAGTTCGTGAATTTGTTTATAAAGAAAAATCAAATCTAGTAAATCCAGTTCAACTTCCTCAAAGAAAATTAAATTCTAATCAAAAAAACTAAATAAAATCCCGAATAATGTTGTTTGTCTTCTGTACCAAAATGTTCGAGGGTTAAATACAAAGTTGAACGATATTTATATTAAAAGTTTCGATTGTAGTCATAATGTCTTGGTATTTACCGAAACTTGGCTTAAACCAAATATTTTTGATTCAGAAATTCTGTGTGCTGGGTATCAAATTTTTCGGAGGGATCGTAAATGCAGGACTGGTGGTGGAGTCCTCATTGCAGTAAAAAACCTTTTTTCATCTGAGGAAATCATACTTTCAGATGTCTCTGACTTGGAATTTATTTGTGTACGAATTCGAGTTTTTAGTATCGATATTTTCGTTACTTGCTCGTATATCCCACCGAATTCCGATATTACCGTTTATCTAAGACATGTATCGCTTATATCATTGGTTTACTCAAATGTTAAACCTGCCGATTCCATTGTTGTTTTTGGAGACTTTAATTTACCGAATATATCTTGGAATTTATTTGGCGATTCAAACCAGTTTCTTCCGTATTCTTCTAGTGACTGTTTAAATGACTTTCTGGATTCATTTTCAGATATGAGTTTACAACAAGTAAACGGGATTGAAAATAAGAATAGTAGAATTTTGGATTTAATTTATGTTGATGACTCTTCGAAGTTTTCAGTGCAACGCTGTGATGCTTTTGCATGTCCAGAAGATAACCATCACCCAACACTTGAATTATCATTTCGAATTTGTTCAAAACAACTTAGAACCAGTTTCTACACCGTTGAAGTCATTTTTTTGCATCAAGAATACAAATTTTGTTAAAATGAACCAACTCTTATCTGAAACTAGTTGGGACATGAACTTTCAAGATGTTGACGACTGTTTATTAATTTTCAATTGTACGCTCAGCAAAATCTTCGAGATATGTGTTACAAAGAACATTAAAAATAATTCGAATGAACTTGGTGCTGTATGGTTTACAAAAGAATTGAGGAAACTAAAAACTTCGAAAATTCGGGCATTTAAAACATATAAAAGAACTTTAAACCTTCAAGATTATTCTAAATATTCGCTTCTGAGACATAAATATCAAGTACTTAATAAAAAATGCTATGATGAATATTTGAACGATTTGAAATCCAAAATGAAATAGGATTCTAAAACTTTTTATAACTTTGTAAATTCAAAAAGGAAAAACACTGGTTTTCCAACTACAATGAAATGGAATGATCGTGAGTCCAACAATCCTACTGAGATTTCAAATATGTTTGCTGACTTCTTCAAAACGACATATTCTGATAATACTTATGGCAACACATCATATCCATATAACATCCCCACTTATAATTCCATTCTCAACCAAATCATTCGTATCTAACTATAGAGGTATTGCTAAACTTAGCACAATACCAAAGTTATTTGAACAAGTTGTCACAAAGCAATTTGTTCACTCGGTCATAACTTTAATATCTCCTTCACAGCATGGTTTTCTGAGAGGTAGATCAACGTCTACAAATTTATTGGAATTTTCTTCATTAACAATAAAGGGATTTTCAAAGAATCTTCAAACAGATGTCATATATACTGATTTTAGTAAAGCTTTTGATAAAGTTAATCATTATTTGTTGATTGAAAAGCTTAAAAGATACGGATTCCCAGATCTTCTTTTAAAATGGGTAGAATCGTATCTGACAAATCGGAAGCAACAGGTGTTATTCGAATCATCAACATCAAAAACTATAGATGTCACCTCTGGAGTTCCTCAAGGAAGTCACTTAGGTCCTATTCTGTTTAATCTTGTTATAAATGACCTTCCTTCTGTCATTAAACATTCGAATGTACTGTTGTATGCTGATGACGTTAAATTGTTTCTATCCTATGACATCTTAGATCAACATAAGTTGTTACAATCAGATCTGACCAGTATAGCTATCTGGTGTGAGAATAACTTAATGGAACTGAACCTGAAAAAATGTAAATTTATGACATTTGCTAGAAGACACCAACTTTCATCGCTGTATCATATAAATAACTGTAATCTAGAAAAGGTTTTTACTTTCGTGGACCTGGGTGTTACTATGGATCCAAAACTTCGCTTTCATCTACATATTGACTTATGTGTGAATAAGGCGAGGGGTGTTCTAGGTTTCATTAAAAGATGGTCAAAAGAATTTAATGACCCATTCGTTACCAAAAGTCTTTACGTATCACTTGTAAGACCAATTTTGAAATATGCATCAGTCTTGTGGAATCCACAATACAACTGCCACTCTGATAGAATTGAATCGGTTCAAAAACAATTTTTATTATTTGCTTTAAGAAACCTTCGCTGGAATCCGAATCAGAACCTACCTCCGAACCTACCTCCATACGAAAATCGTTTAAAACTCTTGGACATCCCTACTCTAAAAAATAGAAGAACGATGCTTAATGTAACATTTTTGATTAAATTGATAAATGGCTCTCTGAATTCTACATTTTTGCTTCAAGAAATTGATTTTAATATCCCAACCCGTCGTTCCAGATCTTTCATTCCTTTGATATTAAGTATGTGCCGCTCTAATTACGCGCAGAATGAACCTTTTCGTTGTAACTAGAACATTTATTTTAAATGCACTTGATCACACTTAAGCCTTTGTTGCTCTTTGAGTTTTTGGACCGCTTAGGGTCTAACGAAATGACAGGGTTGCCAAACTCCACAAAGATCGGCATTGTCGATTTTTTGAAAGTGTTGTATTTTTGTTGTATTTTATATTTATATTTCAGCAGAATTTTGTTTTTTACTGTATATTGTATACAAATAAAACAACATTTTTAGCTGAATTCACATTCGTTCCGTTACTGTTTACTTAACTGTTCTATTTGTATTTGATTTTTTATATTTCGTATAAAAAAACAAAATACTAAAATTAATATTTGTAATCTTTGTCGCGTAAATTAACTGTTTGGATTGTTTTGTCTTTGTATTTTTGTTAAGTCTAATATCGTAAAGTAGAGAAAAATTATATTTGATCAAATTCATATTCGTCGCATGAATTCTGAAGCTTCATAACATTTTCTTTTAATTCTATTGTTTATTATCACGTTAATCTTATATTATGTTATGTTTGGAAGAATTCTCTCTTGCATTCATAACCTAATTCGCGTTTTATTAATATGCGTTTTATCAGCTGATGATTTTAATCTGTAGCTGAAACGAATTTCAAGATATGTTTACCCGCGATCGGTTACACAGCGTAATCCGGATTACGGCTGTTCGGTCACCAAATCCGTGCGTCATGCGGATGTGCCCCTCGGTCGGTTGGGCGGGTTAGTGAAACCGCTAGAATTAGTCGTTCAAAAAAAAAAAAAAAGTCACAAAGTAGAAACTAATTGAATTAATAGGAAAAACTAATTATAATTTTTATTTAATCAGTTTTCCTATTAATTTAACTATTTTCTACTATTATTTTAATAGTAAGAGCATCCTATTGACCAGATTTAATAGGATTTTTTCTGAGTGTACGTTTGGGGATCTAATCGGAAATTGTCGGTATTTGTAAATCTCGATATATTTGTGCATTTCTTATAAACCATCGATTTGACGCAGAACTTTCGACTGCATTCTTTGTAGTTTCTCAACATTTGATGGGGAAGCTGTTCCCCAGAGCTCAATCCCATATGTCCATATGGGTTTAATCACACTTTTGTATAAAAGGATTTTATATGTGGTGTTGAGTTTTGATTGCTTCGAGAGGAGCCAATTTAGTTCGAGTTTTTTTCAATTTGATTTGTGTAAGTTTTGCTTCGATGTGTTTTTTCCAAGTGAGTCTCCGATCGAGATGTATACCAAGGTATTTGGTTTCACGACACTGTGGTATTACATTACCATTTATTTTAAATGTGGCGCAAGTATCTTTCTTTATTTATTTATTTATTTAAGTCTATGAATTTTTACATTCTTACAGACTAATTAAGGACTAGGTACAAATTACTTAACGATTAACCAAAAACAGTGTTCAACAAATTCAAAAAAGTATTTTTGGAATAAGAGAAATCACCATCAATCATGTGAGAAAAACCGTTAAATTGAATCAACGCCCTTGTGAGGGGGGCATTAAGGCCATACATAGTTTTACTAAAGCCAACATAAAAAGGAACATAATGGCGAAGAGTTCTTATAGGAATGTTAAAATTAATTCTCTATAGGAGCGACGGACAATCAACTGCACCATGGATAATGTCAAAAACGAAGGACAAAGACAGAATTGCTCTTCTACTCTCAAGAGATTTAAGCGTAATTAGCATACAACGCGAAGTATAGGAGTGAATAGGATCATGAAAATTCAAAGGTCGCAGTGAATATCGCATGAAAACTTTCTGGATACGCTCAATACGATTTATATGAGAGATATGATAAGGTCTCCAGATAAAAGAGTCATATTCAAGTCTTGATCGAACAAAGGAAGTATGTAGCAATTTAAGTGTATACGGGTTGGAAAAGTAAGAACTATTCCGTCGGACAAATGCGAGCATTGCATAGGATTTTGATATAACAGAATTAATATGAGTTATCTTTGACCGTAAATTAACATTTACAATTTACGGTCAAAGATAACTCAGAGATCTTTTATTTCACCAATTGACTTTAAAGATGAACCACAGATATGGTAGGAAGTCACAAAGTAGTTGTTTGACTTTGAGAATGTAACATGAAAACATTTATTAATATTCAACGATAGACAGTACCAAGAGTTTATTTTGTTTAATTCTGATTGGAGTAGCGATGAGTCGGACGAATTTTTCACGACCGAATAAATTTTGAGATCGTCGGCCTAAAGAAGAAATTTTGCAAATGAAAAACAACTGCCAATATCGTTTATAAATAACACAAACAACAGAGGTCCCAAAACACTACCTTGTGGAACACCAGACGAGGCTATAAATGCCTGGGAGGGTATATTATCAACAGTAACAACGCATCGCCGGTTACTTAAATACGATTTTATCCAATTTAAAAAAGTTGAATGAAAACCCATGTTTGATAATTTTCTTAAAAGAATGTTGTGAGAGACTTTGTCGAAAGCTTTCGAAAAATCGGTGTAGATTGAGTCAATCTGAAAACAATTTTGAAACGCAATGATACAATCTTTTGCAAACACGGCAAGATTGGAGACTGTCGATCTGCCCGGGACAAATCCATGTTGATTTGGACAAATTAAGCTTTTTACTGCAAAAAATACCTTATCTTTGATAATGCATTCGAAAAGTTTCGATATTGTCGATAGCTTAGAAATAGGTCTATAATTAGAGACGTTGTTCTTATTCCCACTTTTAAAGATAGGAGTAATGAATGCAATTTTTCACTCATCAATGAAAATACCAGATGATAAAGATTTATTGAAAATTTTTTTCAAAGGTTGAACTAGAGATGTACATTTTTTGAGAAAAATTGCTGAGAGGCCATCGACATCTGTTAAAGAAGAAGATTTAAGTTTGAGAAGTCCATTTGAGACATCTTCAGAAGTTAAAGTCAGAGACCCAAAATCCAAGGCGGAATCTAAATTAAACGTTACATTAGGATCATCATCATCATCAGTGATAAAATTGGAGCAAAAGAACTCAGCGAAGAGATAAGCTGCCTCAGAGGCAGACTGGGCAGATTTATCATTAAAAAATAACGCGGACGGAAAACTTGAACAAGATTTCTTGGACTTAAGGCTTTCGGATTCGTTTTAATGTTGGCTTCGTAATTCAAAATATGATTTCTATGTAGAAATTTATCGAGACAATTATATTCTTTTATATAAAGTTGGTATTTATGGAAAATTTTGAGTGAAACTTATTTCGTAAGTTATTCAATTTTTTTAGTACTTTAGTGTGCCACGGCAGCTTAGAAGGCTTTTTTTTTAATAAGTGGAACATTGTTTAAGCAAATTTCGGAAATTTTAGTTTTGAAAATATTGAAGCAAATTGCAGTATCAAAATCCAAAAATAACTGATCCCAATCAAACTTAAGAATTAAATTATTTAAGCTAGTAAAATCACATAAACTATAATTAAAAGAATTGTGCAGACTACAATTTTCTAAATTAGGAAATTCATAAAATTCAATTTGTAGAGCCAAGGGCACATGATGCATATCAGTCCGATAAATTAAAATTTATATTAATACTAATGAAAATTAGATCCAATACTCTGTCAAGCTTGTTTAAGAAATTATTAATTTGAGATAATTCAATACTTAGAAAGCAATCAACTAAATACATTTCGTTGAAACTATTAACATTTGCAGGTGTAAGTGCATAAATATTATCATTATAAGACCAAGAAACATTACATAAATTAAAATCACCTAATACACAAAGGTGACCATGTTTGTTCAGCGTTAACGAAACTACATTGTCGACATGCGCTTTATAAAGGGTTTCGACAGCGTTCGGTGGAATGTATGAGGCAACAATGAAAAAAGAACCCGAGCAGCCTTGAACTTTAGAGTGACTTTAATTCTCCACTGAGATAACCAGTTTTGCAGTGCGTTTAAATGCTGTTGCCAGTGTTGTGATGCCATTTTGGGGTCTGAGTGTGAGCACAATATTGCGGTGTCGTCGGCAAATGTTGAGATGAGGGTCTGATCATAAATGGGCATATCAGCTGTATAGAGTATATACAGTAGGGGTCCGAGGACGCTACCTTGGGGTACACCGGCAAGAATATCAAATCTACGAGAAACGAAACTTTTATGTTTAACTACAAATTTTCGGTAGTTATGAAGCAAAATGTGCTTGCTTGCGGGTAATAGTTTATGTAGTCTGGATATAAGTCCTCTATGCCATACCTTATCAAAGGCTTGGGTGATTTCGAGCAATACTGCTGAGCAGTATTGCTTTTTTTCGAATGTTTTTTTGATCAAGTCAAGCTTATTGAGCTTATTGGGCGATATGAACTCACGTTTGTAGGGTCTTTTCCCGATTTCAGGATCATCGTGATCTGCGACAGCTTCCAGACAGTTTGGTAATGACCTATTCTTAATATAGCATTATCTATGTGTAATAAGTGAGTAACAGCAATTGATGGGAGCTCTTTCGCCATTTTAGCCGTTGTTAAGTCATGACCTGGAGCTTTTTTTGGGTTCAACTTGGCAATATCAACCATAAGTGATTTTCTTCTGATGAGTAGTGGTTTAAAATTTTACCTGGTTGCGAGCCGTGGTAACGGGTAATTTGCAGTTGGGGGGTTTGGAGTAAATACATTTTGTAGGTGACTTGCAAAAGCAGTACCTTTTTCGGGTAAACGAATTGGCGATTCTGCAATTATGGGTCGTTTTAAATTTTTTGTGGCACGCCAAAGTGAGTAATTTGTTGAGCTCGTAGGTGTACGCATTCGTTTTTTTGGTTTCTAAAAGTATAAATCTGTGGCTTTTCGGCATTACAAGTTAAGTCCATAAAAATATTTTTCGAGAAACAGCTGTTTTAAACTTCAAAAATAAATTTGCAATTTCTAAGAGTAATTGAAGATATTTCATGGGGACACAAGGTCTCGAATGTACAAGCATGAATGGTCAAAAACAATGGTGTTTTAGTACTTTTTTTTGGACTTAACTGGTTTGCCGGGAATATAAATTTCTTTTTACGCATTCATTTGATAAATCCATTATTAAGTACTTTCTTTGCAGCAATCTTTTGGTGTGGTAGTTTGCCAACAGAAAAGGAACAATTTTCCCAATTTTAGCTCGACTTAAAAGCAATGTCCAGCTGGACAAAATATAAGCTCTAATCGGATATACTTGAAATTTTATGTAGTGGAGTTTTTATGGATCCAATATGACGGTCAAATATGTTAAAAATGCAAAGATAAACCAAATTTGTATGAATTTATCGACTTTTAAAAGAGTTTTGTCTCCAAATTAATACATTAACATTATTTAGTTATATTCTACAATTACTGGTCATTTTGCTTGACCATTACTTCCAATTTCAATGCAGACAAGTGCATAATATGCCCACTTACGAAATATAACATTTGCTTGTCTGTTCTAGTCAAACAGAGAGTGGTCACTTCGCTTGACCACTACTGCTAATACCCATTCAGGCACTCCAGCCATTAATTGGAATCTTCCAATATGTAATGCACAATGTACAATGCTACTTTATAAAAATCTTCTAAAATTTAGCCGGGAACTTAATAACACAGCGTTGCTCGGCCGCCATATCAGATTAAGAATTAAGAATTAGCTTATATTAGTTATAGTCGTGTCCACCTTTCCGAATCACGAAATCGGTGCATCAAGACCGAAATTATGGCATTTTTAGTAAACCATTCCAAAAATTTTATTTTTGGTGGGCCACAGAGATCCGACCGTATAATCTCTTTTTAAGTGACGCCTTGAGTGTAGTCAAAGTATACAAACAATATTTAAGAGCTCTAGGTGCTGCGGTTGAGGCACAGTGCGTTGATATATGAGTCAATCAAAAGCAAAATGTTGGACTTAACTGGTTATACCGGGAAAATTGGACTTAACTGGTTATGTCGGGAAAATGGGAGAAATTTGAGTTTTTAGTGTGCCGATTTCCAGTCAATTTGTGGCGGAAACTTCCCAATGTTATTTTTTTTCAAAGGAGTGTTCTATAATGACACGATTTCCGGTGCTAACTCGATTTCGGAAAAATGTGAACTTAACTTGTTATGTCGGAAAGCCACAGAAATTGTAGTTTTCAAATCTAAAAACAGAAACTTCAATAGTATATTGGTCAACAAGTGTTCGTTTTTCTTCTAAAAATGTAGAAACTTAAAAAATACGTTTTTTCTGCTTTAAATATATTTCAGTTAGACACAGAAAAATTGTGCCTATGGCCGTAGGTTCAAGACTGGCCGGCGGCACAACAGTTTTTTATTTATATTGTAATAGGTTTTTAGCGACCTCTAATTATACCGTGGGGGTGTCAAGGTATACTAACTTTGACACAACGTTTGTAACGCCACTAAGGAGGCGTGTCCGGTATGGAAAAGTATATATATTCTTGGTCAGCATCACTGCCGGAGTCGATTTAGCCATGTCCGTCTGTCAGTCCGCGCGATAGAGGTCGCTGTGGCTCCCATATAACGAAAAAAAAGATCAACCTTTTCAAAGTGTTTTTTATAGCTGTTTTCGATTGGAAATGTTTAGAAATGGTCCAAGCTTCCAAAACCACATATAAATGGGTCAAAATGGGGTCTTGAGACCAAATTTTTTTTGGTGGATTTGATTGGAAATTTTTAAAAACGGATTTTGGTTGTGGTCCGAAACTCCAAAACCACCTATAAAGAGGGTCTTGCGACCAAATTTTTTATGTTGAGGTATTTCAAAACTTCTACTGTGTGGGGGTATTTCAGCTGCGGCATGGCCGAAGATAGTCCACTCTCTAGTTTTTAAATGTGATGGGCTTTAGGTCCAAATTAAAAATACTGTTTTGTAAGAAAATAGTCAAATTATCAAGTAGTCCATGAACTACTAAGCGGGAAAAACCCCGTCTCATGGCTCACTTCACTTCATTAGAAGTACTACATTCTCTCCAACCACTCGTTGGCACGGTCCTTACTGTTTTGAGTTCAGTTCGATTCAGTAGACGACAAGAAACGGGCGTGTCGAGTAGCGAATTAAAAAAATTCAGTCTTATATTCTACAAACATGTAGGAAACTTCTTTACGAAAGCATGCATACAAATTCATCAATGAAAATTGTTCCTGCTTGGTGACTATGTTTAAATCACATTGGCTCTTTTTAATTTTGCAGACACTGCAAGGAGTACGGAATTTTTAAGCCAAATGCTTAAACATATCGCTGCCTATGCAACCCTTCAACATCTTACAACAGCCTTTCAAAAAGTGAATAAAGTTAACTTGTACTTCAACTTTATACACTTGTAACTTGTAACTCTTGTAAACGAACTTGTACAATAAAACCTAAACTATATCTTTTTCTTTACTTTTGTATTCAATCTATATATATAAAAGAGACGTGTATGTTTGTCACCAGTAGACGCGAAAACTACAGCACCGATTCTCACCAAAATTTATATATGTGTTCTAGGGGTCGTGAGTCGTGACATAGGATAGGTTTTGACACGCCCATTTTTACAGCCCACAAGTTAGAAAATACGTATTTCTCTCACATTTGTGAATCTTTTAAAGAAAATACCATATGATCAACAATCAACTTGGTTGCCACTAAGGCATTCAATCCCGGGATCCCGAATCCCGAAATCCCGGGATCCCGGAAGTTTTCTCAATCCCAGAAACCCGGGATTTTGAGTCCGGAATCCCGGGATTCAAAAATGCATTTTTTATGCATTGTTTAAGATATTTTTTACGTTTTTCCACAAAAATATTCCTTGCATTTACTTTCAATCTATTTGGTAAATCAAAAAAACCCACTTTTGTAGATTTAGTGCTACAAACACACAAAAATTTACAACATTTTTGTCAAAAACGGTTAAGAAACAATTTTTATCGATCTGAATAAAATTTTTTTTATTTAAACAATTTTTTTTTTTACAAAAAAGATTCATGTTAAAATTATTTTGTAACCGTATATTGAAAACTTTACGAATTGGATAAATGGTTTTGTGTGTGTTTTACTTTTGAATGGACACCAATTTCAATAGTTTTAAACAACAATTGGTGTATTTGTTCCCGATATAATACTAAAACTACTGAAAGTAATGCGTGGTTTTCATTATTTCAAAATAATGGCAATTGTTGTCATATGTGGTGAGAACAGGTTGGCATTTCGTTGTCAATTTAACGAACTGATGTAAAATATCGAAAAATTAATATGAGGTGACGTCACCGTTTGTCATATACGTTGGTATTTGCCAACATGCAGGCAAATTTATTTGCATATGGCACGGGCCAGCAAATTCAGCACTTTGCTGAATCGTTGTCAGTTTGTGATGCCATTGATTATGACATAATGAAAACCAGGCTTAAGTTTTTCGTTTTTAGCATGAAATGGAGCTGGCAAAAATAATTTGTTCGATCAGTCTAATTTAAAAAGAATAACTTTTTGTTTGACTATATTTATTTAAATATTATTTGTTTTGTTTAATGTAATATTTATTAAATATGTTTTCTTTGTCGAATTAAACTTAAAATATTGTTGCAACAATTTGTTCTTTAATTTTATATTAACTATTGTATTTAATTGGAAAATCCTGAAAATCCCGGGATCCCAGGTTTGTAATTTCAAATCCCGAAATCCCGGGATTTTCAAAAACACTTCGGGATTGAATGCCTTAGTTGCCACCTAGGACTTAATTTTTCCCCACCCAAGCAGTGTTACCATATCTGCGGATTTTTTACCTTTCGGTTTCTTTCAAAGTATGAAATCGATTTGCTAAAGTATTTCAAGTCGATGTACCGATCACAAATTTCAACAACTTCGTGTATTTTCAACATTAAATGCAGCAGGGAGTAATAATTAAGGTTATTTCCATTTGATTGCATGTAACTTTTCAACAATGGAAAAAACCTAAGGCAATGCCAAAATAACACGGCTTCTCCTTGAGTATTACATATTCGCAATTCCATAATTTGCCCCAATCTCCCAGTGCACATTTTACGCCCACTTTCACAGTACTTCACACAGTAACCCTACACACAGTACTTCATTACAACTTAAAATACCCAAAATTCCGCCGCCGCGGTACTTTCTCGAAAATTCTTCCAGCAAAGATATTGGAATAAAAAAATTTGTTTGCGGTGAAAAATTTCAAAGCTACAACTAAAAATGTGTATCATTTATAAATTTTCTTTAAAAAAACGCAGTATCGCATATTCAAGCTACATTTTTGTTCAAGTTCCGTACCGGCAGCAGAATTTCGCGTTGGCTTATGGGGACCTAAATGAAGGCAAACAGCCATTAATATTACGAGAAGACGTCCATTGCGAATGAAAATTAAATTAAACTTGACTTAAATGCACACACTGCAATTGGCCTTTTCGGCAAATAAGCACTGCAAAATTGTCCCAACAAGTTATAAAAATCACTTTCTTCCCACAAGAAAAATTTACAAAATCCCGGGATTTCGGGATTTGGAATTACAATAGCGGGATCCCGGGATTTGTTCGGGATTTTCCAATTAAATACAATAATTAATAAAGAATTAAAGAAAAAACTGTTGCAACAATATTTTAAGCTTAATTTTGTTTTAATTCAACGTAGAAATAATATTTAATAAATATTGCATTAAACAAAATTTAAAATAAATAAAGTCAAACCAGTTTGATATTTTATGTGTTAAATTGAGTTGCTTTATTATTTATTTTGCCACGCTGTCACAAAATAATTTTATTAATTGTTTCAATTTGAAAAATTGTTTCAATTTGAAAAAATTTTATTCAGATCGATAAAAATTTGTTGTTTACTGTTATTGACCGGGATTCCGGACTCAAAATCCCGGGTTACCGGTATTCAGAAAACGTTCGGGATCCCGGGATTTCGGTATTCGGGATCCCGGGATTGAATGCCTCAGTGGCAACACTCCTCACAGACGGGGCGCTCAAAGAGTGCAGCCAACTTTAGGCAAATTTCCCTTCCTAAGGGAATTTTCGGTTTAATTTTGTCTAAAAGGGATAAAGGTACTCATTTTTACTTAATTTGAAGGTGCACTTAGACCGCAGGAGCGAACACAACTTTTGTCGCGAACTCCAATCGTAAACAAAATTCCGTTCGTGCAACCGTTTGGACTGACTGAATATTCCCTCCCGCACCAGCATCGGAATCTACAGATTTGTTCGTTTTCAAGTGTTTACACTGCCGGGCCATTTTGTGCGAGCATTCGGCTACGTACCAAAGCTCCAGTCGTTAGCACCGGCCGAATTAACGGCCTTTGTTTCAAATACTTATACCACATGTCATTTAATTTAATTTCAATAATCTTCCAAACATACTTTACTGCGCTACATACATACATACATACAATACGAATCATTCATTCATTCATCAAAACCTATTTCAATACCAATCGCTGCATCAATTTTCCCTCTATAAAATTGTACAAAATTAACTCCACATTATAAACACCAATTAAACATATATATTTAAAAATTACTTTCTTCCATTCATCCATTACATTGCAGACAATGCAACAGCAAAAAATTATTTAGGTCCAGCGAAGCGGACCGGACCCAGCTAGTCCAAAATAAAAAAAGAGTAGTGCCAACATTTAGAGTCTAAAGCTCATACAGATGGACAGACGGACATGGCTTAATCGCCTCAGGAGGTGATGGTGATCAAGAATATGTATAGTTTTCCATACCGTCCTTATGGGCGTTACAAACGGTGTGACAAAAACAATATGCCCTTGGAAGAACCGCGCAAGTAATATCTATCGTTCTTCGCGGTGAGAATTAATCTGAGTTTTTATTTTAAAAATGGGTTTCTTATATACTATTCTTTATCTTGAATTTACATGGATACAAGCAGATAAAGATATTTGTAGATTTTCCTTTTTAGTTCACAATGTCAATATAACACGAAAATATCCTGATAATGATATTTCGGGGTTTTCCTTACATCATTCTAAATTACTTCGACCAGTCAATAGGTAACTTGTCTGTTTCAATAACATGTAGAGAGCAATGCTGGTGGTACAGATGCCGTCGGCAGAAGTCCACCCTTCCTTAACTCAAAACTCTCCTGAGTTTTATCAGATAATGTTATCTTTTTAAATAATATTATTATTGTAATGATTGCACAGATTAATATTATACTTGTAAATATATTGATAGAATAAGAAATATTTTTGTGCTATTTTAATTCTTCAATTTCGTTAACATTTTCTATTCATGAGATCGTTTAATGTAATTTTATCTGTGAAATTTGTATCTATGTTATTTGGG
The DNA here is from genome assembly GCA_951394025.1 of Heteromyza rotundicornis. Lineage (NCBI taxonomy): Eukaryota > Metazoa > Arthropoda > Insecta > Diptera > Heleomyzidae > Heteromyza > Heteromyza rotundicornis. Next base: position 20,704,571 of record OX596013.1, read on the forward strand.
TAATAGAATCTTTGCCGATATACATGCTTTGTATTTGTAAATACTTTATCAAGAATCTTAACTGAACAGTTATTAAAATGTACAATGTTATTTTTATTAAGAATTATATTTCTTTCATCGCAGTTTTGATGAAGTTTTAAATTGTTTTCATAAATAATTAAAATAGTTTCGTCATCGATAAAAATTATTTCTGTTATATTATTTTTTATAGTTTTACAAGATAGTGTAAATTTTGAAATTTTTAATTCATTAGGTGTTTTTGTTTCCTCGTACTTATATGTAGCATTATTATATTCGAATACAATCTCGTTTTCATAATCTATTTCTGTAAAGTTACTATTTGGAATTGGCATTATACTTCTTAATTGAATACTTCTCAATTTTTTTGGTATTTTAATTATGAACATAATGAAATTTAATTTATATTTTAAAGCGCAAATTTTTAGATATTTTAATTTTTGTAAATCAATTTTATAATAATTTATTTCCTCACTTGTGAAAATATTGGGATGTATAACACCATGTTTAGCGGATACAATATTGTCTTGAATATGACTAATTTTTTCATTGAGTATGTTTATATTTAGTAGTTGTTCGTGAGCAAATAGTTGTCTGTCTACATAATTTCTATAAAATTTTGTAGAATTCGTTTCATCTTGAAAAACTTTTTTTATATATTTAAAGTTGTTAGTAAAGTAATCGTTTATTTTAACTTGATGATTAAGCTCAGTTATAGTGTTATGTAAGTTGCTATCTATAGTTGCTCAATGACTTTCAATATCTTTTCTATCTTCGTCGTCCATAGTACCGAATAAATATTTATGACCTGTTCCTATAATATTAATTAGTCCACGTCTCTTTCAATTTCCAGGCATAGTTTTTGGCATTATGGTTGTTCACGCCAACCGCGTAAATATGAACGCAACCTTATATAAATTTGTTAAATGTAGGGGGCGCTGTTGTCTGTGGCGAAATCTGCTTTCAAGTATGGCGATTTCGGTTTTGCCGACGGCTTTTTGGCTTTTTAAAATATTAATTATCTCGCTCGTCCGAATACCATACGAAGCAGCAGCCGCCTCAGCCAAGAAAAAGCCGGTAAGATTTTCTGAGGAAAATATATAAATAAATAAAGAAAAGATAACTAATTTGAAACGAATTTTCTGTTTTTCATCTTTTTTGAAAACGATTTCGAGAGCTATCGAATAGTTCGTAGAAGAACAAGGTCTGCGCCCAATTATTGGTCCTTCAAACCGGATCCATTCCAAAGGAGACGAAAAGACCTCCACAACAAACAAATCTAAAACTGAGAAGAAAAGCCCTCCACATCAATCACAATCATCATCTAAGCTGCTGCTACAAAATTAAAAAAGGTGCGTTACATTTATAAATGGTGATCATATGTGCGCATTTTTGAAATATTAAAAATGTATCCGTGATTTAAAAAAAAGTTAAATTTTCAATACGCTTAATTGCCAGCCCAAGCCACTCATTTACTCTCGTTTGTCTTCATTCCTACAACAAAAGCATTTTCTTAATATTATTCTGAAAGTGAAGTGATTTCTTAAATAAAGCTTCCAATCGTGCTATAAAATTAGTCTCTCTTTTAATTCCGTAATCTCTGTTAATTTAATTTGGAGAACTTTTCTAATAAAAGTTTAAATAATTACCAAAACATAAGAAATAAAAGAGATTAATAACTAATAATACCGATCAAACGAAGGTACTCCATATTCAAAGTGAGAGAAATAAAAAGATCTTTGAAAAATATTCGACACATTGAACTGTGCAAAAATAACCAAAAGCACATACACACAAACACATACTCCCACCCGCTCTCACAAGAAAAAGTCTCCACTGCAGGTTGTTGCTGCATTATTTTCTTTCGTTTTGCTTTAATTAGTTTTCGATATTTTGGCAACGGACAGACGTTCGTTTTTTTTTTATAAATTTAATGAACTGTGCAAAAATAACCAAAAGCACATACACACAAACACATACTCCCACCCGCTCTCACAAGAAAAAGTCTCCACTGCAGGTTGTTGCTGCATTATTTTCTTTCGTTTTGCTTTAATTAGTTTTCGATATTTTGGCAACGGACAGACGTTCGTTTTTTTTTTTTATAAATTTAATGAACTGTGCAAAAATAACCAAAAGCACATACACACAAACACATACTCCCACCCGCTCTCACAAGAAAAAGTCTCCACTGCAGGTTGTTGCTGCATTATTTTCTTTCGTTTTGCTTTAATTAGTTTTCGATATTTTGGCAACGGACAGACGTTCGTTTTTTTTTTATAAATTTAATTTCCAGTAAAAAAATTAAAGTAAATAATTCAAAATTAAATTAAAAGCAGTGTAATTGTGAAATTTAAAATTTGAAAGTGAACAAACTAACTGAGGCCAAAGTTAGCAACGTGGGAACAAAACACAAAACGAAACTGCAACAACAACACGTGAGAGCTATTCTATTGAAATTTGTGTTTTCAGTCAGTCTCAGAAAATACGAAATATTTCTTTGACTGAAACTGAATATTTCAGAGCAAAATATTTAAATAGGGAATTTTTATTTCTTTATCTCTTTTTAATATTTTTGTGAAATATTCAAAATAAGCGAATTAAAATATTTAAATATTTTGCCCGATTTGTATTTCGTGCAATTTTTTGTTGGTTTTTTTTTTCATTTTCCTATTCTCACATTCTACTGTATTTGGAGTGCGCCCTACGTCAGTATTTCCGACACTGACAAAGGGTTGAAATTTATTATTATACATTTTTTTTATCGCTTTTAAATATTTTTGAGAAATATTTAAATAAAATAAGCGATTCCAAATATTTTATTATTGGGAAGTTTTTAAATTTTTTTTGTTTTTGGAAATTTAAGTGTAATTTTTAGATATTTGAAATTTTTGTGAAAAATAGCTGCTTTAAAGGAATTTCATCGTCTGGCTGACGAAATCCTTGAATTCGAAGCGGAATTCAATACAACTGGTCAGAGTGACCATTCTACTTTTTCGTTGGAAGTTCAACGTGAGGAATTTAAAGATTTATGGGTGAAAGTAAAGGCAGCTTATGAAAAGTGTTCGCGGTCATCCTCAACCGACAATTCGGAGTCTAGTGACGATTTAGGAATAGTAAAAGATAGGTACCGAAACTGTTATAAGGCTTATATAGCCTGTGCTGCCATGATGGGTGAATTTGCTCACAATCTGACAGCTCATCTTCTCACATTTTCCTATTCTCACATTCTACTGTATTTGGAGTGCGCCCTACGTCAGTATTTCCGACACTGACAAAGGGTTGAAATTTATTATTATACATTTTTTTTATCGCTTTTAAATATTTTTGAGAAATATTTAAATAAAATAAGCGATTCCAAATATTTTATTATTGGGAAGTTTTTAAATTTTTTTTTGTTTTTGGAAATTTAAGTGTAATTTTTAGATATTTGAAATTTTTGTGAAAAATGGCTGCTTTAAAGGAATTTCATCGTCTGGCTGACGAAATCCTTGAATTCGAAGCGGAATTCAATACAACTGGTCAGAGTGACCATTCTACTTTTTCGTTGGAAGTTCAACGTGAGGAATTTAAAGATTTATGGGTGAAAGTAAAGGCAGCTTATGAAAAGTGTTCGCGGTCATCCTCAACCGACAATTCGGAGTCTAGTGACGATTTAGGAATAGTAAAAGAGAGGTACCGAAACTGTTATCAGGCTTATGTAGCCTGTGCTGCCATGATGGGTGAATTTGCTCACAATCTGACAGCTCATCTTTTAACGCCCCCTCCCAGTTCTACTATGATTGTGAATTCGAATGAACATCGTCCGTCTTCCAGCAACATGAGGTTGCCTCCGTGTGACACTGAGATATTTTATGGAGATTATCTCTCATGGCCCACTTTTCGTGACATGTTCACTGCAATTTATATTCAAAATTCGGGGCTAACTTCAGTTGAGAAACTTTTTCACCTTAACCAGAAGACTAGAGGTGAAGCCAAAGATATAGTCAAGAAGTCCCCTCTCACAAATGATGGATTTGTGCAGGCGTGGGATAATTTATCAGATAGATATGAAAATAAGCGTATTTTAGTGAATAGTCAACTGAGGATTTTGTTCGGCCTTCAGCCAGTGACTTCGGAGTCGGGGCCCGATTTAAAGAAATTACAGCGGGATATAAATAATTGTATATCCGCTTTGGAATTATATCACATTAATGTTGAAAATTGGGACGCGATTTTCGTATACTTATGTTCTACTCGCTTACCAGAAGCAACGCTCTCCTTATGGGAGCAAGGGATTACAAATAAAACAGCCATTCCCAAATGGGCTGAATTAAATAATTTTTTAACTGAGAGATTTCAGACCTTAGAAACAGTTTCAGATATTCGAGGTACGCTTAACCAAAGGACTGGGGGCTACCAAAATAAATACTCCCAAAATCAGAATAGAAAAGTAAATTCCAATAATGCAAACGTTTACCCGGCGAATTGCAAACTTTGTGATACGCAACAACACCCACTGTGGAATTGTCCACAATTTTTAGATATGAACGTTAGCTACAGGTTGTCAACAGTAAGGAGGTTGCATCTGTGTTTAAACTGTTTGGCCAGTTCTCATGAGGTGAAAGATTGTACGAGCAATTACAAGTGCCTTAGTTGCAAGAGGCGTCATAACTCGCTACTTCATCGTGAAGGACTTGGGTCACCGCCTAATTCTCCTGCGCCATCAGATGGTGCAAATCAAAACAATTTTCCGGTTTCAAGTGATTTATCCACTGAACCATCCACTTCACAAGGTCACGTCGATAGGGTTCAGACGCATTTCACAACGAGTACAAAAGGGGTGCTGTTAGGGACAGCTTTAGTGACCATATGTCATTCAGGCTCCGTTTATACGGCCAGAGCGCTAATCGACTCTGGGTCAGAGGGCACATTTATATCAGCGCGTTTGCAGAAACGGCTGAATATACCCACTCAAAGCGTGAATGCCCAAGTAGCGGGGCTAAATAATGTGGTTTCGGCACAAATTCAAAAAATGTGCAATTTTGTAATAGGATCACCAATTGATCCTAGGGTAAGAATAGAGACGAAGGGTCTCATTCTTCCTCAATTAAGCGGCAACATTCCCACAGTTTCTATCGATAGGACCTTAGTGCAGAATTTACCTGATTTGCAAATGGCAGATCCTAATTTTCATAAAAGCGAACAAGTGGATGTCCTCATTGGAGGAGACATATATCCACGAATTATTTTAGATGGACATATTCGGTATACTTTAATCAAATTTCACTGCAGGATCAGTCGTCAAATTTGCCAGAACTTGAGGAAGTCTCAAAGAAAAGTTCTTGGAATTTAAATAAAAATAAGAGTAAGAAAAAATATTCCGGCCGAGACGATAGAGTTCGGGTTTTAGATATCCGAAAACAATACGGATCGCGTCGTTTTACGAACGCGCAAAACTTCTGCGAAAGTGGCGGAATCGTCGATAGTGCGGATGGTGGACTTGGACCTCGTTCGTCTGAGCCATCATGTGAACCGCATAGTAAAAAGAGGGATGGACTTGAGCCTAGTTCGCTTGAGCCATCATATGAAGCACAAGGCTGCAGCACGGATGGACTTGGGCCTCGTACGCTTGAGCCATCCATGGGAGCGCGCGACGATGATATGGATGGACTTGGGCCTCGTACGCTTGAGCCATCCATAGAAGCGCACGACGGTGATCTGACTGGACTTGGGCCTCGTACGCTTGAGCTGGTCAGCTATCAGTCGGTTGGACTTGGGCCTCGTACGCTTGAGCCAACACATTCCCAGCGCACCTTTGAGCAGCAACGTCACTTTCGTCCAACCCCTATCTGTGGAGGTATTTTAAGAGGAAATTACCAAATGTAATTTCTATGTATTTTTATTAAATTGAATTTATATTGCGCTGATCACCATTTTTATAAATGTACGCCCTCCATTTTATATAAATATGAAATTTTGTAATTTACTATTAGATTTAGTTGCAGTGATGCTGCAAGGCGGGCGGCAATGTTCACGCCAACCGCGTAAATATGAACGCAACCTTATATAAATTTGTTAAATGTAGGGGGCGCTGTTGTCTGTGGCGAAATCTGCTTTCAAGTATGGCGATTTCGGTTTTGCCGACGGCTTTTCGGCTTTTTAAAATATTAATTACTAGACTCTCGTCCGAATACCATACGAAGCAGCAGCCGCCACAGCCAAGAAAAAGCCGGTAAGATTTTCTGAGGATAAATAAATAAAGAAAAGATAACTAATTTGAAACGAATTTTCTGTTTTTTATCTTTTTTGAAAACGATTTCGAGAGCTATCGAATAGTTCGTAGAAGAACAAGGCCTGCGCCCAATTAATGGTTTTGACTTTATTTTTTAGAATTTCCAACTCATTGGAAATTATATCGTTATATGGACTCGTAAGGAATTTAGGAATTTATTTATTATTTGCAAGATTTCAGTGGGATCAATACGATATCCTGTTTGTTCGTATTATCAAAAAAAAAAGGGTATGCTCAAATGCATACCCTTTTTCTGTTACGATTTGAGTTGTTTCTAGCCGGGTTGCTGATAGAGACCTCACTAACATCATAATTATCAGTATTAAACGATGTGGATTATGTCATCAGAAATTCTCATTTATCAGTCTATGCTGACGACATGAAAATCTCTAGAACTATATCAACTACATCAGATTCTCCGCCATTACAATCTGATTTAAATAGGTTTTCAACTTGGTGTACGAAAAATTTCCTAATGCTCAATGTCACCAAGTGCCAAACTATAACATATTCCCGTAAACGTCTTCCTCCACCTCCCAGAACGTACCTACTTTGCAACGAGCCTGTACCACTAGTGACAGAATTGAGTGACTTGGGCGTTATCTGCGACAGAGAACTTAATTTTCGCTCCCATATTGATAATATAGTAAAAAGAGCAAATTCTGCCTTGGGTTTTGTTAAGCATTGGTCCAAGGAATTCACTAATCCATATGTTACGAAATCACTTTACTTTACCTTTGTTAGACCAATACTTGAATACGCTAGCCAAGTTTGGTCTCCTTTTAGACCTACTCACTCCATGAGAATTGAGGCTATACAGCGCAGATTCATTCGTTTTGCCCTACGCGGTCTTCCCTGGGACGACCGTTTCCACTTGCCCCCTTATGTTGACCGCTTAAAATTAATAAATTTACCAGCCCTGGAAACTCGTCGACAAACTGCCGATATACTCTTTATCCATCAACTTCTATCAGGTACCGTTGACTGTCCCGCGTTACTCCAGTTGATCTCCCTTAATACTAACCCACGTAACCTTAGATCTGTACCTTTATTTAATATTACCTTCCACCGCACTGATTATGGCTATAATGAACCAATGTCCAGAATGCTTCACATGGTTAATAATATGTCCAATTGCTTTGATTTCCATTTAAACAAATATACCCTTAGAAATTCAATCTCTTAATCTCTCTAATCCAAATCCCAATCACCATTATATTTAATTTAGTTTTTTTAAGCTTATATTAGATCACCACTGTTATATCTATAAGTAGTTATATAAGCTTGTAATAAGCGTAAATAAATAAATAAATTAATTTGACCTGAAAATTTATTTAGTCTTTTAATAATTATTGGATGAATATTTTCAATTTTAATTTTTCTATATTTTGATTTTTTATGTCTCAATGCCTTATAATTTTTTACATATCCTTCTTCTTTATTATTCTCATAATTTTCTTTATTTTCATTTCTCTTATTTATGATTTTGGTTTTTGCTGTTGTCAAGTTTTCTTTAATCATTCGTTTGTCAATCTTTCCTTCAATGACGTCAATTGGTCGAGCTTTTATAGTTGTATGAATGGATTTATTATACCATTCTACATTTTTAAAAACTTTTTCTAATGTTGAGAGATTTGGGTTCTCAACTTCTAATATTCTAATTTTTTCACTTAAAGTGCTGTGAAATCTTTCTATATCTGAGTTTCCTGTATGGCTATTTGGTTTTGTTAAGTGCACTTCTACGTTCTCTTGTTTAAGAAAATCTTTTACATTTGTTGAATTCAATTCATTGTCTGCTACCAATAATTTCGGTTTTCCTCTGATTGAAAAGTACAATCTTAATTTTTCTACTAAAGTTATGCTATTTCTATCTTCTAAGTTGATAACTATAGCGTGTTTTGAAAATCTATCAATGAATGTTATGAAGTTTAATTTTGAATTTGTGTACGTGTCAGTATATACAATTTCATTAGTATCCGAAGGGGTTTCTGTCAAATGAAACTTTGGTTTCATTGGTTTCCTATCATATTTAGCTCTATTGCAAGTGTCGCAATTATTTATATATTTTTGAATTAATAACTTTAAGCTTTGAAAATATATAAGACCTAAAATTTCTATGAGTTTTTGTTGTGCTATGTTGAACTGATGTTCAGTTAGATCAGAATATATACCTACTTTTCCTGATTTTATGTACTTACGACAAATATCTATCATTTTATTGCTTTTTATGTCATTAGCATTTATATATATTTTAATCTTCTTGTTAATTTCTTCTTTTTCTTTAATTTTGCTTTTTGTCAAAATTATTTGTATGTTGAAACGGTTAACGACTGTATGAAGTATAGGGAAATGGTCATTTAATTCCTCCTCTTGAGAGTGGATAGTTGCCAATGCACTCCAAACGTTATCTACTACGTTAATTTCTCCTGTATCCGTTTTATGTAACTAATATTTATATTATATTTAGTAAAAAATTCAGATTTTTATTGAGCTTTTCATAATTTATGTATTAATTATGGGTTTTAGCTCATTTTTCCAAAAAATTAATTTTGGAAAAGGAGTACAACAACTAAGCAAAAACTCAGTCTGGCAGAGTGTACAGCTGTTTCGGATCCAGCCACGGATCCTCGTCAGCACTCTTTATGCATTTTATTTTATCCAAGTGGCGCTATAAGTAAGTATTGGTATGACGCACAAGAGAATTGCTTCTCCTTTGCATCACACGCCAACTCACTGAATTAGCGAATGGTTAAATGCAGCAAACTGAATTTTTACTTGTTGTTGTATAGCAACCTACTACTATGCCTGGTGGAAGATAGGGTCTCTTTTGGTTTTGGTTATATTATTAATTTGTTTGCACTGTTTTTAATTAGCTTTATCGTGTTTTTACGGTTAAATTTTAAATTTTCTTTACACTTGTTCTGTTTCTACGCTGGTAAGTAAATTTTACTTTTACCAACTTCGTATCTGAACTTATTGTGAAAAAGAGAAAAAAATCCGTTGTCGACTGCGCCAGTGAAATAACTATTGCTCTAGTTATTTTACGCCAAATAAAACACACTCTTTGGCTGCTGAGTTAATACTAATTTTATTCTACAAACTTAAAAACTACAAAGTACATTTTGATATCTTTGTTCTTCTCATTCTTGTAGGTGACTTTAATGCATTATGCTGATTTTGCATATTCCCACACTACAAGAATTAGAAGAATTAGAATATTGCCTGCCGTTGTGGTTCAGGTGGCATCGTGACGATACGCATAACTCATGTGAGCACGCCACATACAATTGATCAAAGCTGGGCATAGTTAATCGAGAATTTAACTTCGTTAATCCGGTAAAAGTTAATCAAAAATTTAACTTCGTTAAATTAAAAAGTTAATTTCGTCGAAAAGTTAACTTCGTTAAAAGTTAAATTAAATAGTTAAATTTTCTATAGAAAATAAAAAAAAATTTTGTTCTCAAAAAAAACACATACAAAAATTTTTTAACTATATTCAATTGAATGCCTGCACTCAGAGAACCTTTTTCCCGGTTTCTATATGCAAATTTGCATTAAAATAAATTATCAAAATTTTTATCAAAAGCGAAATTTTGTGTATGAAACAATTTATTTATATTCATATAAAGCCATACAAATTTTATTAGAATATTAAATAATAAGAATGAAACGAATGAAGTTTGGTTAAGAACAAATATCACAGGCCATTCTAAACACAATGGCGTTCTCAGCTTTTCGCCATTTGGAGAAATTTGAGAAATGGAAAATACGATGTAAACATCGTGACGATGTAAACCTCATGTGATGGCTGAGAACGCCATTGTGTTTAGGATGGTCCTTTCATACATAAAAATATAATATAGAAGTAGTCAACACTTCGAAATATATCGGCTTGTGTATTTATTTGTTTTGTGAAATATTTTTAAATTAAATATCAATATCAGTTAAAAAATAGTATGAATTCTTATTTTTACTTTTTTTTTACATTCCATGATAAAAAAATTTTTTCATTTTAAAGTTAACTAATGCTAGTTAATCAAAGAAATTTAACTTAACTAAATGAAAAAGTTAATGGTTTTCAAAATTAACTGAAACGTTAAAAGTTAACCAAAAATGTAACTTCGTTATTAACTATTAACTAATTAACTAGTTAATGCCCAGCTTTGCAATTGATCATGTGAGAAACATGGGAATTCTAGATTGATGCCACAAACATCCAACGATTGTCCTTGTGACTTATTAATTGTCATAGCGAAAGCAAGACGACTGGAATCACACCATTTCCCATCGCCTACAATTGCCTGGAGAATTCTTCAGCGGACAGGTAATTTTGTGAAGTAACTCGCATGTTATTTTTCAATTAAAATTTCTTCACGTATTGCCATAAAGCCGACGCCTTCAGGCAAGCATTCAATTCATCTGCCGGAGTTAATCTTGACGAAAATCGCCTGACAGCAAAATCATTGCGACACCGAAAAGTCGGTTATCATTTCGTAAATCTTTCAATATGCGATTTAGGGCTTCCAATGCGCGTTTGTGAGCCATTGTGCACTCATCCCAGATGAAATTCTGACACAAACGTAATTTAATAATGAGTCTTAAGTGGATCAATCACGCCATCTGACGGTTTTTCGCATCATCAGCGCCTTAGTAAATTTTTTTCGAACAAATCTTCTATACATGTATGTGCACTCATAACTCGAGAACGGATCGTTAGATTTATGCTTGATGGATTCTATAGAGGAAGGACACTATTAAAGAAAATCCAGTGAAATCCTCTTTTTTAGTGAAGATGGTGCATTTAGTACACCCAGAGAAAAAAATCGTGTTAAGTCAACCAATTTTGTGGTTAATATGTTTCAAATCGATCTTTTAGGTTGTTTTAACATGATGCCAGTGGCGCACACAGGATTTTTTTCGAGGGGGGTTTTAAAAAATTTTTCAATTTAGAAAATTATCATATTGATATTCTTACTAAATTTATTAACTACTTTGAATGTGTGAGTATAGGTACCAGCTAGAAGTAATACTTAAATTGTATGAGTGGTGCCCCGCTTCTTTGACCAATCAAGTTCAAAGTAGTACATAAACCTTCCAGAGCTCACTAATAAACGTATGGTGTTTGTATGGTTCTGATACGTTCAGTGGTTTAGCCGTGATGTTCACTCATACATACGCACCAATGTTTTTATATATTAAGATAACCTTATTTTCAAGTTGGAATTTGATGATTTTAAATTTTTATAAAAAAGACGTTTTAATTCAATTATGAAATAAAAATTTTAAAAATTGAAAGCATCGGATCAAATCAAAAAAGTTTTATTACACGAAAAAATGGCCCACACTGTGTGGTCTTAGATTTTAAATGCATTTTTTCGATTCGAAATCGAATCAAAAAATTACTTGTAGTTTGATACAAAAATGGATTTTTTAGATTTGATACTTTTTATACTTTTTATAATTTTCGGAACAAAAGAATAATAAAAGCCTATACTATTTTTGTTTTTATCGTAGTATATAAGGATTTTGTCAATTTTTGAATGCAACATGGTGAAAAATACATGAAACTCATCATCATTTGTCCATTTTAAACTTTTGCGGATTTTTTTAGCTGTTTTTGTTTAATCAATATATTTTTACCAATCAAATTAAAAAACATTTATCTGCAGTTTGGTTTGGTAATGCCAAATATTTTCGTTGGGGGTTCAAACCCCCAAAACCATCCCCTTTGGTTGCGCCTCTGCATGATGCTAGTGTTCAACATGACACTCACCTTTATGTGTGCGTGTATATGTGAAGAGGATTGTCATTAAACTGTGAAAACTGGTAAATTGCCGTTTATTCAAGTCATTGCCGGTAGCTCAGGGTCCTAAAGTTTATTAGTTCCGCATCTACACGCTGTGCCACTGAGTTTCTTACGTTCAGGTCGACAAAAATGTAAATGTGGAGCCCGCTTTATTATTTATTTTGCCACGCTGTCACAAAATAATTTTATTAATTGTTTCAATTTGAAAAATTGTTTCAATTTGAAAAAATTTTATTCAGATCGATACAAATTTGTTGTTTACTGTTATTGACAAAAATTGTCTTAATTTTTTGTGTGTGTAGCACTATGTCTAAGCAAGCGAGCTTTTTGTGTTTACCAATTAGATTGAAAGTATGCGCACTGCAGTATTTTTGTGGAAAAGCGTCGAAAACATCTTAAACAATGCATAAAAAATCAATTTTTTGAATCCCGGGATTCCGGACTCAAAATCCAGGGTTACCGGTATTCATTGAATGCCTCAGTGGCAACACTCCTCACAGACGGGACGCTCAACCAGTGCAGCCAACTTTAGGCAAATTTCCCTTCCTAAGGGTATTTTTGGTTTAATTTTGTCTAAAAGGTATAAATGTACTTATTTTTACTTAATTTGAAGGTGCACTTAGACCGCAGGAGCGAACACAACATTTGTCGCGAACTCCAATCGTAAACCAAATTCCGTTCGTGCAACTATTTACACTGACTGAATATTCCCTCCCGCACCAGCATCGGAATCTAATTTCAATAATCTCCAAATATACTTTACTGCGCTACATACATACATACAATACGAATCATTCCTTCATTCATCAAAACCTATTTCAATACCAATCGCTGCATCAATTTTCCCTCTATAAAATTGTACAAAATTAACTCCACAGTATAAACACCAATTAAACATATATATTTAAAAATTACTTTCATCCATTCATCCATTACATTGCAGACAATGCAACAACAAAAAATTATTTAGGCCCAGCGAAGCGGACCGGACCCAGCTAGTCCAAAATAAACAAAGAGTAGTGCCAACATTTAGAGTCTATAGCTCAAAATCTACGGCAGTTATCGTACGAAATGACAGACAGACGGTCATACAGATCGACAGACGGACATGGCTTAATCGCCTCAGGAGGTGATGGTGATCAAGAATATGTATAGTTTTCCATACCGGCCTTATGGGCGTTACAAACGGTGTGACAAAAACAATATGCCCTTGGAAGAACCGCGCAAGTAATATCTATCGTTCTTCGCGGTGAGAATTAATCTGAGTTTTTATTTTAAAAATGGGTTTCTTATATACTATTCTTTATCTTGAATTTACATGGATACAAGCAGATAAAGATATTTGTAGATTTTCCTTTTTAGTTCACAATGTCAATATAACACGAAAATATCCTGATAATGATATTTCGGGGTTTTCCTTACATCATTCTAAATTACTTCGACCAGTCAATAGGTAACTTGTCTGTTTCAATAACAGGTAGAGAGAGCAATGCTGGTGGTACAGATGCCGTCGGCAGAAGTCCACCCTTCCTTAACTCAAAACTCTCCTGAGTTTTATCAGATAATGTTATCTTTTTAAATAATATTATTATTGTAATGATTGCACAGATTAATATTATATTTGTAAATATATTGATAGAATAAGAAATATTTTTGTGCTATTTTAATTCTTCAATTTCGTTAACATTTTCTATTCATGAGATCGTTTAATGTAATTTTATCTGTGAAATTTGTATCTATGTTATTTGGGTAATAGAATCTTTGCCGATATACATGCTTTGTATTTGTAAATACTTTATCAAGAATCTTAACTGAACAGTTATTAAAATGTACAATGTTATTTTTATTAAGAATTATATTTCTTTCATCGCAGTTTTGATAAAGTTTTAAATTGTTTTCATAAATAATTAAAATAGTTTCGTCATCGATAAAAATTATTTCTGTTATATTATTTTTTTTAGTTTTACAAGATAGTGTAAATTTTGAAATTTTTAATTCATTAGGTGTTTTTGTTTCCTCGTACTTATATGTAGCATTATTATATTCGAATACAATCTCGTTTTCATAATCTATTTCTGTAAAGTTACTATTTGGAATTGGCATTATACTTCTTAATTGAATACTTCTCAATTTTTTTGGTATTTTAATTATGAACATAATGAAATTTAATTTATATTTTAAAGCGCAAATTTTAAGATATTTTAATTTTTGTAAATCAATTTTATAATAATTTATTTCCTCACTTGTGAAAATATTGGGATGTATAACACCATGTTTAGCGGATACAATATTGTCTTGAATATGACTAATTTTTTCATTGAGTATGTTTATATTTAGTAGTTGTTCGTGAGCAAATAGTTGTCTGTCTACATAATTTCTATAAAATTTTGTAGAATTCGTTTCATCTTGAAAAACTTTTTTTATATATTTAAAGTTGTTAATCGTTTATTTTAACTTGATGGTTAAGCTCAGTTATAGTGTTATGTAAGTTGCTATCTATAGTTGCTCAATGACTTTCAATATCTTTTCTATCTTCGTCGTCCATAGTACCGAATAAATATTTATGACCTGTTCCTATAATATTAATTAGTCCACGTCTCTTTCAATTTCCAGGCATAGTTTTTGGCATTATGGTTTTGACTTTATTTTTTAGAATTTCCAACTCATTGGAAATTATATCGTTATATGGACTCGTAAGGAATTTAGGAATTTATTTATTATTTGCAAGATTTCAGTGGGATCAATACGATATCCTGTTTGTTCGTATTATCAAAAAAAAAAGGGTATGCTCAAATGCATACCCTTTTTCTGTTACGATTTGAGTTGTTTCTAGCCGGGTTGCTGATAGAGACCTCACTAACATCATAATTATCAGTATTAATTTGACCTGAAAATTTATTTAGTCTTTTAATAATTATTGGATGAATATTTTCAATTTTAATTTTTCTATATTTTGATTTTTTATGTCTCAATGCCTTATAATTTTTTACATATCCTTCTTCTTTATTATTCTCATAATTTTCTTTATTTTCATTTCTCTTATTTATGATTTTGGTTTTTGCTGTTGTCAAGTTTTCTTTAATCATTCGTTTGTCAATCTTTCCTTCAATGACGTCAATTGGTCGAGCTTTTATAGTTGTATGAATGGATTTATTATACCATTCTACATTTTTAAAAACTTTTTCTAATGTTGAGAGATTTGGGTTCTCAACTTCTAATATTCTAATTTTTTCACTTAAAGTGCTGTGAAATCTTTCTATATCTGAGTTTCCTGTATGGCTATTTGGTTTTGTTAAGTGCACTTCTACGTTCTCTTGTTTAAGAAAATCTTTTACATTTGTTGAATTCAATTCATTGTCTGCTACCAATAATTTCGGTTTTCCTCTGATTGAAAAGTACAATCTTAATTTTTCTACTAAAGTTATGCTATTTCTATCTTCTAAGTTGATAACTATAGCGTGTTTTGAAAATCTATCAATGAATGTTATGAAGTTTAATTTTGAATTTGTGTACGTGTCAGTATATACAATTTCATTAGTATCCGAAGGGGTTTCTGTCAAATGAAACTTTGGTTTCATTGGTTTCCTATCATATTTAGCTCTATTGCAAGTGTCGCAATTATTTATATATTTTTGAATTAATAACTTTAAGCTTTGAAAATATATAAGACCTAAAATTTCTATGAGTTTTTGTTGTGCTATGTTGAACTGATGTTCAGTTAGATCAGAATATATACCTACTTTTCCTGATTTTATGTACTTACGACAAATATCTATCATTTTATTGCTTTTTATGTCATTAGCATTTATATATATTTTAATCTTCTTGTTAATTTCTTCTTTTTCTTTAATTTTGCTTTTTGTCAAAATTATTTGTATGTTGAAACGGTTAACGACTGTATGAAGTATAGGGAAATGGTCATTTAATTCCTCCTCTTGAGAGTGGATAGTTGCCAATGCACTCCAAACGTTATCTACTACGTTAATTTCTCCTGTATCCGTTTTATGTAACTAATATTTATATTATATTTAGTAAAAAATTCAGATTTTTATTGAGCTTTTCATAATTTATGTATTAATTATGGGTTTTAGCTCATTTTTCCAAAAAATTAATTTTGGAAAAGGAGTACAACAACTAAGCAAAAACTCAGTCTGGCAGAGTGTACAGCTGTTTCGGATCCAGCCACGGATCCTCGTCAGCACTCTTTATGCATTTTATTTTATCCAAGTGGCGCTATAAGTAAGTATTGGTATGACGCACAAGAGAATTGCTTCTCCTTTGCATCACACGCCAACTCACTGAATTAGCGAATGGTTAAATGCAGCAAACTGAATTTTTACTTGTTGTTGTATAGCAACCTACTACTATGCCTGGTGGAAGATAGGGTCTCAGAATGTATCGTACTCTCATGTGCAGGGTATTACAGCTTCGGTTAGACCGAAGATAATTCTCTTACTAGTTTTTTTTTGGTTTTGGTTATATTATTAATTTGTTTGCACTGTTTTTAATTAGCTTTATCGTGTTTTTACGGTTAAATTTTAAATTTTCTTTACACTTGTTCTGTTTCTACGCTGGTAAGTAAATTTTACTTTTACCAACTTCGTATCTGAACTTATTGTGAAAAAGAGAAAAAAATCCGTTGTCGACTGCGCCAGTGAAATAACTATTGCTCTAGTTATTTTACGCCAAATAAAACACACTCTTTGGCTGCTGAGTTAATACTAATTTTATTCTACAAACTTAAAAACTACAAAGTACATTTTGATATCTTTGTTCTTCTCATTCTTGTAGGTGACTTTAATGCATTATGCTGATTTTGCATATTCCCACACTACAAGAATTAGAAGAATTAGAATATTGCCTGCCGTTGTGGTTCAGGTGGCATCGTGACGATACGCATAACTCATGTGAGCACGCCACATACAATTGATCAAAGCTGGGCATAGTTAATCGAGAATTTAACTTCGTTAATCCGGTAAAAGTTAATCAAAAATTTAACTTCGTTAAATTAAAAAGTTAATTTTGTCGAAAAGTTAACTTCGTTAAAAGTTAAATTAAATAGTTAAATTTTCTATAGAAAACAAAAAAAAAATTTTGTTCACAAAAAAAACACATACAAAAATTTTATAACTATATTCAATTGAATGCCTGCACTCAGAGAACCTTTTTCCCGGTTTCTATATGCAAATTTGCTTTAAAATAAATTATCAAAATTTTTATCAAAAGCGAAATTTTGTGTATGAAACAATTTATTTATATTCATATAAAGCCATACAAATTTTATTAGAATATTAAATAATAAGAATGAAACGAATGAAGTTTAGTTAAGAACAAATATCAAATTTTGTGAAATATTTTTAATTTTTTTTTACATTTCATGATAAAAAAATTTTTTCATTTTAAAGTTAACTAATGCTAGTTAATCAAAGAAATTTAACTTAACTAAATGAAAAAGTTAATGGTTTTCAAAATTAACTGAAACGTTAAAAGTTAACCAAAAATTTACCTTCGTTAATTAACTATTAACTAATTAACTAGTTAATGCCCAGCTTTGCAATTGATCATGTGAGAAACATGAGAATTCTAGATTGATGCCACAAACATCCAACGATTGTCCTTGCGACTTATTAATTGTCATAGCGAAAGCAAGACGACTGGAATCACACCATTTCCCATCGCCTACAATTGCCTGGAGAATTCTTCAGCGGACAGGTAATTTTGTGAAGTAACTCGCATGTTATTTTTCAATTAAAATTTCTTCACGTATTGCCATAAAGCCGACGCCTTCAGGCAAGCATTCAATTCATCTGCCGGAGTTAATCTTGACGAAAATCGCCTGACAGCAAAATCATTGCGACACCGAAAAGTCGGTTATCATTTCGTAAATCTTTCAATATGCGATTTAGGGCTTCCAATGCGAGTTTGTGAGACATTGTGCACTCATCCCAGATGAAATTCTGACACAAACGTAATTTAATAATGAGTCTTAAGTGGATCAATCACGCCATCTGACGGTTTTTCGCATCATCAGCGCCTTAGTAAATTTTTTTCGAACAAATCTTCTATACATGTATGTGCACTCATAACTCGAGAACGGATCGTTAGATTTATGCTTGATGGATTCTATAGAGGAAGGACACTATTAAAGAAAATCCAGTGAAATCCTCTTTTTTAGTGAAGATGGTGCATTTAGTACACCCAGAGAAAAAAATCGTGTTAAGTCAACCAATTTTGTGGTTAATATGTTTCAAATCGATCTTTTAGGTTGTTTTAACATGATGCCAGTGGCGCACACAGGATTTTTTTCGAGGGGGGTTTTAAAAAATTTTTCAATTTAGAAAATTATCATATTGATATTCTTACTAAATTTATTAACTACTTTGAATGTGTTAGTATAGGTACCAGCTAGAAGTAATACTTAAATTGTATGAGTGGTGCCCCGCTTTTTTGACCAATCAAGTTCAAAGTAGTACATAAACCTTCCAGAGCTCACTAATAAACGTATGGTGTTTGTATGGTTCTGATACGTTCAGTGGTTTAGCCGTGATGTTCACTCATACATACGCACCAACGTTTTTATATATTAAGATAACCTTATTTTCAAGTTGGAATTTGATGATTTTAAATTTTTATGAAAAAGACGTTTTAATTCAATTATGAAATAAAAATTTTAAAAATTGAAAGCATCGGATCAAATCAAAAAAAGTTTTATTACACGAAAAAATGGCCCACACTGTGTGGTCTTAGATTTTAAATGCATTTTTTCGATTCGAAATCGAATCAAAAAATTACTTGTAGTTTGATACAAAAATTGATTTTTTAGATTTGATACTTTTTATACTTTTTATAATTTTCGGAACAAAAGAATAATAAAAGCCTATACTATTTTTGTTTTTATCGTAGTATATAAGGATTTTGTCAATTTTTGAATGCAACATGGTGAAAAATACATGAAACTCATCATCATTTGTCCATTTTAAACTTTTGCGGATTTTTTTAGCTGTTTTTGTTTAATCAATATATTTTTACCAATCAAATTAAAAAACATTTATCTGCAGTTTGGTTTTGTAATGCCAAATATTTTCGGGGGGGGTTCAAACCCCCAAAACCATCCCCTTTGGGTGCGCCTCTGCATGATGCTATTGTTCAACATGACACTCTCCTTTATGTGTGCGTGTATATGTGAAGAGGATTGTCATTAAACTGTGAAAACTGGTAAATTGCCGTTTATTCAAGTCATTGCCGGTAGCTCAGGGTCCTAAAGTTTATTAGTTCAGGTCGATAAGCTGAAAAGCTTATCGGTCGGTAGAGCCCGACCGATAAGCATTTTCAGGCCGAAGCCGATGCCGAAGGTCAGTTGGCAGCCTATTACTTCGGCCGACGCCGAAGACCTGTACCGAAGCTGATACTTAAATAAAAAACTAGAGACCGACCGAAATTAGGTTTCGGTTTCGGTTTTTCGGCTTTTCGGCCCAAAAAAGCTGTTTCGGCAGTGTTTCGGATTCGGCCGAAAAATAAAATATCGCTTTCGGCCAAATTTCGTTTTCGGCCGAAATTTCTATATTTCCGCCGAAAATTTCGGTTTGATAGAAAAGTGTAACAAATAAATAACAAAGATTACACTGATCGACAAAACTAACTTTTTGTGTGTTAAATATACTTGATAGACAAATTCTTATGTATTTTGCCATGCTGGATACGAAAATAATAATAATGAAATTGTTACTGCACCATAAATGAAATTTTTGTGGCGTTTGCAAAAAAATGGTGCGTGCTGGAAAAATTGAATTATTATTTTCGGATTTAGCGTATCAAAATACATAAGGAACAACCAAATGGATAAAAGCGGTATGTAACACAAATTTAAGCATTGATCATAGTTTCGAAGAATCAGAAGCGACAAAGAAGGCATGTCCTATCGGAGTAGATCTAATACTCTCGCCGCGATTTATAAATTTTTCTACTTCCCTCAAGGTATTTTCTACTACTATGGTAAGAAATCTACTCCTCAAAATATTATGTGAGTTTCATACAATGCAAAAGTACTATACTTTCTACAAATCTGCTTCCCCGACAGAAATTTCTACTACTCTCGTAGAATTTCTAGTATTCTACGCATAAACCCATATCTACTCACCTCTCTTGATATCTACTACCCTGACAGTAATTTCTACTACTCTTGATTTCCACGCATTTGATAGTTTGCTTCTAAATTCATCTAATTCATGATCTGAATTTAAAATGATCGGCCATAGTCAAATTAAGCTCCAACTTAACTTTAGTAATCTACTAAGTTGACAGATAATACACTGAACTGGCAGCTACTAAGCTGGTTCTAAAGTTTAGCAGCTACTAAATTTGACTATGAATATGAGCCATCGATTTCAGCCTACTGATAAGCTTAATTATGTACCACTTTATTACATTAAAACTCACAATTGTTTCTTTTATTTTTTCGGTTTCGGCTTCGGTTTCGGTCGAAATTAAAAAAATAAAAATTCGGCCATTTCGGTTTCGGCCTAAAAAAAAAAAAAAAAATTTCGGCTATTTCGGTTTTGGCCGAAATTAAAAATGGCGATTTCGGTCGGTCTCTATAAAAAACCATTAAAAACTTTTTTTTTTTTTGTATATTTTCATTCAAATTCGAGTGTATAAATACACATTTAGTTTTTAAAGAAACGAAGTTTTTATTTTAACAAATAATAAAAGTAACCAAAAGAATGAACAAACAAATTTGGGAGTCCTAGGTCAAAAAAAATTGAAAATCTTCGGCCATTTTTTAGAAAAACCGAAGCTGAAGTCGAATGTTCATTTTCGGCCGATAACGGCCCAAGCCGATTAATCGGTTGGGCTCTATGTAAATGTGTGCGTATTGCTTCGATATTTTTCTCATTTCTGTGAATGTGTGCGTTTTGCTTCGATTTTTGTCAATGTAGTTGTAGTTTTTTTGGAATTGTTTTTGTTTTACGTTTTTCATGTAAATGTAACATGGCTAAAGTCGCTTAAACAAATCGTGTTAATTAAAATACATGAAGATTTCTCTGGGTCATTTGTCCGGTATGTGTATTAAAAGGAGTAGGTGAACCGATGTCGATGATATTTTTAATATAGACGTAGGAAGTTCACAGGTGGAGTCTGACTTTGAGAAATGTAGCCCACAATGCTGCGCCAACATATATTCAAAACTGAAATTCTGGGTTCACGGGGGGTACTCACTGCAGTGTCCATTAAAGTTGTCGCAAATTAATATACATATTTTTTAAATATAAACCCGTGCCACGTGGGGTATATAACAAAAATGTAAATAAAATAAAAATGCCTACAAAGATTCAGTACACTTTTTTTTATCGATTTGGTACTCTTTTCGAGTCGATTCAGTACGACAGTGAGATTCTCAAACTGGTGATCGCCATACAAATTTTTTCGTGTTTGTATTTTATTTGAATTATTATTTAATTCATTTTAGTTAAAAAGAAAAATTTTCTGCTGTCGCAAAATCTACTGCGTGTTGTCACAACAACCAAATATAAAACTAGTGTAAACATATTGGTAGAAGTTCTAACATCTGATGTTGCTAGGTCAGAAAGTGCTGCTGTGACAACAGAGAACACTAGTTTTAAATTTGGGTGTTGTGACAATAGAGAGTAGATGTTGCGACCTCAGGGGCGGATGTTGTGACGGCAAAGAGTGGATACTGCGACAGCAAAGAGTGGATGTTGTGTAGGGCTGAAATTAGATAGCTATTTTTGTCAGTGTAATAGGTACCTACTCAAATGATGGCATGTTCAAGAATGCTATGTGATGAAAAATTGTACTTACTACTTTTTTTTAATCTTCGCATTTCTGAAAAATGACATGATCTAATTTTACGAAATTGTAAATTTTGTTTACTTTTTGACCTAAAATTTCTCAAAACCCGGATGGGATGGAAAATTTCTGAGGACTCCAATGTGATTAAAGCGTCCCCAAATTCATAAGAATATCATTGTTTTATGGAGAAAATACTTTCAGGTTAGTATATTTTGTATGTAATATTTTCCGAAAGAAATGTAATCTCAACTTAATTCTAATTAATTATTTCAATATATTGCTCGAAAAAGTAACAAATGTCGAAAAATCCGGGGATTGCACTTTTTAGTCCCGAATATTCCAGGATTGCGAAAAGCCTTCGGAATCGAAAGCCCTAATACTTACATATTAAGTAGTTCTTATTGTAAGTGCTTTAAAATCATATTAAATCAAATAAAACATTTCAATGGTGTGTTTTTAATAATTCTTATATAATGTGGGTTGAAATATGAAACTTACATTCTTGGGTTTAATTTATTATTATATTTCAAAGAGTTCCATCGATTGCAGTTTTATTACATATTCAAGTGAGCGAAAAACGCGTGAATTCGAACTCACGTTAACACTTATGTCGACATTAGGCTTTTTAATTTCCCAAAATTTAAAGTTTGATTTCAAAAGTAAATAATAACAGAAAAAATTAGTCCAACTAAAAACTACTTCCGTCAAGTGAAGGGGCAACACCGGAAGTGCTCTGTGATTTACGATGAAGTTATGCCCGTAAGCAGATAGGTTGTATGTAATCCAGTGGCGGCCATGTTCCCACGTACCCGCGAGAGGAATATGGGGTGGTTATTTGTTAGGTTATTGTTAGTTGCCAAAATTAAAATACCACATAATCAGCCGCCGAACACATTTCCACTCATCGTGCTTCATTAATCGGCATACCAAATGTGAAGGGCCGAACTCTTGGGTAAAATATGACTGTAGTTATATGGACGTCGCTTTTGGATTGTGAGAATAATACTGTGTGAGCGGAGGATGATGAATACAATTCAGGAAGTTCTTCGTTACGATGGAAGTTTTTTGAAGTGCTGCAACTTTTCAGGCTAGAAAATGCGGAGCCAAAAAAAGATGAACGTAATATCAATGAAAGATACAAAATTTAGAACTCGTTGTATGATTTGTTATTGTGTTATACACAAATTAAATTTTGTTAGTGGTTAAATTTATATTCCTTTATTCGATTCCAGTATTTGAGTGTAAATGTATATGTCCCACATTGTGCATTCTTTCGAATTAGTTACGGGCACCAAGAAAATGTTTAACTAGAAATAGAATCACAACCGCAATTGAATGAGCTAATGAACGAACGTTGATGGTCTTCCGCGAGTTTCGATAACATTACCCAGCAACAGCCAATCCGGGACTGAAAGCTCTTGGTTGCTGCCGCTTGTTGAAAAGCTCCAAAAATTATTGCCTAATACAATTCCAGATCGAGTGTGCGCGTCTTAAAAAAGCCCATTTCTTTAGGTGCGTGCCATGTTCCAGTTCAGCGTTGCCATTTGGCCATGACATAATTTTAAATAAAATGATGCTGGCATAAGCTATATATTTTTTAGCTGCATAAAATATTTTTACATTTTTATTATAATATATATATATATCCTCAAATCTGCGGCGAGCTTTTTCATACACTTCCACATGAGCTAGAGAGCTGAAATTTGGAACACTGATAGAACTCCGGTGACAATGCATTCTATTAAATTCCATCAGAGGCGTAGGGGGCCGTGGGGAGACTCAAACTTTTTTTTTTTAAACATGGCATAACTTCCATTTCCCTCAAGCTACAATGTTGAAATTTGGTAGGTGAGTTCTTATTGACAAAATGAAATTTTTTACCCTTTGGAAAGGGGGGTGTGGGGGCAAAGGGGAGCGGGATGGAGCCAATTTAAAGACCTAACTTTCGTATTTTGTTAGCTACAAGGCTGAAATTTTTTACTTAGGTTCGCATTCGGGAAAAAGAGTAAAAAAGGGGGAAAAAAGGGAGAAAAAGGGGGGAAAAAAATTTAAAAAAAAAAAGTAGAAAATAAAAACAGAGTAAACAAGTTTTTTAAAATATAACCCTTTAACCGACTAAAAAGCAGAAAATAAATTTTCTTTAAATTAATTTCAGCAATTTCGATTTAAAATTAAGGGTTTTTGGCGACTATAAAATCTGCAATGATATTCAGAGGAAAGTACCCAAAAACCCTTAATTTTAAATCGAAATTTTTAGAGTTGAAAAGTTTCAGATGTCGTCGTCGTTCAGTGAAAATTTACTATGTTTCAATTTGAAAAACGAGATAAGTATGCCACCTTGATGCTAAATAGGATATCTAAATTATGGCTTACTAGCCAAGTCATATGTATTATCAACCCGAAGATATATGCTACGTCTGTGACGTAACCAGGCTTTGCCAAAGGGAATTTTAAATCATTATTTAAAAAAAAAATGTATCTAAGTGTTTTTCAACGCTTGTGCGCATAGTGAACATTTATGTATAAAGTCAATATCGCTCCCACACAATGTTTTCCAACGAAATTTGGCAGATGGCTTCATGGTTTCAACTCTAAGCTGAATGCAACACATCGGCGTAATTGGACAAAAATAATATTTAAAATTGCTGCAACTGGCCTCTAATTTAATGTTTTCCAACAAAATTTGGCAAATGGTTTCATGGTTTCAACTCTAAGCTAAATACAACATATCGACGTAATTGGACGAAGGGGCGTGGCTCCGCCCATACAATTCAATACTTCAGCCCATTCTTGGGCTCCCATTGAATACACAGGAAGACATATTTCGAAGTGTTTACTACTTCTATATTCCCATATAGTTTTTATATATAAATGGACAATTCTAAGCACAATGGCGTTCTCAGTTTTTTGCCATCACGTCAGGTTTTTTGAGAAACTGCCAAAATTCGAAATCCGATCTTTACTCCGTTTTTATACTAAAACTCGTGAAATAATGCAGGTACAAAGATCTTCTATACTATTTTCGACAGACAATTGAACACCCAACAACTTTTATTACAAAAGTTTTTTTAATTTAAGCTACAATGAGAAATTTACAAATCGAAGAGCAATAACTTCGATTTAATTCAAAAATCTCATTGATGCACCTGCTGTAAAGTCAGACACCAAAAGTGTACAAGACTTTGAGGAAATGATGAATGAAAGTCTTCAGGCATTGGGTGCAATTGAGATTGGAATAGAAGAGCTGCTTCAATCCTTAATGTGCTTCATCCTACAAAGGAAAATGGATGGAGCATTAAGAGTAAAATTTGAGGCCTCGTTAGTTAACTCAAAGAAGTTACCAAGGGTCGACCACTTGCTCGAATTTCTCGAGCGCGAAGTTTATATTTTAGATGCGACCCAAGAATTTTCCTACAAAAGGGATGGAAATCTTAGGGAAAAGCCTACGGAAAAGCAATTCGTGGTAGGTGTTGGAAAATGTTTGATAGGATGCAAAAAATTGTCCAACAAAAGGGATGAAAAAGATTGGAAAAAGCTTATGAAAAAGATATGCCTGTCAAGTGTTAGGAAATGTTTGATGGGTTGTATGTCAGAACATTTTCTATATCAATGCTCAAAATTTAGGGGAGCATCTATTACCGAACGATGGAGTAAGGAAATGGAAAAAGATGTGTGTAAAAAGGCGTAGCAAAAGAAAAAGTTAAGGTTGATATCAAATCCACAACGTCGACGTACAAGACCAATTTGGATTTGCTTGTTATGCAAAAAATTTTATCGGACTTACCTGGGCAAAGAATAGTTCCAGGTAAATTTCCGAATGTAATTCAGTTAGCAGATCCTAAATACAATATTCCTAGAGGTGTAGATATGCTAATCGGGGCTGAAAAATTTGTTGATATTTTGTCAACAGGACAAATATGGGATGATAGTGGTAGATTTATGTTACAGAATTCAAAATTGGGTTGGATCGTGAGTGGACCAGCACAACAAGAATCGGTTTCAGTTTGTGGCATAAGTATGTCGAAGTTAAATGATACAATGCCACAAAAACACTGGGGAAAAAATAAATCCCATATATAGGAAGGATCGCTATCATCAACGTTGGTTGACAGTAGTGATAATCAGTGTTATCGCGGGCTGCGGGGACACTGGGTAGCAGTGCAACGGGGGTGTGGGGGCAAAGGGGAGCGAAATGGAGCCAATTTAAAGTTCTAACTTTCGTATTTTTTAAGCTACAGGGCTGAAATTTTTCACATAGGCTAGCATTGGGAAAAAGAGTAAAAAAGGAAAAAAAAAGGGGGGAAAAAGGGGGGGAAAAATTTTTTTTTTTTAAACCCCAACAAATTTTTTAAATGTAAAAATTTAAGAAGAAAAACTATACGGGCAAAATATAAATGAAAAAGAAATATACCGAAAAAAAAAATTTTTTTAAAAAAAAGCGGAAAATAAAAAAAGAGTAAAAAACAAGTTTTTTAAAATATAACCCTTTAACCGACTAAAAAGCTGAAAATAAATTTCCTTGAAATTAATTTCAGCAATTTCGATTTAAAATTAAGGGTTTTTGGCGACTTCAAAATCTGCAATGATATTAGGAATAAAGTAGCCAAAAACCCTTAATTTTAAATCGAAATTGCTGAAATTAATTTCAAGGAAATTTATTTTCAGCTTTTTAGTCGGTTAAAGGGTTATATTTTAAAAAACTTGTTTTTTACTCTTTTTTTATAACCCTTATATTAACTTGCTTTGGGCGGACTATATATATATATATATATATATATATATATCCTCAAATCTGCGGCGAGCTTTTTCATACACTTCCACATGAGCTAGAGAGCTGAAATTTGGAACACTGATAGAACTCCGGTGACAATGCATTCTATTAAATTTTGGGGTCCATCAGAGGCGTAGGGGGCCGTGGGGAGACTCAAACTTTTTTTTTTTAAACATGGCATAACTTCCATTTCCCTCAAGCTACAATGTTGAAATTTGGTAGGTGAGTTCTTATTGACAAAATGAAATTTTTTACCCTTTGGAAAGGGGGGTGTGGGGGCAAAGGGGAGCGGGATGGAGCCAATTTAAAGACCTAACTTTCGTATTTTGTTAGCTACAAGGCTGAAATTTTTTACTTAGGTTCGCATTCGGGAAAAAGAGTAAAAAAGGGGGAAAAAAGGGAGAAAAAGGGGGGAAAAAAATTTAAAAAAAAAAAGTAGAAAATAAAAACAGAGTAAACAAGTTTTTTAAAATATAACCCTTTAACCGACTAAAAAGCAGAAAATAAATTTTCTTTAAATTAATTTCAGCAATTTCGATTTAAAATTAAGGGTTTTTGGCGACTATAAAATCTGCAATGATATTCAGAGGAAAGTACCCAAAAACCCTTAATTTTAAATCGAAATTTTTAGAGTTGAAAAGTTTCAGATGTCGTCGTCGTTCAGTGAAAATTTACTATGTTTCAATTTGAAAAACGAGATAAGTATGCCACCTTGATGCTAAATAGGATATCTAAATTATGGCTTACTAGCCAAGTCATATGTATTATCAACCCGAAGATATATGCTACGTCTGTGACGTAACCAGGCTTTGCCAAAGGGAATTTTAAATCATTATTTAAAAAAAAAATGTATCTAAGTGTTTTTCAACGCTTGTGCGCATAGTGAACATTTATGTATAAAGTCAATATCGCTCCCACACAATGTTTTCCAACGAAATTTGGCAGATGGCTTCATGGTTTCAACTCTAAGCTGAATGCAACACATCGGCGTAATTGGACAAAAATAATATTTAAAATTGCTGCAACTGGCCTCTAATTTAATGTTTTCCAACAAAATTTGGCAAATGGTTTCATGGTTTCAACTCTAAGCTAAATACAACATATCGACGTAATTGGACGAAGGGGCGTGGCTCCGCCCATACAATTCAATACTTCAGCCCATTCTTGGGCTCCCATTGAATACACAGGAAGACATATTTCGAAGTGTTTACTACTTCTATATTCCCATATAGTTTTTATATATAAATGGACAATTCTAAGCACAATGGCGTTCTCAGTTTTTTGCCATCACGTCAGGTTTTTTGAGAAACTGCCAAAATTCGAAATCCGATCTTTACTCCGTTTTTATACTAAAACTCGTGAAATAATGCAGGTACAAAGATCTTCTATACTATTTTCGACAGACAATTGAACACCCAACAACTTTTATTACAAAAGTTTTTTTAATTTAAGCTACAATGAGAAATTTACAAATCGAAGAGCAATAACTTCGATTTAATTCAAAAATCTCATTGATGCACCTGCTGTAAAGTCAGACACCAAAAGTGTACAAGACTTTGAGGAAATGATGAATGAAAGTCTTCAGGCATTGGGTGCAATTGAGATTGGAATAGAAGAGCTGCTTCAATCCTTAATGTGCTTCATCCTACAAAGGAAAATGGATGGAGCATTAAGAGTAAAATTTGAGGCCTCGTTAGTTAACTCAAAGAAGTTACCAAGGGTCGACCACTTGCTCGAATTTCTCGAGCGCGAAGTTTATATTTTAGATGCGACCCAAGAATTTTCCTACAAAAGGGATGGAAATCTTAGGGAAAAGCCTACGGAAAAGCAATTCGTGGTAGGTGTTGGAAAATGTTTGATAGGATGCAAAAAATTGTCCAACAAAAGGGATGAAAAAGATTGGAAAAAGCTTATGAAAAAGATATGCCTGTCAAGTGTTAGGAAATGTTTGATGGGTTGTATGTCAGAACATTTTCTATATCAATGCTCAAAATTTAGGGGAGCATCTATTACCGAACGATGGAGTAAGGAAATGGAAAAAGATGTGTGTAAAAAGGCGTAGCAAAAGAAAAAGTTAAGGTTGATATCAAATCCACAACGTCGACGTACAAGACCAATTTGGATTTGCTTGTTATGCAAAAAATTTTATCGGACTTACCTGGGCAAAGAATAGTTCCAGGTAAATTTCCGAATGTAATTCAGTTAGCAGATCCTAAATACAATATTCCTAGAGGTGTAGATATGCTAATCGGGGCTGAAAAATTTGTTGATATTTTGTCAACAGGACAAATATGGGATGATAGTGGTAGATTTATGTTACAGAATTCAAAATTGGGTTGGATCGTGAGTGGACCAGCACAACAAGAATCGGTTTCAGTTTGTGGCATAAGTATGTCGAAGTTAAATGATACAATGCCACAAAAACACTGGGGAAAAAATAAATCCCATATATAGGAAGGATCGCTATCATCAACGTTGGTTGACAGTAGTGATAATCAGTGTTATCGCGGGCTGCGGGGACACTGGGTAGCAGTGCAAGGTATTGGCCAAAAGTCAAAGAGACAAAGTAATTGGGAAATTCCATGTTCTTTTAAGAGAGCAGAACATTGTTGCAATAAATGGTAATGTTAATATATTGTTTAGGAGGGTGGACGGAAGAACCAGCAATGGTATACCGAAGAAATCGGTAAACATTGTCCTTTTCCTGCCGATGGAAAAGTAGAAAACATAATTATAAACATCGTCTGTGATAAAGATGGATTGTGCAGAATGGTGGACCTAAGGATCAGCAATGGTATATCAAAAAGATCGATTAACAATGTTTCTCCTTTTCCCAAAGACTAGTTTTCTACAGAAATAAGAACAAATAATAATGATATTCAAAAAACTAGAAAATCAAGTAGAATTAAGAACAAAAATTGTATGCTAATGTTATTATCGTATTTAATGATTTTCCCTGTAGTAAAGGGACTAGTAATAAAAAAGAGTAAAAAGCTAGTTTTTTTAAAGTATAACCCTTTAACCGAATAAAAAGTAGAAAACAAATTTCCTTTAAATTAATTTTAGCAATTTCGATTTAAAATTAGGGGTTTTTCGGTACTTTTCTCCGAATATCATTGCTGATTTTGAAGTCGCCAAAAACCCTTAATTTTGAATCGAAATTGCTGAAATTAATTTAAAGGAAATTTATTTTCTGCTTTTTAGTCGGTTAATGGGTTATATTTTAAAAAACTTGTTTTTTCCTCTTTTTTTTAAAAAACATTTTTTTTTCTCTCCCCTTTTTCCCCTTTTTTTCCCTTTTTTACTCTTTTTCCCGAATGCGAACCAAAGTAAAAAATTGCAGCCTTGTAGCTAACAAAATAAGGAAGTTAGAACTTTAAATTGGCTCCATCCCGCTCCCCTTTGCCCCCACACCCCCCTTTCCAAAGGGTACAAAATTTCATTTTGTCAATAAGAACTGACCTACCTATCATCATTGTAGCTTGAAGGAATTGGAAGTTATGTCATGTTTAAAAAGAAGGGGTTTGAATCCCTCCACGGCCCCCTACGCCTCTGATGGACCCAAAATGCATAGAATGTATTGTCATCGGAGTTCTATCAGTGTTCCAAATTTCAGCTCTCTAGCTCATGTGGAAGTGTATTAAAAAGCTAGCCGCAGATTTGAGGATATATATATATATATATAAATATATATATATTGTATAGGGGAAAGTTGTGACGACGCGTTTTCCCCAACACCAAGTGTTCACACTCACAATAATTCCAAGTGTTCACACTTACAATAATTTCAATTTGTTTACATGAATTAAAAAAACTAACTGAATTAACATAATAATGTAAATAGCACTCTAATTTTTATCATGAATACCCATAGCTAGCATTAAGCCTTTTATAAGATAATCTTTAATTGAATTTTAGCCATTAAGCCATCTAGCATCTTAACAACTTTTGAGTTTCGCCGACGCGGGGACACTAGCACAACGAACGGCCACCAACTTCACTCAGGGTGGCAACGCACGAATTTGATCTGCGAAATGGTCTGCAGATCGATCAGCAGAAAATAATTATTCAGTCTAGTTTTTGGCTGTCGAGCGCATCACACCAAAATAGTGGAGTCTACTTTTGGCTGTCGAGCAGTCTAGTTTTGGCTGTCGAGCGCATCACACCAAAATAGTTCGGTCTTCATCTTTGGCTGTCGAGAGCGTCACACCAAAGTTTAGTTCGCTTCTGGCTGTTGAGACGACCACACCAGAAGCTGAGTACGCGGATAATCGTTCGGTAAACAGCATCATCCGGGTAAGAGATTATAGTAGGAAATAGTGTCGGTAGTAGGTAGTGACCGTAAATAGGCATAGGCCGATTTAGCATAGAACCCCTGTCCCTTGTAGTGATTTTCCACCCCTTTTCCCGAATCCCGTAGAATAATCGCCAGCAATCGTGTGGCGTGACTTCTTACTCCTTCCCCCTTAATTCTATAGAACTCTTCGCCAGCAATCGTGTGGCGTGACTTCTTACTCCTTCCCCCTTAATCCTATAGAACTCTTCGCCAGCAATCGTGTGGCGTGATTTCTCACTCTCTTCCCAAATCCCGTTGAATAATCGCCAGCAACCCCGTGGTGTGATTTCTCACTCTTCTCCTAATGTCGCAAGATCATCGCCAGCAATCGTGTGGCGTGACTTCTTGCTCCTTCCCCCTTAATCCTATAGAACTCTTCGCCAGCAATCGTGTAGCGTGATTTCTCACCCTCTTCCCAAATCCCGTAGAATAATCGCCAGCAACCGCTTGGTGTGATTTCTCACTCTGCCCCAAATGTCGCAAAATCATCGCCAGCAATCGTGTGGCGTGATTTCCTGCTCTTTTCCCTAATCCTATAGAATTCTTCGCCAGCAACCGTGTGGCGTGAATTCTCACTCTTCTCCCGAATCCCGCAGAATCTTCGCCAGCAATCGTGTGGCGTGATTCTTCGCTCTTTTCCCCTTAATTTTATAGACTCTCTGCCAGCAACCGTGTGGTATGATTCACGTGTAGTACCCTCACCCGAACTGTAGGTTATCGCCAGCACCCGCGTGGCTCGTACGTTCCCACTCCCTTGTAAAAGCTAGGTTTTGATAGTTTAGTTCAGCTCATAGTACCGACCTATGAAAACCCATTGCCAGAGCAGTTCCTGGTATTTCCTACTCGCGCAACGAGACCACCCCTCAGACGGACGCTCTGAGTGAAGACACCACGCTAGTGTCCCGATAATCAACGATAGACAATAAGCAAACAAATCTTGTACAGAAATATGATAAAAGAATAACCCAAAACCCGTTTGAAAACATTTATACACTTAGGAATTTGTCTGCACCTGGTTTCAATCAATAAATTTTTGCAACGAACCCTGGACACCGACGGCATCACCTCGGCTTGAAAAAGGTTCGTTACAATATTTATATATATATATATATAGTTTAAAGATAAAGCAGTAATATTTTTTGAAGAATCCATGGAGATATCGCTTTCCAACGATGTATATATGGCAACAACAATCAAACCGCTCATGATAAGGTATCAGCGTATCGGCCAAAACCATGAAGTCATTACATTGAGTAACTCTAACAGACGAGTTTGAAGAGCACCTTTGGGATTTATGGGCGGTGTTCTACATTCAATATTTGGACTGATGGATGAAGAACATGCCGAGGAATTGGTACAGAATATTCAACAAAGCCAGTCGAATGATTCTCACCAAAATTTATATATGTGTTCTAAGGGTCGTGAGTCGTGACATAGGATAGGTTTTGACACGCCCACTTTTCCCCCACTTTTACCGCCCACAAGTTAGTAAAAACTGCTATATCTCAGACGTTTTTGATCACAAGAAAATGAAATTTGCCATGAACATACTATAATACCCCAGCCATAATCTGGGCTACAAATGGCCTGGATTAGACAATGGGGCGTGGCACCACCCATACAAGTCAATATTTGAAAACGCTGTAATAGCGCTCCCACACAATGTTTTCCAACGAAATTTGGCAAAAGGCTCCTTGGTTTCAACTCTAAGCTAAATACAACATATCGGCGTAATTGGACAAAGACGCGTGGTACCGCCAATACAAACCAATATTTCAAATTGCTGTAACTGGCATCTCATTTAATGTTTTCCAACAAAATTTGGCAAATGGTTTCATGGTTTCAAGTCTAAGCTAAATGCAACATATCGACGTAATTGGACGAAGGGGCGTGGCTCCGCCCATACAACTCAATACTTCAGCACATTCTTGGGCTCCCATTGAATACACAGGCCGACATATTTCGAAGTGTTTACTACTTCTATATTCTCATATAGTTTTTATATATAAATGGACAATTCTTAGCACAATGGCGTTTCAGTTTTTTGCCATCACGTCAGGTTTTTTGAGAAACTGTCAAAATTCGAAATCCGATCTTTACGCCGTTTTTATACTAAAACTCTTGAAATAATGCAGGTACAAAGTTTTCGACAGACAATTGAACACCCAACAACTTTTATTACACAAGTTTTTTCAATTTAAGGTACAATAAAAAGATTATTTTGCATCAAAGTCAAAAAATCGAATTTTTTTCAGAAAAAAATTTGTACTTGGGCCACACATAATTTGTAGCAGTTGCAACTCACACCTGAGCCGATGGGCCAACGGAAAAATCAAATCGTTGCCGTTTGGCATTCCTATGTTATAGGGGTTCTAAATTGATTAACTATTTCAAGACCGTTATCTGGACGTCTGATGGAAAAACAGTGTATGGCAAACTTGTAGAGAATTTCTCAATAAACAACGGAATATACATTTTTTCAAAGATACAATTTTATTTTTTTTTTTAATTGACCACAAAGTACAAATTTTTTTCTCAAAAATTCGATTTTTTGACTTTGAGGCAATATAACTATTTTATTGTAGCTTAAATTGAAAAAACTTGTGTCTGTCGAAAATGGTATAGAAGAACTTTGTACCTGCATTATTTCAAGCGTTTTAGTATAAAAACGGCGTAAAGATCGGATTTCGCATTTTTGCAGTTTCTCAAAAAACCTGACGTGATGGCGAAATACTGAGAACGCCATTGCGCTTAGCCCTTTCGCTACATGTTTTTCATTTCAAGCCTTAAAAATCTATTCTCCGTTAATTATTGCTATTAATGATGCTAAAAGTGATACAAAATCAGAATTTGAAAAAAAAAAGATATTTGAAAGTAGTTTTTTGGAATGTTGCCATATGGCAACAAATTGGCTTAACGGTCTAAAAATTTTCAATATCAAATTTTTTGTATATGTGCTTAAATTTATATAAGTTTATGTATTACATTTAAAAATAAATTTAAAAAAAAAAAATACATTAAATTTTACATTTACTTATATATTAAAGTTAATCAAAGTCAAATTCATTGTAAGTGTGCATTTATTTCCATAAATTTTATTCATGACAGTTCAAAATAAATTTTTCTTTTAACATAAACTTTTTTACATAAAATACATATAATATAATGCATACAATAGTTATATAATATAAAAATGATGAAAAAAAATAAGAAGGACAAAATTATAGGTATATTTTCATTGAACGTGTAGCAACTGTGGCAAAATTCAAATAGAGACACGTACAAAAAAATATACCACTAAATGGAATTGTTGCCAACTGGCAACACGTGCATTTTAAAAAATCGCCACAGCTACGAGAATTTAATTTTTGAGTTTTTAAAAATGCAAACATGTAGTATGACTATTTCTTTACATTATTGCATCAACACTTTTTTTTTTAAACAATTAAATTTAAATTTCTTAAGTGATGTTTTCGGTAAAAAATTTCTCGCGTCAATATGGTGCAATAAAAAACGGAAATTGTTGCTATTCAGAAATGTTTATACAGAAATACTTCTAATAAACCAAAGAAAAAAATTGCATTAACTTTTTTTTTGTAAATTGTACCACGTAGTCTTAAAGAGTGATGTTGCCATATGGTAACAAATTCGCGAAAGGGTTAAAATGGTCCATTTATATATAAAAATTATATGAGAATAAAGAAGTGAAATCATGTCGGCCTGTGATATTCTTCAACGGGAAATGGTTCTATGCCTTTAATGCAACTTGGAATTGGAAAGCGGGGCGTGGCACTTTCCATACAATTCAATATTTTAAAAAATGTTACACTTGGGCTCCTAATGAACATTTTTCAACGGGAAATGATTTTATGTTTTCAATTCTAAGTTCAATGTTACATATGGTCGGAATTGGATAGCGGGGCGTGGCACTTTTCATACAATTCAAAAAAAAAATATTTGACAATTGTTTTCATTCATTTATTATGACCTTAAATGCAATAAAAACAGAGTAAAAAACAAGTTTTTTAAAATATAACCCTTTAACCGACTAAAAAGCAGAAAATAAATTTTCTTTAAATTAATTTCAGCAATTTCGATTTAAAATTAAGGGTTTTTGGCGACTTCAAAATCTGCAATGATATTAGGAACAAAGTAGCCAAAAACCCTTAATTTTAAATCGAAATTGCTGAAATTAATTTAAAGAAAATTTATTTTCTGCTTTTTAGTCGGTTAAAGGGTTATATTTTAAAAAACTTGTTTTTTACTCTGTTTTTATTTTCCTCTTTTTTTGTTTTTTGTTTTAAAAAATTTTTTTTTCTCCCCCCTTTTCCCCCCTTTTTTCCCCCATTTTTACTCTTTTTCCCGAATGCGAACATAAGTAAAAAATTTCAGCCTTGTAGCTTACAAAATACGAAAGTTAGGTCTTTAAATTGGCTCCATCCCGCTCCCCTTTGCCCCCACACCCCCCTTTCCAAAGGGTAAAAAATTTCGTTTTGTCAATAAGAACTCACCTACCAAATTTCAACATTGTATCTTGAAGGAATTGGAAGTTACGCCATGTTTAAAAAAAAAAAGTTTGAGTCTCCCCACGGCCCCCTACGCCTCTGATGGACCCCAAAATTTAATAGAATGCATTGTCACCGGAGTTCTATCAGTGTTCCAAATTTCAGCTCTCTAGCTCATGTGGAAGTGTATGAAAAAGCTCGCCGCAGATTTGAGGATATATATATATATATATATATATATATATATATATATAGTCCGCCCAAAGCAAGTTAATATAAGGGTTATAAAAAGAGGGGAAAGCAAAGCGGACCGGGCCCTGCTTGTGTATAATAAATGTAGAAAAAACAGCTCTATACAGCTGATATGCCCACTTATGATCAGACCCTCATCTCAACATTTGCCGACGACACCGCAATATTGTGCTCACACTCAGACCCCAAAATGGCATCACAACACGTGCAACAGCATTTAATCACTTTGCAAAATTGGTTAGCTCAGTGGAGAATTAAAGTCAATGAGTCTAAGAGCGTTCATCTAACCTTCACCCTAAGGAAAGATACTTGCCCCACCCTTAAAATAAATGGTAGTGTAATACCACAGTGTCGTGAAACCAAATACCTTGGTATGCATCTCGATCGCAGGCTCACTTGGAAAAGGCACATCGAAGCTAAAAATACACAAATCAAATTAAAAAAAATCGAACTAAATTGGCTCCTTTCGAAACAATCAAAACTCAACACCAAGTACAAAATCCAGTCGAAAATTCTGCGTCAAATCGTTGCAGCTCCATGGTTTATAAGAAATGCACAAATCCATCGAGATTTACAAATACCGACAATTTCCGATGAGATCCCTAAGCGTACATCAAAGTACAAAGATAAGCTTAAGCTGCATCCAAATATTCTAGCTAGAAATTTGTTTAGACCCACCCAACCCCTACGTCTAAAGCGTAACTATTCTATAGCTTTTGAATAGATAGCCCCGTAACCCTCAGCAACTCCAACATACCGCATATGACGCCATCAGGACGATGCCAACATCCATCGATGTCAACATCGCCTTGATGACGCCCCTATGAATGATAACTACATAGGTTGCCCAAATCGTTGGATTAGGTCAACTAGTAAATTATAATGTGAAATTTGTACCGTTAAAAATTATTGTTAGTTCTAAGTTTTATGAAAATCCAATAAATAAAAATGAATTAAAAAAAAAAAAAAACAGCATTGTCGCTTAATATAAACATTTAACTTTGTTATCACCGTGTAGCGTGCAGCGTGGTTGTTTGTAATATCAAGCTTTAACGTTTGACGTATGTTCTGTTTGACAGTTTGACAGTTAGTGCTGTTAGACAGTTCTAAGCCAATTGACAGCGACGAAATGACGGAATGAAGAAATGAGCTTTATTATATTTTCAGTTTGTACTTCTGGTTACGGTAATATTTTGTTTAAAAATTTGATACATAATTTCTGTGCAGCACTCAAATAAGAAGATCGTAGATAAATTGATCGATTTCATGTTTGAAATTCATTATTTTGAAAGCCGTCAGCAAAGAGGTTTCTGGCAGCTAAGTCGCAACGGTGTAACATTCCTTCTGGACAATGGCACATATTTCAATAACATTTCGATTAAAAGTTCAGGTCTCCTTGTTTAAACGAGTTAGTGCACATTAAAATTTATATTAATCTATGATATCTATGAAAAAAATACGATGAAGAGATTTTGTAGAGAATATAAAAAGTTCTAATTTAAAACGGTTTTGGAGAAGTGACATACTTTTTACGAAAAACCTCTCTTTCGATAGTTTTCACACAAATACTAAAAAAGTGTAAGATTTCAAAAAATTAATTTACTGAAAAAATGTCTTTTTTGGTAATTTCACAATGGTCTCATAAAGTCCTATGGCGTATAATCATATTTGAAAATATATGACAATTGTGAGCACCCTGTCATATTTCAATGTGCTATTTCTACATTAATCAGCTGATCGCAAAAATAATGCAAGGAAAGTTAAAGCTGATCGCAAAAATAAAGTAAACAATTTACATTTTTGCGTGCACCAGGAAATAAATAAATTTGACACCTGATTCAATACAACCTTCAAAAACACAGGTTGCAGAGTTGTATTGGTCATAAAATTTTATACGAAACTAGTAAATTTGCCCGTGCAGGGGAAATAAAACACTAATTTGAAAAAATTAATGTTTACTTTATTGTGTAATTTAGATGCAAAAATATTTTCTATATGTAATTTTTTTTATAGAAATTTGTGAAATATGTGAACTTGTATTAAATTTTATTCGATGATGTAATTGTCGCCTAATGTGTAAAGTTGAACTGTTACATTAAAAAAGAATTAAAACTAGAGAGTGGACTATCTTCGGCTATACCGAAGCTGAAATACCCCCACACAGTAGGTAGAAGTCCCTCATACATAAAAAATGTGGTCTCAAGACCCTATTTTGAGCCAATTATAGGTCCAAAATCCATTTCTAAAAATTTCCAATTAAATCCACAAAAAAAAAAAAAATTTGTCTCAAGACCCCATTTAGACCCTTATATATGTGGCTTCGGAACCTCGGACCATGTCAAAAATACGTTTCTACACATTTCCAATCGAATACAACAATAAAAAATGTTTAC
Organism: Heteromyza rotundicornis; assembly: GCA_951394025.1. Classification (NCBI taxonomy): domain Eukaryota; kingdom Metazoa; phylum Arthropoda; class Insecta; order Diptera; family Heleomyzidae; genus Heteromyza; species Heteromyza rotundicornis. The sequence goes on from OX596013.1 coordinate 20,742,733, forward strand.
CTTTTTTTTCGGTGTATGGGAGCCACGCCCAGTTTTTGTCCGATTTGGCTGATTCTCGAACTTGATCTCAGTATTCACGAGAAAAACATGTACCCAAAGTTTCAATTCGATATCTCCAAAACTGCGACCGCTATCGTGCGGACGGACAGACGGACAGACGGACGGACAGACAGACGGACATCGCTAAATCGACTCAGGAGGTGATACTGATCAAGAATATATATACTTTTCCATACCGGACACGCCTCCTTATGGGCGTTACAAACGTTGTGACAAAGTTAGTATACCCTGCCACAGTGAGTGTGGGGGTATAAAAAGAAAGATTAAAAAAAATAAAAAAATATGAAGCAATGGAATTAAAAAAAGAAAAACTTCGGCCGGCACCGGTCTTGAACCAGGACCACCGCAGTCATAGGCCGAAGCTCTAACCAACTGACCACAGCCACCTATAAAATAATTTCAGCTAATGGCGGTTAGGTAGACCAAGCCGTATGGTGAACTCCATAATTTATATATGCATATAAAAAGTCATTTGTGAAATATGTGAACTTTTATTAAATTTTGTAAAGAATAGAAAGAAATTTTGTTGGATGATGTAATTGTATAAAGTTGAACTGTTACATTAAAAAAGAATTAAAAAAGAAAGATAAAAAAAAAAAAGAATATCAAGCAATGGATTAAAAAAAATACGACTGGTGGCGGGCTGGAACCCAAGACTGTCGCAGTCATAGGCCGAATCTCTAACCAAAAGACCACAGCCTGCTATAAAATAAATTGAGCTAATGGCGATATAGTTCAGAAAGCTGTATGGTGAATGTGTATATACACACAAAAATATAGCTTTGATTTAGCATTGCCACCTTTAAGGAAATAATACTACCAAAAGGCTAGCGTTGTCACCTAACAATGTTTTCACCTGAAACATGATTTTTTGTGTGTGTATATACATGAAAGCGTTTTGCATACAGCTTGCCGAAGTTAATCGATATTAGGTGAAGGTACTGTATGAGCATTAGTGGCTCTGGTGAGAAGGCGCTTAGTTCGCTACTTCATCTTACTTACAATCGCAGCGTTGTGGGTTCGATACCTCACCAGGGCGGCTAACATTTATAAGAAAAAATATATGTGTATATATATATTTGTAAGTGGCTCTGGTTCCTTCTCACGACCGCAGCGTCGTGTGGACAAACCACCAGAATGGCTAACATTAAAAAAAATAAGGTTAACAACTTAAAAAAATTTTTTAAGTGAAGTTGTAAATTTTGAATTGGTTAGTGTTAGGGACAGACAGACAGACAGACAGACAGACAGACAGACAGACAGACAGACAGAAAGACAGACAGAAAGACAGACAGAAAGACAGACAGAAAGACAGACAGAAATACAGACAGACAGACCTGGACAAATATATATATTAATTAATTTTTAAAAGTTCAGCTAAATCAAACAAACATATGTATTCAACATAAAAAGTAATCTAGTAATCGTCCGCTTATGTGAAAGTATATATAGTATGATTGTAAAAAACATAATAGACAGTCAACTAAAATGGGTCGCGATGATAAATCTGGCAAATTTTGAAATAGCTATGCGACTCAAGCCATGCTTGGACTGTTTCCTTTTTTCCTGTTGTTACTTTCCTGTTTGCTTATTCAAGTGATCTTTTCATTGCATACAACAAAATTATATACTAATAACAGCCTGAAACTAAAAAAATGCAAAAAAAAAGGGATGATTTTTCAAATTTTTTCATTGCTCTATTCGAACGAAAGATGTTAAGAAATGGATACATATAATGGGTCAACATTGGGTTTTGGGACGAAATCTTTTTTTTGGTGGATTCGATTGGAAACAATAATTTATCAAAACAAAACGAATCTTGAAAACTGAATACGTCATCGTTTTGTGGTATATGAACGATTAAGTTTAGAGCCATTAATTTTTTCGGTAAAAATTACCAAACTTTGTATTCAAATAAAAAAAAACTAGCTCAGTTCAACATAAAAACATACATATTTTTGTTAGAGATATTCATAATACTCAGTAACTAAAAATGTTTTTTCTGGGACTAATGTGATCAAAAACAAAAAAAAACCATTAAAAAATCATCAAATAAACGGACTTGAGTTGTATAGAAATTGCTTTTAAAATTTTTCATAATGTTTATTTGACTAAACAAAAAACTTTCCCATATAAACTGTATTTTTAGAGATTTTTTCAAAATATTCCAGCTTACGAACAAAAATTTACTTCGTGAAAAATAAATTTTCTGGCAAAAGAAAATTTCAATTTCATAAAATTTTGTAAAATCGATAAAATCGTTGCAATAATATTATACTGAAAAATTAACCTCTGGGGGGGGGGGGTTAATTTTGCGACTTCAAAATTTGCAATGATATTAGGAGGATAGTAGTCAAAAACCCTTAATTTTAAATCGAAATTGCTGAAATTAATTTAAAGCAAATTTATTTTCTGCTTTTTCGTCGGTTAAAGGGTTATATTTTAAAAAAATTGATTTTTACACATTTTTATTATGACTATTGTATATTTTTACAACAATATGACGTTATGACCAATATGAGATCTTTGTGAACTCCCTTAATTTGTTTTACTTGATAGGGTAAAAATTTGCATAATCTTACTTTTTTTTAATTTGAATATCTCAAAAGTTCTCAATGTACCAAAGGCAATTATTAGAGGGTTACCTGTACCCGATCGGCACCATATTTTTGTAGAATATTAAAGCAAAAATTGAGGTTATGATATTTACAATTTTCTTTTGCATAAAATTTACTGAAAATGTAAGCTCCAATTCAGCCTTCAGCTAAATGAGGCTAATATGTGAAAAAAATGCCATTTTATAAAAAATTTTAAATATAAATTTTTTAAGCTCAGCATAATAATTATAGGGGTAGTCTGATCTGTTTTACAATAAATCTGGTTGCGTCGATATTCGTTTACCTAATGTTAATATTTTTCGGTGTAGTGGATAACAATGAGTTATCGGGTTTTCGTGCATTCGTATTATAGAATTTCTGGCGCTAGGCTTGCCACACACAGGGTTTTTGCCCGGAGACTCCGGAAATTTGAACGTTTCTCCGGTCTCCGGTTTTTTGAAAAATTTCTCCGGTTTTTTCAGAGCTTTTTTGTTAATTTAAAAAATTTTTGTCAACATTTATTTGGGTTACACATTTGAAAATAAAGTACACATTCTTTTATTCTTTCATTAGAGTTCTTTCTGTTATTTAATTATTATTTCGATTATTTCGAACCCAGTGCACTGTGCTTTTGGAAAATACCTTATAAACTTATCGGTTGGATATCAAATAGCTTTCTGAAATCTCAACTTATTCTCAACTTAAAAGGACATGGAATTACCCATTTATAATATATCGTCTTCGTTCTAACAGAAATCACTAGTTCCATTTTCCTATTTAAAAAAAGAATAGTGTTAATAAGGGTATTCATTTAGTGGGACCTTTCCTTTGATACCCAATATCCACATTATTAAATTTGCCACAAACCATAAATATATACGTGCTCTAAAAAGTATTCGAAATTCAGTTTTTATTAAAATACAAAACTTTCAAAATTTTGCATTATAAATACCTTAGTGCCATTGGAAAGGTCTAATCAATACCTTCCGAATGACTATCAGGGCAACTTAAGTACACTTCAAAAAAATCGAATACTTTTTTGGGTAACTGTACACATTTAGGGTGCACGAAATAAGCTGTAAGCCAATGTAAAAAGTTTCTTTGTTATTATTTTATTTTTGTTTGTTTGGAAATTTTTTTTCATTGAAAATTGTCTCTAACTAAAAAAGGCCAAGCCTAAACAAAATTATTTATTTAATTATTTTATTTTGAAAATCTCCTGGTTTGGGCTTCTCCAAGTGTGGCAAGCCTATCTGGCGCCGGCCAGGGTTACAAAACCGCGAGGGTCGGCAAGGCTAAAAACCCACGCGTCGCGATTGAGCTAACGAGCAAATAGGGATTTTTATTATCGCAATCCGGATTTTTTTAAATATAGAGTTTTAGTAAATTTAAAGTTTAAATTAAAACAGAATTCCGTAAGAAATATGGAGGAAATATTTTATTTTAAGTTGTATGATTATTAGGATTTTTTTACGTGCTTACTTGTTTTCGATTTTGTTTTAAAATAAGCTTTTTTTTATTTTTTTAGCTATTTTACCACAAAAATTTAAAAATTTATCTTAAAAAAATTAAAGTTCCAAAGAAAATGTTTTACGGAACTAAATTTAAACGTTTTCCTCAAAATTTCGTAGGGAATTCAATCAAAGCATAAAAAAAAATAATAAAAAAACAAGTTTTTTAAAATATAACCCTTTGACCGACTAAAAAGCTGAAAATAAATTTCCTTGAAATTAATTTCCGCAATTTCGATTTAAAATTAAGGGTTTTTGGCTACTTTCTTCTTAATATCATCGCAGATTTTGAAGTCGACAAAAACCCTTCATTTTAAATCGAAATTGCTGAAATTTATTAAAAGGAAATGTATTTTCTGCTTTTTAATCGGTTAAAGGGTTATATTTTAAAAAACCTTTTTTTTATTCTTTTTAATTTTCCTCTTTTGAAAAAAAAAAATTCGCTTATTTTTTCACCCCTTTTTTGCCCTTTTTTTACTCTTTTTCCCGTATGCAAACCTAAGTAAACAATTTCAGCCCTGTAGCTTCAAAAATACGAAAGTTAGAACTTTAAATTGGCTCCCCTTTGCCCCCCCATCCCCCTTTCCAAAGGGTATAAAATTCCATTTTGTCAGTAAGAACCCACCTACCAAAATCATTGTAGCCTGAAGGAATCGAAAGTTATGGGATGTTTAAGAAAAATAGGTTTGAGTTCCCCCACGGCTCCTACGCCTCTAATGGACCCCAAAATGCATAGAATGTATTGTCATCGGAGTTCTATCAGTGTTCCAAATTTCTGCTCTCTAGCTCATGTGGAAGTGTATTAAAAAGCTAGCCGCAGATTTGAGGATATATATATATATATATAAATATATATATATTGTAAAGGGGAAAGTTGTGACGACGCGTTTTCCCCAACACCAAGTGTTCACACTCACAATAATTCCAAGTGTTCACACTTACAATAATTTAAATTTGTTTACATGAATTAAAAAAACTAACTGAATTAACATAATAATGTAAATAGCACTCTAATTTTTATCATGAATACCCATAGCTAGCATTAAGCCTTTTATAAGATAATCTTTAATTGAATTTTAGCCATTAAGCCATCTATTCGAACGAAAGATGTTAAGAAATGGATACATATAATGGGTCAACATTGGGTTTTGGGACGAAATCTTTTTTTTGGTTGATTCGATTGGAAACAATAATTTATCAAAACAAAACGAATCTTGAAAACTGAATACGTCATCGTTTTGTGGTAATACATTTTGTTTTGAATATATGAACGATTAAGTTTAGAGCCATTAATTTTTTCGGTAAAAATTACCAAACTTTGTATTCAAATAAAAAAAAACTAGCTCAGTTCAACATAAAAACATACATATTTTTGTTAGAGATATTCATAATACTCAGTAACTAAAAATGTTTTTTCTGGGACTAATGTGATCAAAAACAAAAAAAAACCATTAAAAAATCATCAAATAAACGGACTTGAGTTGTATAGAAATTGCTTTTAAAATTTTTCATAATGTTTATTTGACTAAACAAAAAACTTTCCCATATAAACTGTATTTTTAGAGATTTTTTCAAAATATTCCAGCTTACGAACAAAAATTTACTTCGTGAAAAATAAATTTTCTGGCAAAAGAAAATTTCAATTTCATAAAATTTTGTAAAATCGATAAAATCGTTGCAATAATATTATACTGAAAAATTAACCTCTGGGGGGGGGGGGTTAATTTTGCGACTTCAAAATTTGCAATGATATTAGGAGGATAGTAGTCAAAAACCCTTAATTTTAAATCGAAATTGCTGAAATTAATTTAAAGCAAATTTATTTTCTGCTTTTTCGTCGGTTAAAGGGTTATATTTTAAAAAAATTGATTTTTACACATTTTTATTATGACTATTGTATATTTTTACAACAATATGACGTTATGACCAATATGAGATCTTTGTGAACTCCCTTAATTTGTTTTACTTGATAGGGTAAAAATTGTGTAGTGGATAACAATGAGTTATCGGGTTTTCGTGCATTCGTATTATACAATTTCTGGCGCTAGGCTTGCCACACACAGGGTTTTTGCCCAGAGACTCCGGAAATTTGAACGTTTCTCCGGTCTCCGGTTTTTTTAAAAATTTCTCCGGTTTTTTCAGAGCTTTTTTGTTAATTTAAAAAATTTTTGTCAACATTTATTTGGGTTACACATTTGAAAATAAAGTACACATTCTTTTATTCTTTCATTAGAGTTCTTTCTGTTATTTAATTATTATTTCGATTATTTCGAACCCAGTGCTCTGTGCTTTTGGAAAATACCTAATAAACTTATCGGTTGGATATCAAATAGCTTTCTGAAATCTCAACTTATTCTCAACTTAAAAGGACATGGAATTACCCATTTATAATATATCGTCTTCGTTCTAACAGAAATCACTAGTTCCATTTTCCTATTTAAAAAAAGAATAGTGTTAATAAGGGTATTCATTTAGTGGGACCTTCCCTTTGATACCCAATATCCACATTATTAAATTTGCCACAAACCATAAATATATACGTGCTCCAAAAAGTATTCGAAATTCAGTTTTTATTAAAATACAAAACTTTCAAAATTTTGCATTATAAATACCTTAGTGCCATTGGAAAGGTCTAATCAATACCTTCCGAATGACTATCAGGGCAACTTAAGTACACTTCAAAAAAATCGAATACTTTTTTGGGTAACTGTACACATTTAGGGTGCACGAAATAAGCTGTAAGCCAATGTAAAAAGTTTCTTTGTTATTATTTTATTTTTGTTTGTTTGGAAATTTTTTTTCATTGAAAATTGTCTCTAACTAAAAAAGGCCAAGCCTAAACAAAATTATTTATTTAATTATTTTATTTTGAAAATCTCCTGGTTTGGGCTTCTCCAAGTGTGGCAAGCCTATCTGGCGCCGGCCAGGGTTACAAAACCGCGAGGGTCGGCTAGGCTAAAAACCCACGCATCGCGATTGAGCTAACGAGCAAATAGGGATTTTTATTATCGCAATCCGGATTTTTTAAATATTGAGTTTTAGTAAATTTAAAGTTTAAATTAAAACAGAATTCCGTAAGAAATATGGAGGAAATATTTTATTTTAAGTTGTATGATTATTAGGATTTTTTTACGTGCTTACTTGTTTTCGATTTTGTTTTAAAATAAGCTTTTTTTTATTTTTTTAGCTATTTTACCACAAAAATTTAAAAATTTATCTTAAAAAAATTAAAGTTCCAAAGAAAATGTTTTACGGAACTAAATTTAAACGTTTTCCTCAAAATTTCGTAGGGAATTCAATCAAAGCATAAAAAAAAATAATAAAAAAACAAGTTTTTTAAAATATAACCCTTTGACCGACTAAAAAGCTGAAAATAAATTTCCTTTAAATTAATTTCCGCAATTTCGATTTAAAATTAAGGGTTTTTGGCTACTTTCTTCTTAATATCATCGCAGATTTTGAAGTCGACAAAAACCCTTCATTTTAAATCGAAATTGCTGAAATTTATTAAAAGGAAATGTATTTTCTGCTTTTTAATCGGTTAAAGGGTTATATTTTAAAAAACCTTTTTTTTATTCTTTTTAATTTTCCTCTTTTAAAAAAAAAAAAATTCGCTTATTTTTTCACCCCTTTTTTGCCCTTTTTTTACTTTTTTTCCCAAATGCAAACCTAAGTAAACAATTTCAGCCCTGTAGCTTCAAAAATACGAAAGTTAGAACTTTAAATTGGCTCCCCTTTGCCCCCCCATCCCCCTTTCCAAAGGGTATAAAATTCCATTTTGTCAGTAAGAACCCACCTACCAAAATCATTGTAGCCTGAAGGAATCGAAAGTTATGGGATGTTTAAGAAAAATAGGTTTGAGTTCCCCCACGGCTCCTACGCCTCTGATGGACCCCAAAATGCATAGAATGTATTGTCATCGGAGTTCTATCAGTGTTCCAAATTTCAGCTCTCTAGCTCATGTGGAAGTGTATTAAAAAGCTAGCCGCAGATTTGAGGATATATATATATATATATAAATATATATATATTGTAAAGGGGAAAGTTGTGACGACGCGTTTTCCCCAACACCAAGTGTTCACACTCACAATAATTCCAAGTGTTCACACTTACAATAATTTAAATTTGTTTACATGAATTAAAAAAACTAACTGAATTAACATAATAATGTAAATAGCACTCTAATTTTTATCATGAATACCCATAGCTAGCATTAAGCCTTTTATAAGATAATCTTTAATTGAATTTTAGCCATTAAGCCATCTAGCATCTTAACAACTTTTGAGTTTCGCCGACGCGGGGACACTAGCACAACGAACGGCCACCAACTTCACTCAGTGTGGCAACGCACGAATTTGATCTGCGAAATGGTCTGCAGATCGATCAGCAGAAAATAATTATTCAGTCTAGTTTTTGGCTGTCGAGCGCATCACACCAAAATAGTGGAGTCTACTTTTGGCTGTCGAGCAGTCTAGTTTTGGCTGTCGAGCGCATCACACCAAAATAGTTCGGTCTTCATCTTTGGCTGTCGAGAGCGTCACACCAAAGTTTAGTTCGCTTCTGGCTGTTGAGACGACCACACCAGAAGCTGAGTACGCGGATAATCGTTCGGTAAACAGCAACATCCGGGTAAGAGATTATAGTAGGAAATAGTGTCGGTAGTAGGTAGTGACCGTAAATAGGCATAGGCCGATTTAGCATAGAACCCCTGTCCCTTGTAGTGATTTTCCACCCCTTTTCCCGAATCCCGTAGAATAATCGCCAGCAATCGTGTGGCGTGACTTCTTACTCCTTCCCCCTTAATTCTATAGAACTCTTCCCCAGCAATCGTGTGGCGTGACTTCTTACTCCTTCCCCCTTAATCCTATAGAACTCTTCGCCAGCAATCGTGTAGCGTGATTTCTCACCCTCTTCCCAAATCCCGTAGAATAATCGCCAGCAACCGCGTGGTGTGATTTCTCACTCTGCCCCAAATGTCGCAAAATCATCGCCAGCAATCGTGTGGCGTGATTTCCTGCTCTTTTCCCTAATCCTATAGAATTCTTCGCCAGCAACCGTGTGGCGTGAATTCTCACTCTTCTCCCGAATCCCGCAGAATCTTCGCCAGCAATCGTGTGGCGTGATTCTTCGCTCTTTTCCCCTTAATTTTATAGACTCTCTGCCAGCAACCGTGTGGTATGATTCACGTGTAGTACCCTCACCCGAACTGTAGGTTATCGCCAGCACCCGCGTGGCTCGTACGTTCCCACTCCCTTGTAAAAGCTAGGTTTTGATAGTTTAGTTCAGCTCATAGTACCGACCTATGAAAACCCATTGCCAGAGCAGTTCCTGGTATTTCCTACTCGCGCAACGAGACCACCCCTCAGACGGACGCTCTGAGTGAAGACACCACGCTAGTGTCCCGATAATCAACGATAGACAATAAGCAAACAAATCTTGTACAGAAATATGATAAAATAGTGAATAATAAAAACATACAAATTTAAAGAATAACCCAAAACCCGTTTGAAAACATTTATACACTTAGGAATTTGTCTGCACCTGGTTTTCCAACGAAATTTGGCAAAAGGCTCCTTGGTTTCAACTCTAACCTAATACAACATATCGGCGTAATTGGACAAAGACGCGTGGTACCGCCAATACAAACCAATATTTCAAATTGCTGTAACTGGCATCTCATTTAATGTTTTCCAACAAAATTTGGCAAATGGTTTCATGGTTTCAAGTCTAAGCTAAATGCAACATATCGACGTAATTGGACGAAGGGGCGTGACTCCGCCCATACAATTCAATACTTCAGCCCATTCTTGGGCTCCCATTGAATACACAGGCCGACATATTTCGAAGTGTTTACTACTTCTATATTCTCATATAGTTTTTATATATAAATGGACAATTCTTAGCACAATGGCGTTTCAGTTTTTTGCCATCACGTCAGGTTTTTTGAGAAACTGTCAAAATTCGAAATCCGATCTTTACGCCGTTTTTATACTAAAACTCTTGAAATAATGCAGGTACAAAGTTTTCGACAGACAATTGAACACCCAACAACTTTTATTACACAAGTTTTTTCAATTTAAGCTACAATAAAAAAGTTATTTTGCCTCAAAGTCAAAAAATCCCGTAGAATAATCGCCAGCAACCGCGTGGTGTGATTTCTCACTCTGCCCCAAATGTCGCAAAATCATCGCCAGCAATCGTGTGGCGTGATTTCCTGCTCTTTTCCCTAATCCTATAGAATTCTTCGCCAGCAACCGTGTGGCGTGAATTCTCACTCTTCTCCCGAATCCCGCAGAATCTTCGCCAGCAATCGTGTGGCGTGATTCTTCGCTCTTTTCCCCTTAATTTTATAGACTCTCTGCCAGCAACCGTGTGGTATGATTCACGTGTAGTACCCTCACCCGAACTGTAGGTTATCGCCAGCACCCGCGTGGCTCGTACGTTCCCACTCCCTTGTAAAAGCTAGGTTTTGATAGTTTAGTTCAGCTCATAGTACCGACCTATGAAAACCCATTGCCAGAGCAGTTCCTGGTATTTCCTACTCGCGCAACGAGACCACCCCTCAGACGGACGCTCTGAGTGAAGACACCACGCTAGTGTCCCGATAATCAACGATAGACAATAAGCAAACAAATCTTGTACAGAAATATGATAAAATAGTGAATAATAAAAACATACAAATTTAAAGAATAACCCAAAACCCGTTTGAAAACATTTATACACTTAGGAATTTGTCTGCACCTGGTTTTCCAACGAAATTTGGCAAAAGGCTCCTTGGTTTCAACTCTAAGCTAAATACAACATATCGGCGTAATTGGACAAAGACGCGTGGTACCGCCAATACAAACCAATATTTCAAATTGCTGTAACTGGCATCTCATTTAATGTTTTCCAACAAAATTTGGCAAATGGTTTCATGGTTTCAAGTCTAAGCTAAATGCAACATATCGACGTAATTGGACGAAGGGGCGTGGCTCCGCCCATACAATTCAATACTTCAGCCCATTCTTGGGCTCCCATTGAATACACAGGCCGACATATTTCGAAGTGTTTACTACTTCTATATTCTCATATAGTTTTTATATATAAATGGACAATTCTTAGCACAATGGCGTTTCAGTTTTTTGCCATCACGTCAGGTTTTTTGAGAAACTGTCAAAATTCGAAATCCGATCTTTACGCCGTTTTTATACTAAAACTCTTGACATAATGCAGGTACAAAGTTTTCGACAGACAATTGAACACCCAACAACTTTTACTACACAAGTTTTTTCAATTTAAGCTACAATAAAAAAGTTATTTTGCCTCAAAGTCAAAAAATCGATTTTTTGAGAAAAAAATTTGTACTTGGGCCACACATAATTTTTAGCAGTTGCAACTCACACCTGAGCCGATGGGCCAACGGAAAAATCAAATCGTTGCCGTTTGGCATTCCTATGTTATAGGGGTTTTAAATTGATTAACTATTTCTAGACCGTTATCTGGACGTCTGATGGAAAAACAGTGTATGGCAAACTTGTAGAGAATTTCTCAATAAACAACGGAATATACATTTTTTCAAAGATACAATTTTTTTTTTTTTTTAATTGACCACAAAGTACAAATTTTTTTCTCAAAAATTCGATTTTTTGACTTTGAGGCAATATAACTATTTTATTGTAGCTTAAATTGAAAAAAACTTGTGTAATAAAAGTTTTTGGGTGTTTAATTGTCTGTCGAAAATGGTATAGAAGAACTTTGTACCTGCATTATTTCAAGAGTTTTAGAATAAAAACGGCGTAAAGATCGGATTTCGCATTTTTGCAGTTTCTCAAAAAACCTGACGTGATGGCGAAATACTGAGAACGCCATTGCGCTTAGCCCTTTCGCTACATGTTTTTCATTTCAAGCCTTAAAAATCTATTCTCCGTTAATTATTGCTATCAGGGACGTAACCAGGGGGGGGGTTTGGGGTGTTCGAACCCCCCCCGAAATCTATGAAGTAATAGAAAAATGTATGGAATTGTTATGAAATTCAACAGAATTTAAGAGAAACTTCCGTATACTCCTTGATATTTTATTTTTGTGTACCAAGAACTGGAAAATTCCAGTTCTAGCATTCGTTATTAAGTGAAACACCTTATTAAAGTTTATAGTTATTCGAAATTTTGCTGTGAATCAAATGAAATTGTTTTTAAAATGAAAGCAGGGACGTACCCATTAAAGGGAGGGGGGTTTGGAGGGCTTTAGGGTGCCGAAACCCCAAAATATATGAACACAATACGTCAATTTTTTCATAAACTCCCCTTCGAGTGTTTTCCAAATTTTTTTAATCTACATTTTTTAAGAAAAATCAAAAGATATATTTTGAAAAAAAGCGATCTGTTGTTGATTTTAATTTGGTTTGCATTTCGTAGTTTTTTTCACAGTATAAGTAAAAAAAAAATTTATGAAAACCCCCCCCGAAATTTATTTCTGGTTACGTCCCTGATTGCTATTAATGATGCTAATAGTGATAAAAATTCAGAATTTGGAAAAAAAAGATATTTGAAAGTAGTTTTTTGGAATGTTGCCATATGGCAACAAATTGGCTTAACGGTCTAAAAATTTTCAAAATCAAATTTTTTGTATATGTGCTTAAATTTATATAAGTTTATGTATTACATTTAAAAATAAATTTAAAAAAAAAAAATACATTAAATATCTTTACATTTACTTATATATTAAAGTTAATCAAAGTCAAATTCATTGTAAGTGTGCATTTATTTCCATAAATTTTATTCATGACAGTTCAAAATAAATTTTTTTTTTAACATAAACTTTTTTACATAAAATACATATAATATAATGCATACAATAGTTATATAATATAAAAATGATGAAAAAAAATAAGAAGGACAAAATTATAGATATATTTTCATTGAACGTGTAGCAACTGTGGCAAAATTCAAATAGAGACACGTACAAAAAAATATACCACTAAATGGAATTGTTGCCAACTGGCAACACGTGCATTTTAAAAAATCGCCACAGTTACGAGAATTGAATTTTTGAGTTTTTAAAAATGCAAACATGTAGTATGACTATTTCTTTACATTATTGCATCAACACTTTTTTTTTTAAACAATTAAATTTAAATTTCTTAAGTGATGTTTTCGGTAAAAAATTTCTCGCGTCAATATGGTGCAATAAAAACGGAAATTGTTGCTATTCAGAAATGTTTATACAGAAATACTTCTAATAAACCAAAGAAAAAAATTGCATTAACTTTTTTTTTGTAAATTGTACCTTAAAGAGTGATGTTGCCATATGGTAACAAATTCGCGAAAGGGTTAAAATGGTCCATTTATATATAAAAACTATATGAGAATAAAGAAGTAAAATCATGTCGGCCTGTGATATTCTTCAACGGGAAATGGTTCTATACCTTTAATGCAACTTGGAATTGGAAAGCGGGGCGTGGCACTTTCCATACAATTCAATATTTTAAAAAATGTTACACTTGGGCTCCTAATGAACATTTTTCAACGGGAAATGATTTTATGTTTTCAATTCTAAGTTCAATGTTACATATGGTCGGAATTGGATAGCGGGTCGTGGCACTTTTCATACAATTCAAAAAAAAAATATTTGACAATTGTTTTCATTCATTTATTATGACCTTAAATGCAAAAAGAGGGGAAAGCAAAGCGGACCGGGCCCTGCTTGTGTATAATAAATGTAGAAAAAACAGCTCTATACAGCTGATATGCCCACTTATGATCAGACCCTCATCTCAACATTTGCCGACGACACCGCAATATTGTGCTCACACTCAGACCCCAAAATGGCATCACAACACGTGCAACAGCATTTAATCACTTTGCAAAATTGGTTAGCTCAGTGGAGAATTAAAGTCAATGAGTCTAAGAGCGTTCATCTAACCTTCACCCTAAGGAAAGATACTTGCCCCACCCTTAAAATAAATGGTAGTGTAATACCACAGTGTCGTGAAACCAAATACCTTGGTATGCATCTCGATCGCAGGCTCACTTGGAAAAGGCACATCGAAGCTAAAAATACACAAATCAAATTAAAACAAATCGAACTAAATTGGCTCCTTTCGAAACAATCAAAACTCAACACCAAGTACAAAATCCAGTCGAAAATTCTGCGTCAAATCGTTGCAGCTCCATGGTTTATAAGAAATGCACAAATCCATCGAGATTTACAAATACCGACAATTTCCGATGAGATCCCTAAGCGTACATCAAAGTACAAAGATAAGCTTAAGCTGCATCCAAATATTCTAGCTAGAAATTTGTTTAGACCCACCCAACCCCTACGTCTAAAGCGTAACTATTCTATAGCTTTTGAATAGATAGCCCCGTAACCCTCAGCAACTCCAACATACCGCATATGACGCCATCAGGACGATGCCAACATCCATCGATGTCAACATCGCCTTGATGACGCCCCTATGAATGATAACTACATAGGTTGCCCAAATCGTTGGATTAGGTCAACTAGTAAATTATAATGTGAAATTTGTACCGTTAAAAATTATTGTTAGTTCTAAGTTTTATGAAAATCCAATAAATAAAAATGAATTAAAAAAAAAAAAAAACAGCATTGTCGCTTAATATAAACATTTAACTTTGTTATCACCGTGTAGCGTGCAGCGTGGTTGTTTGTAATATCAAGCTTTAACGTTTGACGTATGTTCTGTTTGACAGTTTGACAGTTAGTGCTGTTAGACAGTTCTAAGCCAATTGACAGCGACGAAATGACGGAATGAAGAAATGAGCTTTATTATATTTTCAGTTTGTACTTATTGTTACGGTAATATTTTGTTTAAAAATTTGATACATAATTTCTGTGCAGCACTCAAATAAGAAGATCGTAGATAAATTGATCGATTTCATGTTTAAAATTCATTATTTTGAAAGCCGTCAGCAAAGAGGTTTCTGGCAGCTAAGTCGCAACGGTGTAACATTCCTTCTGGACAATGGCACATATTTCAATAACATTTCGATTAAAAGTTCAGGTCTCCTTGTTTAAACGAGTTAGTGCACATTAAAATTTATATTAATCTATGATATCTATGAAAAAAATACGATGAAGAGATTTTGTAGAGAATATAAAAAGTTCTAATTTAAAACGGTTTTGGAGAAGTGACATACTTTTTACGAAAAACCTCTCTTTCGATAGTTTTCACACAAATACTAAAAAAGTGTAAGATTTCAAAAAATTAATTTACTGAAAAAATGTCTTTTTTGGTAATTTCACAATGGTCTCATAAAGTCCTATGGCGTATAATCATATTTGAAAATATATGACAATTGTGAGCACCCTGTCATATTTCAATGTGCTATTTCTATATTAATCAGCTGATCGCAAAAATAATGCAAGGAAAGTTAAAGCTGATCGCAAAAATAAAGTAAACAATTTACATTTTTGCGTGCACCAGGAAATAAATAAATTTGACACCTGATTCAATACAACCTTCAAAAACACAGGTTGCAGAGTTGTATTGGTCATAAAATTTTATACGAAACTAGTAAATTTGCCCGTGCAGGGGAAATAAAACACTAATTTGAAAAAATTAATGTTTACTTTATTGTGTAATTTAGATGCAAAAATATTTTCTATGTTTTCATATGTAATTTTTTTTATAGAAATTTGTGAAATATGTGAACTTGTATTAAATTTTATTCGATGATGTAATTGTCGCCTAATGTGTAAAGTTGAACTGTTACATTAAAAAAGAATTAAAAAAAGAAAGATTAAAAAAAAGAAAAAAATATGAAGCAATGAAATTAAAAAAAGAAAAACTTCGGCCGGCACCGGTCTTGAACCAGGACCACCGCAGTCATAGGCCGAAGCTCTAACCAACTAACCACAGCCACCTATAAAATAATTTCAGCTAATGGCGGTTAGGTAGACCAAGCCGTATGGTGAACTCCACAATTTATATATGCATATAAAAAGTCATTTGTGAAATATGTGAACTTTTATTAAATTTTGTAAAGAATAGAAAGAAATTTTGTTGGATGATGTAATTGTGTAAAGTTGAACTGTTACAAAAAGAATTAAAAAAAAAAGTTTAAAAAAAAAAAAGAATATCAAGCAATGGATTAAAAAAAAATACGACTGGTGGCGGGCTGGAACCCAAAACTGTCGCAGTCATAGGCCGAATCTCTAACCAAAAGACCACAGAATGCTATAAAATAAATTGAGCTAATGGCGATATAGTTCAGAAAGCTGTATGGTGAATGTGTATATACACACAAAAATATAGCTTTGATTTACCATTGCCACCTTTAAGGAAATAATACTACCAAAAGGCTAGCGTTGTCACCTAACAATGTTTTCACCTGTTACGGCTAAACATTAGGGCGATTCATTTAAAGTGGGAAACCCCTCGGAAACGATTCACTTGTGCAGATGAGCAGTCAAAATATATGAAATTTGACAGTTCTTTTAGACAACTGCGCGTTTTCGAGGGGTTTCCCACTATTGTCGATTATTTTTATTGCAAAGCGTTTTATTCATTGGATTTTTTCAATTTTTATTTTCGTATTATGTATTTTGACGTACTAAAACCGAATCTGAATCTTTTATTGTAGCAAGAATCTGCTTTCCGAGAAATAAATTTTTTTAAGTTTTGATTTCCCCTTTTACTATTTCTTGAGTGACTTCTAAGAAAGGTGTTCATTTTATAGTATTTTTTTTCGGGAATTTAAATTTATAAATGATTCACATTTTTATTTGTTTTTATGAAATTTCTCACCTAAACAAATATATTTTCGCATTTGCAAGAAACATTTTTGAGTAAGTTTCACAGCGGCTGCGGTACTTCGCGTTGATGTGTGCGGACCTTAATGTTGTACTGGGAATATATGCAGTGTATAGGAAAGTGTAATATGAAAGTGTAATATGAAAATCTAATACACCACCGTAATAGGTGAAAATAGTGTTAGGTGATAACGGTAGTCTTGTGGCAGTGTTATTTTCTTAAAGGTGGCAGCTTTAGGTCGAAGCTATTTTTGCTTATATATGTGAAACATGATTTTTTGTGTGTGTATATACATGAAAGCGTTTTGCATACAGCTTGCCGAAGTTAATCGATATTAGGTGAAGGTACTGTATGAGCATTAGTGGCTCTGGTGAGAAGGCGCTTAGTTCGCTACTTCATCTTACTTACAATCGCAGCGTTGTGGGTTCGATACCTCACCAGGGCGGCTAACATTTATAAGAAAAAAATATATGTGTATATATATATTTGTAAGTGGCTCTGGTTCCTTCTCACGACCGCAGCGTCGTGTGGACAAACCACCAGAATGGCTAACATTAAAAAAAATAAGGTTAACAACTTAAAAAAATTTTTTAAGTGAAGTTGTAAATTTTGAATTGGTTAGTGTTAGGGACAGACAGACAGACAGACAGACTGACAGACAGACAGAAAGACAGAAAGACAGACATAAAGACAGACAGAAAGACAGAAAGACAGAAAGACAGAAAGACAGACAGAAAGACAGACAGACAGACAGACAGACCTGGACAAATATATACATTAATTAATTTTTAAAAGTTCAGCTAAATCAAACAAACATATGTATACAACATAAAAAGTAATCTAGTAATCGTCCGCTTATGTGAAAGTATATATAGTATGATTGTAAAAAACATAATTGACAGTCAACTAAAATGGGTCGCGATGATAAATCTTGCAAATTTTGAAATAGCTATGCGACTCAAGCCATGCTTGGACTGTTTCCTTTTTTCCTGTTGTTACTTTCCTGTTTGCTTATTCAAGTGATCTTTTCATTGCATACAACAAAATTATATACTAATAACAGCCTGACACTAAAAAAATGCAAAAAAAAAAGTGATGATTTTTCAAATTTTTTCATTGCTCTATTCGAACGAAAGATGTTAAGAAATGGATACATATAATGGGTCAAAATTGGGTTTTGGGACGAAATCTTTTTTTTGGTGGATTCGATTGGAAACAATAATTTATCAAAACAAAACGAATCTTGAAATCTGAATACGTCATCGTTTTGTGGTAATACATTTTGTTTTGAATATATGAACGATTAAGTTTAGAGGGGTTAATTTTGCGACTTCAAAATTTGCAATGATATTAGGAGGATAGTAGTCAAAAACCCTTAATTTTAAATCGAAATTGCTGAAATTAATTTAAAGCAAATTTATTTTCTGCTTTTTCGTCGGTTAAAGGGTTATATTTTAAAAAAATTGATTTTTACACATTTTTATTATGACTATTGTATATTTTTACAACAATATGACGTTATGACCAATATGAGATCTTTGTGAACTCCCTTAATTTGTTTTACTTGATAGGGTAAAAATTTGCATAATCTTACTCTTTTTTAATTTGAATATCTCAAAAGTTCTCAATGTACCAAAGGCAATTATTAGAGGGTTACCTGTACCCGATCGGCACCATATTTTTGTAGAATATTAAAGCAAAAATTGAGGTTATGATATTTACAATTTTCTTTTGCATAAAATTTACTGAAAATGTAAGCTCCAATTCAGCCTTCAGCTAAATGAGGCTAATATGTGAAAAAAACGCCAGCTCAGCATAATAATTATAGGGGTAGCCTGATCTGTTTTACAATAAATCTGGTTGCGTCGATATTCGTTTACTTAATGTTAATATTTTTCGGTGTAGTGGATAACAATGAGTTATCGGGTTTTCGTGCATTCGTATTATACAATTTCTGGCGCTAGGCTTGCCACACACAGGGTTTTTGCCCGGAGACTCCGGAAATTTGAACGTTTCTCCGGTCTCCGGTTTTTTGAAAAATTTCTCCGGTTTTTTCAGAGCTTTTTTGTTAATTTAAAAAATTTTTGTCAACATTTATTTGGGTTACACATTTGAAAATAAAGTACACATTCTTTTATTCTTTCATTAGAGTTCTTTCTGTTATTTAATTATTATTTCGATTATTTCGAACCCAGTGCTCTGTGCTTTTGGAAAATACCTAATAAACTTATCGGTTGGATATCAAATAGCTTTCTGAAATCTCAACTTATTCTCAACTTAAAAGGACATGGAATTACCCATTTATAATATATCGTCTTCGTTCTAACAGAAATCACTAGTTCCATTTTCCTATTTAAAAAAATAATAGTGTTATTAAGGGTATTCATTTAGTGGGACCTTCCCTTTGATACCCAATATCCACATTATTAAATTAGCCACAAACCATAAATATATACGTGCTCCAAAAAGTATTCGAAATTCAGTTTTTATTAAAATACAAAACTTTCAAAATTTTGCATTATAAATACCTTAGTGCCATTGGAAAGGTCTAATCAATACCTTCCGAATGACTATCAGGGCAACTTAAGTACACTTCAAAAAAATCGAATACTTTTTTGGGTAACTGTACACATTTAGGGTGCACGAAATAAGCTGTAAGCCAATGTAAAAAGTTTCTTTGTTATTATTTTATTTTTGTTTGTTTGGAAATTTTTTTTCATTGAAAATTGTCTCTAACTAAAAAAGGCCAAGCCTAAACAAAATTATTTATTTAATTATTTTATTTTGAAAATCTCCTGGTTTGGGCTTCTCCAAGTGTGGCAAGCCTATCTGGCGCCGGCCAGGGTTACAAAACCGCGAGGGTCGGCTAGGCTAAAAACCCACGCGTCGCGATTGAGCTAACGAGCAAATAGGGATTTTTATTATCGCAATCCGGATTTTTTTAAATATAGAGTTTTAGTAAATTTAAAGTTTAAATT
Source organism: Heteromyza rotundicornis (assembly GCA_951394025.1). Lineage (NCBI taxonomy): Eukaryota > Metazoa > Arthropoda > Insecta > Diptera > Heleomyzidae > Heteromyza > Heteromyza rotundicornis. Next base: position 20,762,636 of record OX596013.1, read on the forward strand.
AAAACAGAATTCCGTAAGAAATATGGAGGAAATATTTTATTTTAAGTTGTATGATTATTAGGATTTTTTTACGTGCTTACTTGTTTTCGATTTTGTTTTAAAATAAGCTTTTTTTTATTTTTTTAGCTAATTTACCACAAAAATTTAAAAATTTATCTTAAAAAAATTAAAGTTCCAAAGAAAATGTTTTACGGAACTAAATTTAAACGTTTTCCTCAAAATTTCGTAGGGAATTCAATCAAAGCATAAAAAAAAATAATAAAAAAACAAGTTTTTTAAAATATAACCCTTTGACCGACTAAAAAGCTGAAAATAAATTTCCTTTAAATTAATTTCCGCAATTTCGATTTAAAATTAAGGGTTTTTGGCTACTTTCTTCTTAATATCATCGCAGATTTTGAAGTCGACAAAAACCCTTCATTTTAAATCGAAATTGCTGAAATTTATTAAAAGGAAATGTATTTTCTGCTTTTTAATCGGTTAAAGGGTTATATTTTAAAAAACCTTTTTTTTATTCTTTTTAATTTTCCTCTTTTGAAAAAAAAAAAATTCGCTTATTTTTTCACCCCTTTTTTGCCCTTTTTTTACTCTTTTTCCCGTATGCAAACCTAAGTAAACAATTTCAGCCCTGTAGCTTCAAAAATACGAAAGTTAGAACTTTAAATTGGCTCCCCTTTGCCCCCCCATCCCCCTTTCCAAAGGGTATAAAATTCCATTTTGTCAGTAAGAACCCACCTACCAAAATCATTGTAGCCTGAAGGAATCGAAAGTTATGGGATGTTTAAGAAAAATAGGTTTGAGTTCCCCCACGGCTCCTACGCCTCTGATGGACCCCAAAATGCATAGAATGTATTGTCATCGGAGTTCTATCAGTGTTCCAAATTTCAGCTCTCTAGCTCATGTGGAAGTGTATTAAAAAGCTAGCCGCAGATTTGAGGATATATATATATATATATAAATATATATATATTGTAAAGGGGAAAGTTGTGACGACGCGTTTTCCCCAACACCAAGTGTTCACACTCACAATAATTCCAAGTGTTCACACTTACAATAATTTAAATTTGTTTACATGAATTAAAAAAACTAACTGAATTAACATAATAATGTAAATAGCACTCTAATTTTTATCATGAATACCCATAGCTAGCATTAAGCCTTTTATAAGATAATCTTTAATTGAATTTTAGCCATTAAGCCATCTAGCATCTTAACAACTTTTGAGTTTCGCCGACGCGGGGACACTAGCACAACGAACGGCCACCAACTTCACTCAGTGTGGCAACGCACGAATTTGATCTGCGAAATGGTCTGCAGATCGATCAGCAGAAAATAATTATTCAGTCTAGTTTTTGGCTGTCGAGCGCATCACACCAAAATAGTGGAGTCTACTTTTGGCTGTCGAGCAGTCTAGTTTTGGCTGTCGAGCGCAGCACACCAAAATAGTTCGGTCTTCATCTGTGGCTGTCGAGAGCGTCACACCAAAGTTTAGTTCGCTTCTGGCTGTTGAGACGACCACACCAGAAGCTGAGTACGCGGATAATCGTTCGGTAAACAGCAACATCCGGGTAAGAGATTATAGTAGGAAATAGTGTCGGTAGTAGGTAGTGACCGTAAATAGGCATAGGCCGATTTAGCATAGAACCCCTGTCCCTTGTAGTGATTTTCCACCCCTTTTCCCGAATCCCGTAGAATAATCGCCAGCAATCGTGTGGCGTGACTTCTTACTCCTTCCCCCTTAATTCTATAGAACTCTTCCCCAGCAATCGTGTGGCGTGACTTCTTACTCCTTCCCCCTTAATCCTATAGAACTCTTCGCCAGCAATCGTGTGGCGTGAATTCTCACTCTTCTCCCGAATCCCGCAGAATCTTCGCCAGCAATCGTGTGGCGTGATTCTTCGCTCTTTTCCCCTTAATTTTATAGACTCTCTGCCAGCAACCGTGTGGTATGATTCACGTGTAGTACCCTCACCCGAACTGTAGGTTATCGCCAGCACCCGCGTGGCTCGTACGTTCCCACTCCCTTGTAAAAGCTAGGTTTTGATAGTTTAGTTCAGCTCATAGTACCGACCTATGAAAACCCATTGCCAGAGCAGTACCTGGTATTTCCTACTCGCGCAACGAGACCACCCCTCAGACGGACGCTCTGAGTGAAGACACCACGCTAGTGTCCCGATAATCAACGATAGACAATAAGCAAACAAATCTTGTACAGAAATATGATAAAATAGTGAATAATAAAAACATACAAATTTAAAGAATAACCCAAAACCCGTTTGAAAACATTTATACACTTAGGAATTTGTCTGCACCTGGTTTTCCAACGAAATTTGGCAAAAGGCTCCTTGGTTTCAACTCTAAGCTAAATACAACATATCGGCGTAATTGGACAAAGACGCGTGGTACCGCCAATACAAACCAATATTTCAAATTGCTGTAACTGGCATCTCATTTAATGTTTTCCAACAAAATTTGGCAAATGGTTTCATGGTTTCAAGTCTAAGCTAAATGCAACATATCGACGTAATTGGACGAAGGGGCGTGGCTCCGCCCATACAATTCAATACTTCAGCCCATTCTTGGGCTCCCATTGAATACACATGCCGACATATTTCGAAGTGTTTACTACTTCTATATTCTCATATAGTTTTTATATATAAATGGACAATTCTTAGCACAATGGCGTTTCAGTTTTTTGCCATCACGTCAGGTTTTTTGAGAAACTGTCAAAATTCGAAATCCGATCTTTACGCCGTTTTTATACTAAAACTCTTGAAATAATGCAGGTACAAAGTTTTCGACAGACAATTGAACACCCAACAACTTTTATTACACAAGTTTTTTCAATTTAAGCTACAATAAAAAAGTTATTTTGCCTCAAAGTCAAAAAATCGATTTTTTGAGAAAAAAATTTGTACTTGGGCCACACATAATTTTTAGCAGTTGCAACTCACACCTGAGCCGATGGGCCAACGGAAAAATCAAATCGTTGCCGTTTGGCATTCCTATGTTATAGGGGTTTTAAATTGATTAACTATTTCTAGACCGTTATCTGGACGTCTGATGGAAAAACAGTGTATGGCAAACTTGTAGAGAATTTCTCAATAAACAACGGAATATACATTTTTTCAAAGATACAATTTTTTTTTTTTTTTAATTGACCACAAAGTACAAATTTTTTTCTCAAAAATTCGATTTTTTGACTTTGAGGCAATATAACTATTTTATTGTAGCTTAAATTGAAAAAACTTGTGTAATAAAAGTTTTTGGGTGTTTAATTGTCTGTCGAAATATCAAATTTTTTGTATATGTGCTTAAATTTATATAAGTTTATGTATTACATTTAAAAATAAATTTAAAAAAAAAAAATACATTAAATTTTACATTTACTTATATATTAAAGTTAATCAAAGTCAAATTCATTGTAAGTGTGCATTTATTTCCATAAATTTTATTCATGACAGTTCAAAATAAATTTTTTTTTTAACATAAACTTTTTTACATAAAATACATATAATATAATGCATACAATAGTTATATAATATAAAAATGATGAAAAAAAATAAGAAGGACAAAATTATAGGTATATTTTCATTGAACGTGTAGCAACTGTGGCAAAATTCAAATAGAGACACGTACAAAAAAATATACCACTAAATGGAATTGTTGCCAACTGGCAACACGTGCATTTTAAAAAATCGCCACAGCTACGAGAATTTAATTTTTGAGTTTTTAAAAATGCAAACATGTAGTATGACTATTTCTTTACATTATTGCATCAACACTTTTTTTTTTAAACAATTAAATTTAAATTTCTTAAGTGATGTTTTCGGTAAAAAATTTCTCGCGTCAATATGGTGCAATAAAAAACGGAAATTGTTGCTATTCAGAAATGTTTATACAGAAATACTTCTAATAAACCAAAGAAAAAAATTGCATTAACTTTTTTTTTGTAAATTGTACCACGTAGTCTTAAAGAGTGATGTTGCCATATGGTAACAAATTCGCGAAAGGGTTAAAATGGTCCATTTATATATAAAAACTATATGAGAATAAAGAAGTGAAATCATGTCGGCCTGTGATATTCTTCAACGGGAAATGGTTCTATGCCTTTAATGCAACTTGGAATTGGAAAGCGGGGCGTGGCACTTTCCATACAATTCAATATTTTAAAAAATGTTACACTTGGGCTCCTAATGAACATTTTTCAACGGGAAATGATTTTATGTTTTCAATTCTAAGTTCAATGTTACATATGGTCGGAATTGGATAGCGGGTCGTGGCACTTTTCATACAATTCAAAAAAAAAATATTTGACAATTGTTTTCATTCATTTATTATGACCTTAAATGCAAAAAGAGGGGAAAGCAAAGCGGACCGGGCCCTGCTTGTGTATAATAAATGTAGAAAAAACAGCTCTATACAGCTGATATGCCCACTTATGATCAGACCCTCATCTCAACATTTGCCGACGACACCGCAATATTGTGCTCACACTCAGACCCCAAAATGGCATCACAACACGTGCAACAGCATTTAATCACTTTGCAAAATTGGTTAGCTCAGTGGAGAATTAAAGTCAATGAGTCTAAGAGCGTTCATCTAACCTTCACCCTAAGGAAAGATACTTGCCCCACCCTTAAAATAAATGGTAGTGTAATACCACAGTGTCGTGAAACCAAATACCTTGGTATGCATCTCGATCGCAGGCTCACTTGGAAAAGGCACATCGAAGCTAAAAATACACAAATCAAATTAAAACAAATCGAACTAAATTGGCTCCTTTCGAAACAATCAAAACTCAACACCAAGTACAAAATCCAGTCGAAAATTCTGCGTCAAATCGTTGCAGCTCCATGGTTTATAAGAAATGCACAAATCCATCGAGATTTACAAATACCGACAATTTCCGATGAGATCCCTAAGCGTACATCAAAGTACAAAGATAAGCTTAAGCTGCATCCAAATATTCTAGCTAGAAATTTGTTTAGACCCACCCAACCCCTACGTCTAAAGCGTAACTATTCTATAGCTTTTGAATAGATAGCCCCGTAACCCTCAGCAACTCCAACATACCGCATATGACGCCATCAGGACGATGCCAACATCCATCGATGTCAACATCGCCTTGATGACGCCCCTATGAATGATAACTACATAGGTTGCCCAAATCGTTGGATTAGGTCAACTAGTAAATTATAATGTGAAATTTGTACCGTTAAAAATTATTGTTAGTTCTAAGTTTTATGAAAATCCAATAAATAAAAATGAATTAAAAAAAAAAAAAACAGCATTGTCGCTTAATATAAACATTTAACTTTGTTATCACCGTGTAGCGTGCAGCGTGGTTGTTTGTAATATCAAGCTTTAACGTTTGACGTATGTTCTGTTTGACAGTTTGACAGTTAGTGCTGTTAGACAGTTCTAAGCCAATTGACAGCGACGAAATGACGGAATGAAGAAATGAGCTTTATTATATTTTCAGTTTGTACTTATTGTTACGGTAATATTTTGTTTAAAAATTTGATACATAATTTCTGTGCAGCACTCAAATAAGAAGATCGTAGATAAATTGATCGATTTCATGTTTAAAATTCATTATTTTGAAAGCCGTCAGCAAAGAGGTTTCTGGCAGCTAAGTCGCAACGGTGTAACATTCCTTCTGGACAATGGCACATATTTCAATAACATTTCGATTAAAAGTTCAGGTCTCCTTGTTTAAACGAGTTAGTGCACATTAAAATTTATATTAATCTATGATATCTATGAAAAAAATACGATGAAGAGATTTTGTAGAGAATATAAAAAGTTCTAATTTAAAACGGTTTTGGAGAAGTGACATACTTTTTACGAAAAACCTCTCTTTCGATAGTTTTCACACAAATACTAAAAAAGTGTAAGATTTCAAAAAATTAATTTACTGAAAAAATGTCTTTTTTGGTAATTTCACAATGGTCTCATAAAGTCCTATGGCGTATAATCATATTTGAAAATATATGACAATTGTGAGCACCCTGTCATATTTCAATGTGCTATTTCTACATTAATCAGCTGATCGCAAAAATAATGCAAGGAAAGTTAAAGCTGATCGCAAAAATAAAGTAAACAATTTACATTTTTGCGTGCACCAGGAAATAAATAAATTTGACACCTGATTCAATACAACCTTCAAAAACACAGGTTGCAGAGTTGTATTGGTCATAAAATTTTATACGAAACTAGTAAATTTGCCCGTGCAGGGGAAATAAAACACTAATTTGAAAAAATTAATGTTTACTTTATTGTGTAATTTAGATGCAAAAATATTTTCTATGTTTTCATATGTAATTTTTTTTATAGAAATTTGTGAAATATGTGAACTTGTATTAAATTTTATTCGATGATGTAATTGTCGCCTAATGTGTAAAGTTGAACTGTTACATTAAAAAAGAATTAAAAAAAGAAAGATTAAAAAAAAGAAAAAAATATGAAGCAATGAAATTAAAAAAAGAAAAACTTCGGCCGGCACCGGTCTTGAACCAGGACCACCGCAGTCATAGGCCGAAGCTCTAACCAACTAACCACAGCCACCTATAAAATAATTTCAGCTAATGGCGGTTAGGTAGACCAAGCCGTATGGTGAACTCCACAATTTATATATGCATATAAAAAGTCATTTGTGAAATATGTGAACTTTTATTAAATTTTGTAAAGAATAGAAAGAAATTTTGTTGGATGATGTAATTGTGTAAAGTTGAACTGTTACAAAAAGAATTAAAAAAGAAAGATTAAAAAAAAAAAAGAATATCAAGCAATGGATTAAAAAAAAATACGACTGGTGGCGGGCTGGAACCCAAAACTGTCGCAGTCATAGGCCGAATCTCTAACCAAAAGACCACAGCCTGCTATAAAATAAATTGAGCTAATGGCGATATAGTTCAGAAAGCTGTATGGTGAATGTGTATATACACACAAAAATATAGCTTTGATTTACCATTGCCACCTTTAAGGAAATAATACTACCAAAAGGCTAGCGTTGTCACCTAACAATGTTTTCACCTGTTACGGCTAAACATTAGGGCGATTCATTTAAAGTGGGAAACCCCTCGGAAACGATTCACTTGTGCAGATGAGCAGTCAAAATATATGAAATTTGACAGTTCTTTTAGACAACTGCGCGTTTTCGAGGGGTTTCCCACTATTGTCGATTATTTTTATTGCAAAGCGTTTTATTCATTGGATTTTTTCAATTTTTATTTTCGTATTATGTATTTTGACGTACTAAAACCGAATCTGAATCTTTTATTGTAGCAAGAATCTGCTTTCCGAGAAATAAATTTTTTTAAGTTTTGATTTCCCCTTTTACTATTTCTTGAGTGACTTCTAAGAAAGGTGTTCATTTTATAGTATTTTTTTTCGGGAATTTAAATTTATAAATGATTCACATTTTTATTTGTTTTTATGAAATTTCTCACCTAAACAAATATATTTTCGCATTTGCAAGAAACATTTTTGAGTAAGTTTCACAGCGGCTGCGGTACTTCGCGTTGATGTGTGCGGACTTTAATGTTGTACTGGGAATATATGCAGTGTATAGGAAAGTGTAATATGAAAGTGTAATATGAAAATCTAATACACCACCGTAATAGGTGAAAATAGTGTTAGGTGATAACGGTAGTCTTGTGGCAGTGTTATTTTCTTAAAGGTGGCAGCTTTAGGTCGAAGCTATTTTTGCTTATATATGTGAAACATGATTTTTTGTGTGTGTATATACATGAAAGCGTTTTGCATACAGCTTGCCGAAGTTAATCGATATTAGGTGAAGGTACTGTATGAGCATTAGTGGCTCTGGTGAGAAGGCGCTTAGTTCGCTACTTCATCTTACTTACAATCGCAGCGTTGTGGGTTCGATACCTCACCAGGGCGGCTAACATTTATAAGAAAAAAATATATGTGTATATATATATTTGTAAGTGGCTCTGGTTCCTTCTCACGACCGCAGCGTCGTCTGGACAAACCACCAGAATGGCTAACATTAAAAAAAATAAGGTTAACAACTTAAAAAAATTTTTTAAGTGAAGTTGTAAATTTTGAATTGGTTAGTGTTAGGGACAGACAGACAGACAGACAGACAGACAGAAAGACAGAAAGACAGACATAAAGACAGACAGAAAGACAGAAAGACAGACAGAAAGACAGACAGACAGACAGACAGACAGACAGACAGACAGACAGACAGACAGACAGACAGACAGACAGACAGACAGACAGACAGACAGACAGACAGACAGACAGACAGACAGACAGACAGACAGACAGACAGACAGACAGACAGACCTGGACAAATATATACATTAATTAATTTTTAAAAGTTCAGCTAAATCAAACAAACATATGTATACAACATAAAAAGTAATCTAGTAATCGTCCGCTTATGTGAAAGTATATATAGTATGATTGTAAAAAACATAATTGACAGTCAACTAAAATGGGTCGCGATGATAAATCTTGCAAATTTTGAAATAGCTATGCAACTCAAGCCATGCTTGGACTGTTTCCTTTTTTCCTGTTGTTACTTTCCTGTTTGCTTATTCAAGTGATCTTTTCATTGCATACAACAAAATTATATACTAATAACAGCCTGACACTAAAAAAATGCAAAAAAAAAAGTGATGATTTTTCAAATTTTTTCATTGCTCTATTCGAACGAAAGATGTTAAGAAATGGATACATATAATGGGTCAAAATTGGGTTTTGGGACGAAATCTTTTTTTTGGTGGATTCGATTGGAAACAATAATTTATCAAAACAAAACGAATCTTGAAATCTGAATACGTCATCGTTTTGTGGTAATACATTTTGTTTTGAATATATGAACGATTAAGAGTAGAGCCATTAATTTTTTCGGTAAAAATTACCAAACTTTGTATTCAAATAAAAAAAAACTAGCTCAGTTCAACATAAAAACATACATATTTTTGTTAGAGATATTCATAATACTCAGTAACTAAAAATGTTTTTTCTGGGACTAATGTGATCAAAAACAAAAAAAAACCATTAAAAAATCATCAAATAAACGGACTTGAGTTGTATAGAAATTGCTTTTAAAATTTTTCATAATGTTTATTTGACTAAACAAAAAACTTTCCCATATAAACTGTATTTTTAGAGATTTTTTCAAAAATTTCCAGCTTACGAACAAAAATTTACTTCGTGAAAAATAAATTTTCTGGCAAAAGAAAATTTCAATTTCATAAAATTTTGTAAAATCGATAAAATTGTTGCAATAATATTATACTGAAAAATTAACCTCTGGGGGGGGGGGGTGGGGGGGTTAATTTTGCGACTTCAAAATTTGCAATGATATTAGGAGGATAGTAGTCAGAAACCCTTAATTTTAAATCGAAATTGCTGAAATTAATTTAAAGCAAATTTATTTTCTGCTTTTTCGTCGGTTAAAGGGTTATATTTTAAAAAAATTGATTTTTACACATTTTTATTATGACTATTGTATATTTTTACAACAATATGACGTTATGACCAATATGAGATCTTTGTGAACTCCCTTAATTTGTTTTACTTGATAGGGTAAAAATTTGCATAATCTTACTCTTTTTTAATTTGAATATCTCAAAAGTTCTCAATGTACCAAAGGCAATTATTAGAGGGTTACCTGTACCCGATCGGCACCATATTTTTGTAGAATATTAAAGCAAAAATTGAGGTTATGATATTTACAATTTTCTTTTGCATAAAATTTACTGAAAATGTAAGCTCCAATTCAGCCTTCAGCTAAATGAGGCTAATATGTGAAAAAAATGCCATTTTATAAAAAATTTTAAATATAAATTTTTTAAGCTCAGCATAATAATTATAGGGGTAGCCTGATCTGTTTTACAATAAATCTGGTTGCGTCGATATTCGTTTACTTAATGTTAATATTTTTCGGTGTAGTGGATAACAATGAGTTATCGGGTTTTCGTGCATTCGTATTATACAATTTCTGGCGCTAGGCTTGCCACACACAGGGTTTTTGCCCGGAGACTCCGGAAATTTGAACGTTTCTCCGGTCTCCGGTTTTTTGAAAAATTTCTCCGGTTTTTTCAGAGCTTTTTTGTTAATTTAAAAAATTTTTGTCAACATTTATTTGGGTTACACATTTGAAAATAAAGTACACATTCTTTTATTCTTTCATTAGAGTTCTTTCTGTTATTTAATTATTATTTCGATTATTTCGAACCCAGTGCTCTGTGCTTTTGGAAAATACCTAATAAACTTATCGGTTGGATATCAAATAGCTTTCTGAAATCTCAACTTATTCTCAACTTAAAAGGCCATGGAATTACCCATTTATAATATATCGTCTTCGTTCTAACAGAAATCACTAGTTCCATTTTCCTATTTAAAAAAAGAATAGTGTTAATAAGGGTATTCATTTAGTGGGACCTTCCCTTTGATACCCAATATCCACATTATTAAATTTGCCACAAACCATAAATATATACGTGCTCCAAAAAGTATTCGAAATTCAGTTTTTATTAAAATACAAAACTTTCAAAATTTTGCATTATAAATACCTTAGTGCCATTGGAAAGGTCTAATCAATACCTTCCGAATGACTATCAGGGCAACTTAAGTACACTTCAAAAAAATCGAATACTTTTTTGGGTAACTGTACACATTTAGGGTGCACGAAATAAGCTGTAAGCCAATGTAAAAAGTTTCTTTGTTATTATTTTATTTTTGTTTGTTTGGAAATTTTTTTTCATTGAAAATTGTCTCTAACTAAAAAAGGCCAAGCTTAAACAAAATTATTTATTTAATTATTTTATTTTGAAAATCTCCTGGTTTGGGCTTCTCCAAGTGTGGCAAGCCTATCTGGCGCCGGCCAGGGTTACAAAACCGCGAGGGTCGGCAAGGCTAAAAACCCACGCGTCGCGATTGAGCTAACGAGCAAATAGGGATTTTTATTATCGCAATCCGGATTTTTTTAAATATAGAGTTTTAGTAAATTTAAAGTTGAAATTAAAACAGAATTCCGTAAGAAATATGGAGGAAATATTTTATTTTAAGTTGTATGATTATTAGGATTTTTTTACGTGCTTACTTGTTTTCGATTTTGTTTTAAAATAAGCTTTTTTTTATTTTTTTAGCTATTTTACCACAAAAATTTAAAAATTTATCTTAAAAAAATTAAAGTTCCAAAGAAAATGTTTTACGGAACTAAATTTAAACGTTTTCCTCAAAATTTCGTAGGGAATTCAATCAAAGCATAAAAAAAAATAATAAAAAAACAAGTTTTTTAAAATATAACCCTTTGACCGACTAAAAAGCTGAAAATAAATTTCCTTTAAATTAATTTCCGCAATTTCGATTTAAAATTAAGGGTTTTTGGCTACTTTCTTCTTAATATCATCGCAGATTTTGAAGTCGCCAAAAACCCTTCATTTTAAATCGAAATTGCTGAAATTTATTAAAAGGAAATGTATTTTCTGCTTTTTAGTCGGTTAAAGGGTTATATTTTAAAAAACTTATTTTTTATTCTTTTTAATTTTCCTCTTTTGAAAAAAAAAAATTCGCTTAAAAAATACGAAAGTTAGAACTTTAAATTGGCTCCATCCCGCTCCCCTTTGCCCCCCCATCCCCCTTTCCAAAGGGTATAAAATTACATTTTGTCAATAAGAACCCACCTACCAAAATCATTGTAGCCTGAAGGAATCGAAAGTTATGGGATGTTTAAGAAAAATAGGTTTGAGTCCCCCGACGGATCCTACGCCTCTGATGGACCCCAAAATTTATATATATATACAGTTCACCCAAAGCAAGTTAATAGAAGGGTTATAAAAAGAGTAAATATCAAGTTTTTTAAAATATAACCCCTAAAAACTAAAAACAGAAAATAAAATTCCTTTAAAATAATTTCCGCAATTTCGATTTAACATTAATGGTTTTTGGCTGGTTTGTTCCTATGTCATTGAAGATTTTGAGCTTATGTGGAAGTGTATGGATATACATTAGGGCTCTTGTTATTCGAATAATCGATTACCCGAATAAACCGGATACCCAACTGTTCGACTATTACTATTCGATTAGAAGTATTCGACTAGTCCATCGCATTATACTATTCGATTAAACGTTCACTGTCGACTAGTCGGTTTACCATTGATATTCGGTTAGTCGAATATTATGAATTCAAAAAACGACATCTTCAATGACACGCTCAAAAGAGAAATTATATGCAATGTGCGACTCTACCAAACTTAATTTCGTTTTGGCAGTTGAAACTTTTACTTTTGAACTCTTATTCGGTTAACCGATTATGAACGGTTAACCGACTAGTCGACAGTGAACGGGTTATCGAATAGTCGAAGCTGAGCGACTAATCGAATATCATTTACCGAATAGTATTCGTACAAACGGTTACTAATCGGACGTTCGGTTAACCGGTTTTTTTTATTATTCGAATAATTTCAAGAGCACTAATATACATATATACCGACATATATATATATAGTCAAAGCAAGTTAATATAAGGGTTGTAATAAAAAACATGTTACCGATATTGACATCGATTTGTTCGCACGCCGATTGGAGCCGATTATGGTCGGCGCGAAACTGTTTAGCCGCCGCCGACATTTTCCAATCAACTTGGAACTCTGGGTGCGTAATGACAATCAAAAAAAGCGCGTCGGCAAATTCGTTTTGTCAAATTTTTACAAAGTTTTAATTTTTTAAGGTAAATTTGCGTATAGAGGGCTGAAATCGATCGAAAAAAGGGTCTGTGAGTGCAGGCATTCAATTGTATATAGTTAAAATGTTTTTTTATGCGTTTTTTGGAAAAACAAAATTTTCTCTAGAGAATATAACCATTTAATTTAACTTTTAACGAAGTTAACTTTTCAACGCATTTAACTTTCAACGCAATTAACTTTTTAATTTAACGAAGTTAAATTTTTGATTAACTATTTCCGGATTAACGAAGTTAAATTCTCGATTAACTATGCCCAGCTTTGATTGTGGGCTTTGTCCCCGACGACAACATTCGAATTTAACTTTTTAATTTAACAAAGTTAATTTTTTGATTAACTATTACCGGGTTAACTAAGGTTAATTCTCTATTAACTATGCCCAGCTTTGCTACCTTCTATATCGTACGACATTCATCGAAAGTAAGCAACCTTTTTGATCCTTTTTTAATAAAGCTTACTTAAAAACCTATAAACTACACGCCTTTAATTATATTTTTACTAATTCTCGAATTCCACCTTTTTTTCTCTTTTATATCGTTTGGCCTTTTTACGAGACATTGTAAGATTCTCAAAAGTGTAAACAATGTAAACAAGATTATTAGGGAAGTAATTAAAAATCTTTAAAGATCATAACTAGAGACCGACCGAAATCGCTTTTTTTCATTTCGGCCGAAACCGAAATGGCCGAAATTTTTTATTATTTTTTTCGGTTGAAACCGAAAAAATTTTGAATTTCAATGTAATAAAGTTGTACATAATTAAGCGTATCAGTAGGCTGAAATCGATAATTTTAAGTTCAAATTATAAATTAGATGAATTTAGAAACAAATGCGTGGAAATCAATTGAAGGGGCAGGGCTCTTACTTTTTTGCTACGGGAGTAGATGTAGTTTTTTACGTAGAGTAGTAGAATATCTACGAGAGTAGTAGAAATTGCTGTCAGGGTAGTAGGTTTGTAGAAAGAGTAGCAATTTTGCATTGTATGAAACTCACATAATATTTTTACAAGAAGATTTCTTACAATAGTAGTAGAAAATATCTTTGGGGAAGTAGAAAAATCTACTACCGTAGTAGAGGACTAAAAATTTGAAAATCATCGCGAGAGGAGCAGATCTACTCTGATAGGAGAAGAGTGAGAAAGCTGTGTAGGGTTGAATGAATGAAGACGGTATGTAACATACAAATTCTTTCAAAAAAATAAGTTTCAAGGTTATTTATTTTTTTTTTTTTAATACAAATTGGGGACATGTATTCTTTGTCGCTTCTGATTCCTCGAATCTATGACCAATGATTAAATTTGTGTTACATACCACTTTTATCCACTTGGTTCACGAGGGAAATTCTTGCTGAAATCATGCCTTATAGGAATCAATTAAGTAAAAATTAGTCACGATATTGATCCATTAATAAGAAGTCAATAATCAAGAATTCTTAATCATAAGAACTGTTTAAAGTGAAAATCATAGTTTGTGATTTTTGTTTGCTTGATTCGTTCCACTTAAACATGAATTGTTATTTTCCCTTTTGACATAATCAATGACCAGATGGAATAAATTGTGCAAACAAAAATCATAAATTATGATTAAAAATTCATAATTTTAGGCTTAAGTGAGAATAAATGAATCATTCGTAATAATAATTTGAGCACATATTTACAATTAAATAAATTAACACTTTTTATTTGCTAATTTTTTACTTAATTATTTATTTAATTTTACTTTTTTATTTGCCAACTTGCTTAGAATAATTTATAATAACTTTTTCACAAATTCAGTTTTCCCGGAATTCGAACCGACATCATCCTCTCCAGCCCGGACGCCTAACCGATTCGGCTACCCTGACATTATTGTAAAAGCGTCTAAATGTATTGTATATTGCTTAGCAATTCATGACAATCAACGCAGTTACTCATAATTCATGATAACACGTGCAGTTTCATGACCTAGTTTATCATCAATTATTCTTCAAGAATAATAAAATAAATCACGAAATTTATAAACCCTTATCATAATGTATTCACAATCCATATGCATAGTTTATGTACGAATTCGCATAATTTGTGACTAATATTCACAATTAATGATTATAGTTAGTAATTAAGTAACAATAATTTTATGGACTCCATAATCGTAAATCATGAGCCAACATTTCTCTCCGTGTTGTTCCTTATGTATTTTGCCACGCCAAATCCGAAAATAATAATGAAAATTGCACAAAAATTGCATTTTTGGTGCATGCTGTAAAAATTTCATCATTATTTTTGTATTCAGCGTGGCAAAATACATAAGAATTTGTCTATCAAGTTATTTATCACACAGTTTTGTCGATCTGTGTAATCTTTGTTATTTATTTGTTACATTTTTCGTATCGATCGTATACATGGCCAATACGAAGCCATTATACTAACGTCAGTCGCTACCCAAGCTGCACAGGAAAACACATGCTTATGTTTTGTTCTGAATTCAAAAAGCAGACACCACAGCAGAAGGTCGATTTCGTCACTAAGGCGAAATTATGCATCAACTGTTTGAAGGCTGACCATGTTCAACGTGAGTGTTGTTCGACTTACACATGTTTCAAATGTAAGGAAAAACATCATACGCTGCTTCACGACAACTTTCAGCCACAAACTAGCATTTCTGTTAATCATGCTCGCACAAAACACTGGCTTCAACAGGTCACAACAGCGACATACAGGGGTACCGCTAGTATCTTTCAATCCTGTAATACTTGCCACGGCGCAAATAGGAGTTGTATCTGCCACTGGGCATGCACTACAGCTTCGAGCCGTTCAACAGCTACACCTACGCCGCTCACATATCCAAGTCCCAATAACTGGAATAGGCGGATCAGTAGGCAAATCCACAGGCTTGGTGGAGATTACAGTGACCTCTCTTGTAAGGCCGAATTTCCGGCTCAACTGCAAAGCACTTGTTTTACCGCGCTTGGGGAGCCTGATTCCTGGTACACGCGTCGATCCCAATCAACTAGCTTATCCTTCATTCTATGAACCTGGATCCATAGACGTCATATTGGGAGCCGACCTGCTCGGTTCCTTGCTGTGTGATGGAATTAAGCAAAGTTCAATCGGTGCACCTGTTGCACAAAACACTTACTTGGGTTGGATCATCTATGGAAGTGTGCTGGAGTCCGCCGCTCTACAGCTCCCGTGTTCAAATCTCGTCTGAGTTGAACAAAGTTTTTTTAAATAGAAATTTTTATATTTCAAATTCAGATTGGTCTTTGGACGACATGAATTTATGAAGCGCAGTAGCACAGAAGATAGAGTGATGAACTCAAGATCCAAAGGACCGGCCTTCAAATCCAGTTCAGTGTGAAAAGGTATCTATTTGAAATGGTAATGTAAATTTGAAAATAAGTTAAAGAATGGTAAAAAAGTTACTAGGAGGAACTGTGGCTTACAATTTTATAAAAAAAATTAAATTAAAAAAACTTTTTCCGGAACGGGGATTTGATCCCCGTACTACCGTTTATGAGGCCGACTGCCTAACCCCTGAGCTACCGGCAATGATTTGAATGAACGCATATTTACCAGTTTTCCCAGTTTAATGACAAACCTCTTCACATGTACACGTACACATATAAGAGAGTGTCATTTTGAACAATAGCATCTTGTTAAAACAACCTGAAAGATCGGTTTGAAAAATATTAACCACAAAATTGGTTAAAAATTGGTTAATTTAACACGATTTTTTCTCTGGGTGTATATTCCTCACCATGGCGTCTACAAAGAATCTAGCTCAACAACAAAATTGAGAACCGTGTTCAATGCATCCAAAAAATGCAAGTCTGGTCTATCACTAAATGACTGTCTTCATGTTGGGCCTAAACTTCAAAGCGATTTAGCTGCTATCATCCTCAAATGGCGAACATTTCGCATAGGATTTATAGCGTACATCGAGAAGTGCTACCGACAGATTTTAGTTAGCAAAGCGGATGCGGACATGCAACGCATTATTTGGAAGAATGAATGCGGCGATCCTACTACTTACAAGCTTCTGACTGTCGCATATGGCTTAAACTGTTCGCCCTATTTGACCATTAAGGTTCTTCATACTTTGGCCGAAAACAAAGAGTTGGAGTTCCCCCAAGCTGCGAAGATACTTAAGGAATCGTTCTATATGGACGACTGTCTGTACGGATCGGATACAGTTGCAGGGGAAATCGAACTTCAAGGTCAACTGAAAGTATTGCTCGAACGTGGAGGCTTTGTACTTCGAAAATGGAATTCAAATTCTACGGAATTTTTAGACAATCTCAGCATTGAAGTTGTATCGAAGCATGATAGTTGCTGTGATCTCAATTTAGATCGTGAAACGAAGGCACTCGGTATCTACTGGTTTTGTCCATTTGACTGAATTGGATACAAAGTGAAGGTAACACCGGTATCAGGGCCAATCACGAAACGACAGCAGCTTTCTGACGTTGCCAAAATCTACGATCCACCGTGCCTTTTAGCACCAGTCGTCATTACCGGGAAAATTATATTCCAACAACTCTGGCTGTCTGGTGGCGATTGATCCAGTAATTGAACCATACCAATCGTCGTGGATTAAATTTCGTGAAGAACTTAAACTAATTGAACAATTAAAAATTCCCAGATGGGTTTCTTCGTCGCCAGACGATAAAAATGTGCAGCAGCACGTCTTCTCCGATGCATCAACATCTGCTTATGCAGCCGTGGCATATCTTCGGGTGGAGACGTCAAATGGGGAAGTGAAGGTATCGATTTTGATGGCGAAAACCAAAGTGGCACCACTCAAGAAAATATCAGTGCCATGCTTAGAACTGAATGGAGCACAGTTAGCCGCCAATGTTGCTGCAAAGGTGATGAACACTCTTCAACGACCAGATTTACAAACCTACACGGAGGGAAATGCTTGCTGAAATCATGCGTTATAGGAATCAATTAAGTAAAAATTAGTCACGATATTGATCCATTAATTAGAAGTCAATAATCAAGAATTCTTAATCACAAGAACTGTTAAAAGTGTAAATCATAGTTTGTGATTTGTGTTTGCTTGATTTGTTCCACTTAAACATAAATTGTTATTTTGCCTTTTGACATAATCAATGACCAGATGGAATAAATTGTGCAAACAAAAATCATAAATTATGATTAAAAATTCATAATTTTAGGCTTAAGTGAGAATAAATAAATCATTCGTAATAATAATTTGAGCACATATTTCCAATTAAATAAATAAAAATTTTTTTTATTTGCTAATTTTTTACTTAATTATTTATTTAATTTTACTTTTTTATTTGCCAACTTGCTTAGAATAATTTGTAATAACTTTTTCACAAATTCAGTTTTCCCGGAATTCGAACCGACATCATCCTCTCCAGTCCGGACGCCTAACCGATTCGGCTACCCTGACATTATTGTAAAAGCGTCTAAATGTATTGTATATTGCTTAGCAATTCATGACAATCAACGCAGTTACTGATAATTCATGATAACACGTGCAGTTTCATGACCTAGTTTATCATCAATTATTCTTCAAGAATAATAAAGTAAATCACGAAATTCATAAACCCTTATCATAATGTATTCACAATCCATATGCATAGTTTATGTACGAATTTGCATAATTTGTGACTAATATTCACAATTAATGATTATAGTTAGTAATTAAGTAACAATAATTTTATGGACTCCATAATGGTAAATCATGAGCCAACATTTCTCTCCGTGTATTGCTGGTGTAATTCAAAAACGACATTAAGCTGGATCCGGTCTAGTCCAGGCAAACATAAACAATATGTAGCCAATCGCGTTACCAGCATTCACCAGCTGACGTCGATTGACTCGTGGAGATACGAGCCAACGAAAACCAATCCTACTGACGTCGCCTCACGCGGCGTGTATCCCTCACAACTCATGGCTGTACCAAAATGAAAACACGTTACTCGCGGTCACATCGTGTACAGCAAACGAGCGCAGAGCGGCTTTACAATTTTGGATAAGGTATGTTCAAAGAATTAGCTTTACTAATGAAATCTCGTGTCTGTTGCAAAACAAGCCGATCAGTGCGAAGAGTAAATTGGTAAAGCTAAACCAGATGATAGATGACGTTGGAATACTTCGGTTAAATGGTCGACTCAAAAACGCTATGATGCAAAAACGCTATGATGCCAGAAGCCGAACGATTCCCAATCATTTTGCCAAAAGAGAACCGTCTCTGTTTGTTAGCGATTTAACGACGGAGACTTTCCTTGCTGCACTGCGACGGTTCTTCTCTCAACGTGGCTACAGCCACGACATCTACAGCGACTGTGCCACAACTTTTGTAGGCGCCGATGCAGTACTCACAAGGGAGTTTGCAGCATATCGAGCCCAGCTAGAGGCTGGTGCGCGTTTTGTTGCTCGTGGCATTTCATCCCACAAGGGTCTCCAAACTTTGGAGGCATTTGGGAAGCTGGGATCAAGAGCATGCAACACAATCTTCGTAGCAGGAGCATAACCTGAACGAGGTGGGCGGAAATGTTCAAAGTACTATAACTCCGCCACCCACAGTGTGAACAATTACAACACTGCGTGACTTCAATTTCTTTTCTTCTTAATAATCGTTAACTACTTATCCACTTTTCATTTTGACATTCTTTTTGTTCTTTTGTTACTTTGTTTTCTTGAGATAAACCGAGTGCGCGCATAGCTTGTCTTCGTTCAAATATCATTTGAATCAGTTTTTCTTTAGTTTATCTATCTTTAACAACTCTCTTGTCAAACTCAAAAAGCAGCGACTTCGGCTTCAACGAATGCGAAAATAAATAATTTAATTGTATTAGTAAAACCATCGAAGAGGCAAGCTCCCCAATCGAACGAGCCATATTGCAATAAAAATATTCTGAAACCACTCCTGCTATTTTTTATCGGCTTCCACGGGATCTTCGGATGTGTTTTTTAATTGGAAGCAACGACGACGACAAATGATATTTACAATATTATGATATTTACAATATTCTTTTGAATGAAAATCATTTAGCTGGAAACAGACTTCAATAAATCTGGTTTAGAATACTTGTTTGGATAATATTTCACTTTGATTGTCCTAGTTTCCATATTGTCGATTTAATTTTTGTTTTATTTATATTTGTTTTGAAATAACTTCGGAGTGCGAAAAATACAACACAATAATTATTTTAGATTTCTATTGTGTTGCACTCTTACGAAATAAGTTATGAGTGAGAAAAATACAACACAATAAATATTAAATGGGCGCAGGCCTTGTTCCTCTGCGAACTCTTCGATAGCTCTCGAAATCGTTTTCAAAAATAAAAAGAACAGAAAATTCGTTTCAAATTAGTTATCTTTTTGCTTATTTTCTAATATATTTTCTTCGGAAAATTTTACCGACTTTTATGTCTATGGCGGCTGCTGCTTCGTATGGTATTCGAGAGAGAGTTTTATTATGTTTCAAAAAACCAAAAAGCCGTCGGAACAACCGAGATCGCCATACTTGAAAGCAGATTTCGCCACAGACAACAGCGCCCCCTACATTTAACAAATTTGTATAAGGTAGCGTTCATATTTGCGCGGTTGGCGTGAACACTTTATTTTGGGACGACGAAATGTTCCAATACATCGCTACAGAAACAAAATGCTGAAAATTTCGGGTTGATACGAAAAATGTAACAAATAAATAACAAAGATTACACTGATCGACAAAACTGAACTTTTTGTGTGTTAAATATACTTGATAGACAAATTCGGCCATTTCGGTTTCGGCAATCTATAGCCCCCTATGTCACCCTTACGACCCCCATATGTCCACTATATGTATTCCTCATGTCCACTTACAGGGCCGTAGCCAGAAATTTATTTTGGAGGGGGGTCCAAAAAAATTTACCGAAAAAATACAAAAAAGTAACACAGTAAGAAACCACATTATTTAGCCCTGCTACTTGGGCATTCACGCTTTGAGTGGGTATATTCAGCCGTTTCTGCAAACGCGCTGATATAAATGTGCCCTCTGACCCAGAGTCGATTAGCGCTCTGGCCGTATAAACGGAGCCTGAATGACATATGGTCACTAAAGCTGTCCCTAACAGCACCCCTTTTGTACTCGTTGTGAAATGCGTCTGAACCCTATCGACGACCTTGCGAAGTGGATGGTTCAGTGGATAAATCACTTGAAACCGGAAAATTGTTTTGATTTGCACCATCTGATGGCGCAGGAGAATTAGGCGGTGACCCAAGTCCTTCACGATGAAGTAGCGAGTTATGACGCCTCTTGCAACTAAGGCACTTGTAATTGCTCGTACAATCTTTCACCTCATGAGAACTGGCCAAACAGTTTAAACACAGATGCAACCTCCTTACTGTTGACAACCTGTAACTAACGTTCATATCTAAAAATTGTGGACAATTCCACAGTGGGTGTTGTTGCGTATCACAAAGTTTACCATTCGCCTGGTAAACGTTTGCATAATGGGAATTTACTTTTCTATTCTGATTTTGGGAGTATTTATTTTGGTAGCCACCAGTTCTTTGGTTAAGCGTACCTCGAATATCTGAAACTGTTTCTAGAGTTTGAAATCTTTCAGTCAGAAAACTATCTAAATCAACCCATTTGGGGATTGCTGTCTTATTTTTAATTCCTTGCTCCCATAAGGAAAGCGTTGCTTCTGGTAAGCAAGTTGAACATAAATACACGAAAATTGCATCCCAATTTTCAACATTAATTTTATATAGTTCGAGAGCAGATATACAGCTATTTATATCCCGCTGTAATTTATTTATAGCGGACCCCGACTCTGAAGTCACTGGCTGAAGGCCGAACAAAATCCTCAATTGACTATTCACTAGAATTCTTTTATTTTCATACCTATCTGATAGGTTATCCCACTGAAGTTAGCCCCGAATTTTGAATATAAATTGCCGTGAACATGTCACGAAAAGTGGGCCATGAGATATAATCTCCATAAAAAATCTCAGTGTCACACGGAGGCAACCTCATGTTGCTAGTTAACGACCGATTTTCATTTGAACTTAGGAGCATAGTAGAACTGGGAGGGGGCGTTAAAAGATGAGCTGTCAGATTGTGAGCAAATTCACCCATCATGGCAGCACAGGCTACATAAGCCTGATAACAGTTTCGGTACCTATCTTTTACTATTCCTAAATCGCCACTAGACTCCGAATTGCCGGTTGAGGATGACCGCGAACACTTTTCATAAGCTGCCTTTACTTTCACCCATAAATCTTTAAATTCCTCACGTTGAACTTCTAACGAAAAAGTAGAATGGTCACTCTGACCAGTTGTATTGAATTCCGCTTCGAATTCAAGGATTTCGTCAGCCAGACGATGAAATTCCTTTAAAGCAGCCATTTTTCACAAAAATATCAAATTACAAAAATCCCACTAAAATTTCAAAAAAAACCATTTTGTGTGGGAGGTAGGCGTGGCATTTATCCGATGTTGCCCATTTCCAATACCGTCCAATCATTCGACAAAATAAGAAGAATCCCAAAATTTGGAGGCGATCGGTTAAGTATTTCTCAAGATAAACGAAAATAATATAAAATTGTCGGCCATTTTGTATGGAAGGTTGTCGTGGCTCTTATCCGATGTTGCCCATTTTCAATACCGTCCAATCATTCGCCAAAACAAGAGGAATCCCAAAATTTGGGTTCGATAGCTCAAAAGCTACGACAGTTATCGTGCGAAATGACAGACAGACGGACAGAACGACAGACGGACATGGACTAATGGACTCAGGATGTGATGCTGATCAAGAATATATATACTTTTCCATACCAAACACACCTCCTTATGGGCGTTACAAACGGTGTGACAAAAACAATATACCCTTGGACACTAGTGTGCAAGGTATTAAAATGAGAAAAAAAAACTTTTTTCGGAACGGGGATTTGATCCCCGTACTTCCGTTTATGAGACCGACTGCCTAACCCCTGAGCTACCGGCAATGACTTGAATAAACGCATATTTACCAGTTTTCCCAGTTTAATGACAATGTATACGCACACATATAGGAGTGTGTCATTTTGAACAATAGCATCTTGTTAAAAAAAACCTGAAAGATCGGTTTGAAAAATATTAACCACGAAATTGGTTAAAAATTGGTTATTTTAACACGATTTGTTCTTTGGGTGTATTGGTTGTATTGGTATGGCTCAAGCGAACGACGCTCACGTCCATCCGACTTTTTACTATGCGGTTCACATGAAGGCTCAGAAGAACGAGGTCCAAGTCCACCATCCGCAGTATCGACGCTTCCGTCACTTTCGCTGGTGTCGTAGAAGTTTGACGCGTTCGTAAAATATCGCATTCCGTGTTCTTTTCGGATATCTACAACACGAATTCTATCGTCTAGGCCGGGATATTTTTTCATAGCTCTGCCTAGCCGCCACTCATTTGGAGATAGCTTTTCTTCACTCATTACTTCTACATTTTTCTGTGGGGTTTTCTATTTAAAATATTTACGCCCTTCCTCATTTTTACGATAGGTTTTTATGTAACTTTTCTTACTCTTCTTTTTATTTAAATTCCAAGAACTTTTCTTTGAGGCTTCCTCAAGTTCCGCAAATCTGACTCCTGATCCCGCTGTGAGATTTGATTGAAGTATACCGAATATGTCGGATTAATTGCAGCGCCATTAGGGGGCAAATGCCCAATAAAGATCCACCCAAAAACGGTTTCCTGAGCAATGTGGATACACGTCACCTCCAATGAGGACATCCACTTGGAAATTTGGATCGGCTAATTGCAAATTAGGTAAATTTTGCACCAAAGTCATATCGATAGAAACTATGGGAAGATTACCGGTTAAATGAGGAAAAATGCGAACCTTCGTCTCTATTCTTACCCTAGGATCAATTGGTGATCCTATTACAAACTTGCACATTTTTTGAATTTGTGCCGAAATCACATTATTTAGCCATGCTACTTGTGCATTCACGCTTTGGGTGGGAATATTCAGCCGTTTCTGCAAACAGGCTGATATAAACGTGCATTCAGACCCAGAGTCGATTAGCGCTCTGGCCGTAAAAACGAATCCTGAATGACATATGGTCATTAAAGCTGTCCCTAACAGCACCCCTTTCGTACTCATCGTGGAATGCTTTTGGACTCTATCGACGTGACCTTGTGAAGTGGATGGTGCCGTGGATAAATCTTTAAACCGAAGAATTGTTTCGATCTGCACCTTGATGGCGCTGGAGAATTGAAGTCCTTCACGATGTAACAACGAGTTATGACTTCTTTTACACTTGAAGCACTTGAAATTGCTGGAGCAATACTTCATCCCGTGAGAATGTGATAAACAATTTAAGCACAGGTGTAACCTCCTTACTGTTGACAACCTGGTGCTGACATTCATATCTAAAAATTTGGGGCAACTCCTCATTGGGTGATGTTGTGTTTTGCAAAGTTTGCAATTCGCCAGTTAAACATTATCTTGATTATAATTCACCTTTTTTGTTTGATTCTGAGAGTTGTTATTTTGGTAGCTACCAGTCCTTTGGTTAAGCGTACCTCGAATATCTGATACCTTTTATCAGGTCTGAAATCTCTCAGTCAAAAAATTATCTTATTCAGTCCATTTGGGAATGAATGTCAGCGAAATTTGAACCCAGTCATCCCGGGTAGTAACATGGCCATTCAACCAACTAGTCCAAATGCCAACAGATTTAAAAACCATCAGAATGATGTTATGAACCGCAGAGTGTGTAACAGACAGTTTAACAGATAGGAGATAGGTTTTATGTTCTTCTGATTTTTAAATTAAAAAAAAAAGCGATGGTCGTACCGGGATTTGAACCCGGAGTTCCCGGGTGGCAGTCGGACATCTTCCCACTAGGCTACGGTTATCAACAGCTGATCAACTGTCAATTTAACAGTTTTGACTATGGGATGGGTTTTAATCGCGAAAACTGATAAATTTACCTACTTTTTCGTTGATTATACAGTTTTTTTTTTCTCTCGGTGTATGAAGGAAAGGCATTATGGATGAAAATTCTGGAAAATGTATAGAAAATCCAGGGAAATACTGAAGTGAAGTTCATTCATTTAGTACTAAAAACCAGATTTTCCCGGATTTTAAAATTTACTGCAACTTTCCAGGGCTTATTCTATGTTCTTCCTATGGGCCAATACGAATTCATCAAGCCCAAAATTGTGAAAATCGAACGATCCGTTCTCGAGTTGTGCGTGCACACCCGGACGGCATCATTTTTATATATACAGATTTCTCGAGAATATTTAAAAAGCGATAAAAAAAAGTGCACAATTTTTTTTCTATACAGATTTCTACCCTTGTCAGTGTCGCAATTACTGACGTAGGGCGCACTTCAAATACACTACATATAATGAGAGAAATAGGCGGCAAAGGAAAAACAACAAAAAATTGCACGAAATTCAAATGTCCAAAATATTTAAATATTTTAATTCGCTTATTTTGATATTTCTCTAAAAATATTGAAAAAGCGACACAGAAATATCAAATTTCCTATTTAAATATTTGCCCTGTAAATACTCAGTTTCAGTCAAAGAAATATTTCGAATTTCTTATTGACTGAACTGTAGCACACAAAAAATTCAATAAAGTCACTCTCACCGAGTTTGGTGATGCTGCAGTTGGGTAGCTAATTCCCGCGGTGCTAACTTTTGCCTTAGTTAGTTTGTTCACAATAATCACTTTCCACTGATTTTAATTTTAATTTTAAATTTTTTACTTTACTTTATTTTACTTTTAAATAAATCTAAACAAGGGAGTAATTTTCTGTCGGGCAAGCCGACTTATATATACCCTACACCTACTGGGCCATACTGGATCCGCCATCTTGAATTTTGAAAATGCGACATCAAATTCGAAATCAGCGACCCCAAAAACCCCCCTATACAAAATTTCATACTGTTTTGATAAAATCTTAAAATTTCGGCAGCCATAGTGGTTCCGCCATCTTGAATTTTTAAATGCCGACATCAAATTTTAAATCAGCGACCCTGAAAACCCCACTATACAAAATTTCATACGGTTTTGATGAAATCTTAAAATTATGGTAAAAACAGAATTTTCACTTATATGGGAGCTAGGAGTGGCACTCGACCGATTCCGCCCATTTGCAATACCAACTCCTTCTAGGGCCTAAAAAGAATGAATCCAATATTTG
Organism: Heteromyza rotundicornis; assembly: GCA_951394025.1. NCBI lineage: Eukaryota > Metazoa > Arthropoda > Insecta > Diptera > Heleomyzidae > Heteromyza > Heteromyza rotundicornis. The sequence continues at coordinate 20,788,522 of OX596013.1, forward strand.
GGATCCCTAGCTCCTGCAGTCGTGTTTTCAAGAAAAGAGGACGGACAGGCGGATATGGCTAAATCAACTCAGGAGGTGACTCTGATCAAGAATATATTTACTTTTCCATACCGGACACGTCTCCTTCTTGGTGTTACAAACATCAGACCAAAGTGAATATACCCATACCTCATGAGGTGTAGGGTATAAAAAGCGAGCGTCTGTCCACTGCTAAAATATAGAAAACTAACTAAAGCAAACGACAGAAAATAATGCAGCAACATTATGTGTATGCTTTTGTTTATTTTGTACAGTTCAATATTTCAAATATTTTTCAAAGATCTTTTTATTTCTCTCATTTTGAATCCGTATTATTAGTTATTAATCTCTTTTGTTTCGTTACCAAAAATATGTTTTGGTAATTATTTACTTTTACTAGAAAATTTCTCAAAATTAAATGAACAGAGATTACAGAATTAAACAAAAAAAGAGTAAAAAAAGTTTTTTAAAATATAACCCTTTATTGATAAAAAATCGAAAATTTTTCGATAATTTATCGATTTATTATCGATTTTTTATCGATAATTTTTCGATAATTTATCGACAATTTTTCGATTTTTTATCGATTATTTTACAATATTTATCGATAATTCTAGTTTCCTGATCCATTTAAAAATTTTGTCCCAATTCCATTTTGTTCCGGTCCAATTCCATTTCGTTCCGGTTTCATTCCCATTTCGTTCCCGACCTCATTTCCAACCCAATGCAGAAAACCGCATCCAAATCGGTTAAGTATTTCTCAAGATAAACGAAAATAATATAAAATTGGCGGCCATTTTGTATGAGAGGTAGGCGTGGCATTTATCCGATGTTGCCCATTTCCAATACAGTCCAATCATTCGCCAAAATAAGAAGAATCCCAAAATTTGGAAGCGATCGGTTAAGTATTTCTCCAGATAAAAAGAAAATAATATAAAATTGGCGGCCATTTTGTATGGGAGGTAGGCGTGGCTCTTATCCGCTGTTGCCCATTTTCAATACCGTCCAATCATTCGCCAAAACAAGACGAATCCTAAAATTTTTAGTCGATAGCTCAAAAGCTACGACAGTTATCGTGCGAAATGACAGACAGACGGACAGACGGACAGACGGACAGATGGACATGGACTAATGGACTCAGGAGGTGATGATCAAGAATATATATACAGGGTGGCCCAATTGAACTGCAACCAAATTCAAACTGTTGCAGTTTTCAAACCGCTGGTAGCACAGAGCCCATATTTCGCCAAATGACAGCTGATTTCATTGCTTACAAGCGTGCAAAAGCACGTGCTTCTCGATTGGGTAAAAAAATTAAAAATTGAAATGGAATTTAAACGCAAAAGTGTGATAGGGCTTTATTTGAGCGGAAAATCACAAGTGTCAATTGTTAGAGCCCTCGAACACCTCAATGTGAATAAATCTTTCGTGTCTCGAACAATAGCACGTTACAACGTTACTGGCAGTGTTGAAAACCGCTATGGTGGTGGTCGGAAAAAGACTGCATCATCGCCAGAAGTTGTTCGCAAAGTGAAGGCTCGGATTAAACGAAATCCTCGACGTAGTGGCAGAAAAATGGCTGCTGAGCTGCACATATCGAAAACAACCATGCAACGAATATTGAAAAAAGACCTCAAAGTGAAGCCTTACAAATTCCAAAAAGCACAGGATCTCACCGATTCTCAAAAAAAAATTAGGCTCGACAGAGCGAAGGAGCTGTTACGCTTGCACGATCGTGGTCAATTACCGAATATCGTCTTCTCTGATGAGAAAAATTTTCCAATTGAGCAATTCGTAAACAAACAAAATGATCGTGTCTACCTTCCAGAAAGGTCATATGAAAATTTGGACATTCGATTGGCTACCAGAAGTCAAGCACCACCGTTTGTGATGGTTTGGGCGGCCGTGACGGTCGATGGCCGATCCCCTTTGGTGTTTTTGGACCGTGGCGTCAAGGTGAATGCGAATGTGTACCGCGAAAGAGTTTTGGAAGCTGCTCTGAAGCCGTGGGCAACCAAACATTTCGGCGAGAGAGAGTGGACGTTTCAACAAGACTCTGCGCCGTCACACACAGCACGCGTCAACCAAGAATGGGTGAAAGACAACGTTCCATACTTCATTTCGTCGAAACAATGGCCCCCACGGTCACCCGATGCAAATCCGCTCGACTTCTCGGTATTGGGCATTTTGCAGGCCAAGGTCAGCACTAAAAAATACCAAAGTGTTGATGCGCTCAAGAAAGTCCTTCTTCGTGAATGGAGGAAGATTCCGCAGGTTCACATTCGTGCAGCGTGTGACTCGTTTACAACACGACTCAGAGCCATAGTTCGCGCTAAAGGCGGCCATATCGAAAACTTCAAATGAAGTCGAAAAATTTAATTGTTTTCCAAAATTTTTTTCTTTTGGATCAATAAAATATAGTTTCAAATTAAAAAAATAGAGCGTTTTGAAAAGTTGCAGTTCAATTGGGCCACCCTGTACTTTTCCATACCGGACATACCTCCTTATGGGCGTTTCAAACGGTGTGACAAAAACAATATACCCTTGGACACTAGCGTGCAAGGTATAAAAATGAATAAAAAAAACTTTTTTCAGAACGGGGATTTGATCCCCGTACTTCCGTTTATGAGGCCGACTGCCTAACCCCTGAGCTACCGGCAATGACTTGAATGAACGCATATTTACCAGTTTTCCCAGTTTAATGACAATGTACACGTACACATATAGGAGTGTGTCATTTTGAACAATAGCATCTTGTTAAAAAAAACCTGTGTTTACGCCAAAACACCCTGTTTGCCACCCTGTATACAGAATTGTACGGCAACCAACTTTATACCATTAAACCTACTGGAACACCGCTTAACATTCTGTTAAGCTGTGTCCCAAAACTGGTTTAACTCAATATGACGGCCTTCTGTCATTTCCGTAACTTTAACTTCCTTCTTCTGGTATCAGCATCGAACGAGTCAACAACGTATCTTTTTACGCTCCTGCAACATCCCGTGCTGCAGAGCTTTTTATTTACATAAGCTTACTTTGTGCTCCTTTATCAATAAAACATACTTAAAAACCTACATCCTACACGCCTTTAATTATATTTTGCTAATTTCCACCCTTCTCTCTCTATCACTTTACGAGTGAGCCAAACATTTGATCCATTCGAACCGGATTCGGAAGCAAAGAATTACACCAGCACTTCTGCATATTTAGGCAGCATCTTCGAAGCTCCAAGCTCTGCCGAGGTTTCAACTTTTCCAGCGTTTTTAGCGTTTTACGAGCGCATCTTCTCCGAAGGAACGGTGGAAAAGCCGACGGCAAAACACAACATTCAACATTACAACAAAAATTCAAGGTACGTGTAGTTTGTATAAAAGCATAGTTTTTTTGTATGTACAAAAAAAAAAATAGCAATTCTTCCGACACTTAGTCGAGAAATACAACAACAATAAAAACACAATAATCTTTCTCTGCGTTAATTTGTTCACTTTCGTGGAACGTGCGGAAAGCCACAAAAGAAAGGCCCAAAGCACCAATGAGAAATAAAATTACCACAAAGTGAACAAAAGCAGAATAAAATACAAAAACGACACAATACTCCGATTGTGCATCGTCCCTAATTCGTCGTTAAAACCGAACCTTAACATATCAAAGTAGATTTAAATCGTTTTTAAATCTATTAAAATTCTATAATTTTCAATTAGAAAGTAACTTTTACTTTAAAGTTGGAAAATTTTTTGGCAACCCTTATTGCCTCTTCTCGTTGTAATACGATCCACAACCAAAAGCTTTTGGCTCTCAGCTCTTCCACTACATAGTTTGACAGTTGTCATTATTCCTTTGCTTTTTAGTTTTTGGTACGAACATTAACTACATAAATTATAAATATAAATTATATTTAAATACATAAAAATAAAAAGTGAAAAAAGAACAAAGTGAGCCAACATAGGAACAAAAAGTTACATTAGACAGATGAAGCACAAATAAGAATTGAAAGTGAAACACAGAGACCTAAACAAATAGAATGGAATATACAAACAAGTAAACCAAAAGGAAAAACGACAATAACAAGTCAGGTTGTTTTTAAAGTTTTTATTGTTTTTAGAGTGTATATTTTCTAAAATAATTTCATTTTCTTGTTTATTGGTGCTCTTTTTCAATGCGCTCCGCGCAATTGTACGCTCCTCTTAAATTACTTTGCCACTAAAGTTTGGCCAATGATTTTTTGTTTATTTCGCTTCTGTCGGTTAAGTGATCGTATTATTTCATGTGCACTACTTTAGTGTGCAATTACTTTCATCGCTTCTGTGAAAATTTTCGAAGCTTTTATACGTTTTTAATATTTGTTCAAACATTCTGTGCATACGGCCCTTTTTTACTAATCCCTCCTTGGGTACATATTAAATTGAAATTGGCTTTCAATATCTTTTTAAAATTTTAACATTGAATAAAAGTGCCAATTATATAGAAATTAAATTAAAATTATTTTAATTTAAAAAATTTATTTTTGTCGTTTGTACACGCTAGTACTACACGCCAAATTCCTTTTTTGAATTCTTAATATTCACATCAGGGCACAATCTCAAGTACTTATACCGAGGGCACTTTTGCATTGAACATTTTTACTGAATTTTATTCAAGTGATCTTTTGATCTAAGTTCTTCAAAACCTTGAGTGTCAACCCGAAGTGTCTCGGGTATTCATCTTCGATGATTTTTTCACCTCTCAACTCGAGCAAATTATTGCTGTTTAATTTACAGTTTTTTGATTTTTCATTAAAAACATGACTGTTTTTGAGACTTTTATTCTCGCTGCTGACCAATTGGTCAAATTTGAAGCAGCTTTTGCTGACTTACCGCCAGCAACACACACCCAAGTCAATTTGAGCACTCAAAGTGAAAAAATAAAATCACTTTGGGCTGCAGCTAAGGCTTCATATCAGCCGTGTTTAACGTACCTTGCATCTGATGCTGATGCAGGTGAGAGCTCGGATGTCAATGCTTTCGTCAAGTCAAAATACAAGCGTTCTTATTATAGCTTTGTGAAGACTTTGGATAAAATTAATTAACTACTGCACGATATTGGCAGTACAGCTTCACCTCCGACTTTTCAGTTTTCTACCAATGATTTGAAACCAATTAGAACACATAACATCAATTCGTCTTCTAACCTTTGTGGGCTTTGTCCCCGACGACAACATTCGTTGCGCACCTGTCAGCGTTTTCTGACCATGAGTGTCGCCGATCGTAATTTAAATATAAATTGCCTTAAATATTGCATCAATGGTTTAAGCAAAAATCATGAGGTTGAAGGTTGTAAGAGCACTTCTGTTTGCTCCAGCTGTCAGAAGCGTCATCATACGCTTCTACATAGAGATGTGCCTGCTCCGCAGCCATCATCCAGTGAACATTCTCCTTTAGGGCCCCGTCCTTTAGAAAATAATGTTTCACAATTTCAGCCTTCAACCAAGGGAATTTTTCCCTTAGGGCCCCGCTCTTTTGAACATATTCTTTCTCCATGTGCACAATCTTCAGTCAATGAACTTTTCCTTCAAGGTTACGCCCTATCGAAATTAATGATTTCCAATCAACTTTCCCATTCTACGATGGAAGTTTTCCTCCAGCGTCCCGCCCTTCTGGAAACTATCATCGGCAAACACTTCACCAATCAATACAGTCCACTTCTCTCCAAGCTGAGCCAATTCTTGGTATTCAGAAATGCTTCACTTTTCGCGCTACTTATGTACTCTTCGGTACAGCCGATGTGAACATTTGCCACTTGGGCACCGTCTACTCAGCAAGTGCGCTGATAGACTCTGCGTCAGAAACTAGGTTTATTTCTGATCGCACGAGGAAGTTATTGAAACTGCCTTCGATACCGACTGAATCCAGAATTATTACAATCTGGTGCTGCTACTCCTAGCAAGCAGTGTTGCATTAATCTCGATTCTCCTATCGATTCGCAGAGAAAAAGCGAGGCAGCGACCCTCGTACTACCAACCAATTTTCCAAAATTTACAATTGCATCACTTCGTGATCATCAAAGGCCATACCATGCATTGGCATATGCCACTTACTGTCAAAGCTCGCCGATGTATATCCCTATCGGCGTCGCTTTTCATCGAAACCTTTTATTAGATAAAATTCAATGTGATATTTTTAGTCAAATTTCCCGTAAATTACATAACAAAAAGTTTATGACTGCTGCGGCTAAGCTTTTTGACAACCGCTTCGTCAATTCTACCATGCGTGACCAATTCAAATTTTACGTCATAGCTCATGTCATTAAATCGAAATTTCAATTAGATATTCGACATAACTCTTTACGCAATTCAGCACCTAGACTTTTTCTCCAACATAACTTCAATACACATTTGGAATTAAAAATACATAATCTGGTATTAATGCTACGCTTAATATATCGCCGCGCTCGTGTTCGGTTTCGACGTGTATTCGAAGACTGTGCTGGTTGGATTTATTTTGAAATCCTGAGGTTCCTTTTTACCCAAGCACAGCCTTCGGCAGGGTCCTTTCTGGCTCAGATCTCGCATGAGAGATCCGGGGTCCCTTATGACCCACGTCGTGTGAAAGATCCGTTGCGGCCCCTATTTGGCCCTCGCTACCTTTTTAGCGATAATTCTACGAATAAATTACTTTTTCTAAATAAATAAACTTTTAAAAAATTCTTTTTTTATATGCTCGATGTCACTATGCTTTTATACCATACAAACTACATGTACTAATCTACAATTTTTTTGCAGCGTTAGTTACTGCAAGGTGGGCGGAATGTTTACGCCAAAACACCCTGTTTGCCACCCTCTATACGGAATTGTACGGCAACCAACTTTATACCATTAAACCTACTGGAACACCGCTTAACATTCTGTTAAGCTGTGTCCCAAAACTGGTTTAACGCAATATGACGGCCTTCTGTCATTTCCGTAACTTAAACTTCCTTCTTCTGGTATCAGCATCGAACGAGTTAACAACGTATCTTTTTACGCTCCTGCAACATCCCGTGCTGCAGAGCTTTTTATTTACACAAGCTTACTTTTGTATCCTACGACATCCGTCGCAAGTAAGCAACCGTTGTGCTCCTTTATCAATAAAACATACTTAAAAACCTACATCCTACACGCCTTTAATTATATTTTACTAATTCTCCATTTCCACCCCATCTCTCTCTTTTATATCGTTTGGCCACTTTACGAGTGAGCCAAACAACCTGAAAGATCGGTTTGAAAAATATTAACCACGAAATTGGTTAAAAATTGGTTAATTTAACACGATTTGTTCTCTGGGTACATCTATCTATTCGTTGTATTGGGATGGCTCAAGCGAACGAGGCTCACGTCCATCCGACTTTTTACTATGCGGTTCACATGATGGCTCAGAAGAATGAGGTCCAAGTCCTGTTACGTGAGCCTGAAATGTATCTTTTCGTCTGCAGCCTCAGTTGCGTGCCTCAATTTTGCATTCGATAGTTTGAGCTACTGCTAGAGGCTCTTGCTTTCGTTTGTGTGATTAAGAGAGTGCAAGTATGTATGGATGTGTGAATGGTCAGAGATAAGCTTAGATATGTGATAAGAGAGAAAGTAGCGTGAATGTTGGGTGTGTTGCATGACAAGAGATGATTGTTGTTTGTTGGTTCGGACCAATTGATGCTTTGGCAACATTAGATACAATTAGGAAATGCTTAGAGGTTTATTGGTAGGGGTTTAAATTTATTTCGAACATTCGAAGAATTCTGCCAAAGTTGTCATTTCGTCGAACAAATTTCCGTCCGCCCATAGATGAAATTATTTAAATTTTGATTTTTTTATTAAAATTAATTGTTTTATTCGGCAAAGTAAGTGGAAAGAAAAAGAAAGAAATATTTGTTTTAATTTTAATGTAAAGGTGTTTTTAAGCAAAATGTGTTAAAATCAGTTTTTATAGAGAAAGAAAATACAAAAAAAAAAAGAAAGGAAAAAAAATTTTAATAAATTTGTCTTTGTGTGGAATTTTATCCCATATACATTAAAAGTATAAAAAAAGGGTTAAAAATTAAATAAATGTAAAGATGAAGTTTTGCCTTCAAAAGAGAGAAAAATAAGAAAAATCAAACGAATATTTAAATATTAAAAGAGTGACAAAAAGTGATTGAATTGGTTTTGATGTGTTTTTTTGTTGTTAATGCTTTTTTTTAGAATCTCTTAAAGCCGGAATATCCAAATTAACGCGAATTAACGCGTTGGCAATCGGGCTTTAACCATAAAAGTAACTCTACGTACCACAGAAAAAGTTTGTTGAGGTAATGTGCTATTTTAATTATTATTTTTTTTTCGTTTGAGCCAGTAGAGATAGAAGCTAGAACGAAACATTTTTTTTTGTTTTGTTTCTTTTGTTCAGGTCCCATCATTGTGGGGTGGTGAAGGGCCTCAACTTGGATTTTTGTTTGCGCATAGCTAAAACCATAGCTGCGCTGCCCTTATAATTTTTAAAAACGCCGCAGCGCGGTCCTTATTTTGAAACAGCTGTTAGCTGTAGCGGTGGGCAGTTAGAAAGTTAGAGTTAGAAGTAGAGGGTCGAGGCCAATAACCCCAGCAGAAAGAGAGGCGTATCAAAAGGAGAAAAAAAAACATCGCAAGAACCAATCAACAGCCACCACCCCCTTCGGTCAGCGTGATAACCAGAGCGCTCTCGAGAAAAAGATTGCCGAACATTTTTTTTTTCCGTGAACTTTGAAAACCCAAAAGGTGGGGAAAGAATTGTGGAGACTTCGCTCCACCGTAAATTGCATTTTAGTTTCTTTTGGTTTTTTTAGTTTAGTTTTTTATTAAATTTATTTTTAAGTTTTTTTTCTGAATTTATTTTTTTTTTAATATTAGCTTTAATTTTTGAATATATAAATTTTCTTGAGGTTTTCAGTTTTGTACAAGTGCGTGCAAAGAAAGCAAACAAATTCTGAGAGCAATCAAAAGTGAGAGCGCTGCCCTCAGCAAATACCTTCCTTTACTTTTTTTTATTGCAGCTTTTAGGGATCTTCTGTATGCTGGCGCCACCATCGGAAAACCTGCAGAGCAGGTTTTGCAACTTTTTCATTATATTTTTTTTTTACATATTCTCTCCCCCACTTAATTCGTATAACCGAAAATCAATTGCGTTTGTTTAGAGCAGCCAATTGTCTCCAAGGTATTTTACCTACAATTTTGGCTTCTCATAGACTCTAGATTCGAGTTGTCGTTTTTTTCTTCCTGCGCACTTCATTATCGACATTGTTCTATTTTTAGAATTAAGATCTTGTACTTGTACTAAGCTAAGAGCAAATGCAAGAAGCTATTTATAACTTTTGAATTTCTATATTTCTATTACTTATTGTTATAGGGTACAAGTCCCAGAAATTGTGCATGACTGCAAAAAGATTATCCGATTAATATATTTTCTATTTCCAATTTTCTATTTTTACTTTTATTATTTATTATTTTCTATTTATGTTCTACTTTATTTATTAGTTTCTATTGAATAAAAGAAATATATATGAATTTTAACTTTAAAGCTTTAAATTTCATAATTAGTGAGTTGAAGGGTAGTTTAATTTCCTCTATTGTGTTTTTTTTTTTTTACTAATTTAGCATGAATTGCTAAAGATTTAAGTGTTGGTGTGGGTGTCGTTCCCAACAATGGTGTAGGTTGTGGAATCATGTAGGCCGGATACTTTGACTTCACGGATTCAGCACAAGGGAATTCCATCTTCTGAATGAAGCCCGATGGAATTCATAGGCTGCGCATCTCTTAACTGTTTCTATCCTTTGGCACTACTTCTTATGTATTGATCCGAAGTGTTGTTATTGTAGCAAAATTAAACCCCCCAAAGCCGGCGAGCATACCGGGCTTGCCACCGTGCCGAACCGCTGCAATATACACACTCACAGGCTGGATTATTACAATGGCGCCCAACGAATTGGCCAAGATGGCTAACGACAACCATGGCTTTTTATTTATATTTTCCCAATTTTATTTGCGTTTCTTTAAAATCATCTTTTCTTAATCTTTCTAATCTAAACTTTTTGTGTCGGACAGTAGGTTTTTCTTACACGGAGGGAAATGCTTGCTGAAATCATGCGTTATGGGAATCAATTAAGTAAAAATTAGTCACGATATTGATCCATTAATTAGAAGTCAATAATGAAGAATTCTTAATCATAAGAACTGTTAAAAGTGAAAATCATAGTTTGTGATTTGTGTTTGCTTGATTTGTTCCACTTAAACACGAATTATGATTTTCCCTTTTGACATAATCAATGACAAGATGGAATAAATTCTGCAAACAAAAATCATAAATTATGATTAAAAATTCATAATTTTAGGCTTAAGTGAGAATAAATGAATCATTCGTAATAATAATTTGAGCACATATTTACAATTAAATAAATTAACACTTTTTATTTGCTAATTTTTTACTTAATTATTTATTTAATTTTACTTTTTTATTTGCCAACTTGCTTAGAATAATTTATAATAACTTTTTCACAAATTCAGTTTTCCCGGAATTCGAACCGACATCATCCTCTCCAGCCCGGACGCCTAACCGATTCGGCTACCCTGACATTATTGTAAAAGCGTCTAAATGTATTGTATATTGCTTAGCAATTCATGACAATCAACGCAGTTACTCATAATTCATGATAACACGTGCAGTTTCATGACCTAGTTTATCATCAATTATTCTTCAAGAATAATAAAATAAATCACGAAATTTATAAACCCTTATCATAATGTATTCACAATCCATATGCATAGTTTATGTACGAATTCGCATAATTTGTGACTAATATTCACAATAAATGATTATAGTTAGTAATTAAGTAACAATAATTTTATGGACTCCATAATCGTAAATCATGAGCCAACATTTCTCTCCGTGTATATCAGCAACGAATGCTGCCAGCGTTACGAGTCTTTGGTTAATTTGTGGCAATGTTTTTGTGTTGGTAGGGTGGGGCGTGTAGTGTTTTGTAATTGGAGGTACCACGGAAAATGTTTGGTAGAATATTTCGGCGTGACCACATTTGAAAACCAGCGCAAACTAGTTTTTTTTGTATATTTCAAGATTTTGATTTTATATTGAGATGTTCCAAGCGTAAGCTACCAGATTTTCAAATTCATGATCGAAGAAGATGCTGTGAGGCTAAGCGCAGCAACATTTTTGGGGAAATTTAAAATTTTTTTATATGATTATTATTTTATTTTTTTTTTTTGAGGTGGCCAGGTGCGGCAGCCAGATTTATTTTGTTTAGACAAGCAATCCTGTTGTGCTTCGCTACGCCACTTCCATTTCTTGTTGACCACTTTATGTTAGGACTGTTGTGATGTTTGGACAGACGGACAAACGGGCACATGAGCAACACAGCCTTCCCATGGGTCGTTACCATTACACACCAACCGATTTTTTTTTTAAATTTCATCTAATTTTTTTTTATTGTTTTTTTTGGTAAAATAAACTTTGTTAATCTTTTAATAATTTTTTTTTATATTACTTCAGTTATCAACATACTTATATTTATATTTATTTTTTTTTATAAGTATTTTTGGATTTTATTATTAATTTTTTATTCATTTTTATTCAGTTTTTTTTTGGAATTATTTAAATTATAAATTTTTCCTGAGTTTCCTGAATTGCCATCGGTTTGTTCGCAAAATTTAAGAAATACCTAAATATTATTGTTTGGTTTTTTTTCTGAGACAAAAAGTTTAAATCTGTTTTTCTTACTAATTTTGTTATTGATTCGTTACACTTACGGCTTTGTACTGTCAAAGAACCTCACCAATTTTTTTTTTTTTTGTTTTGCGAATTTTTTCAAATTGAAGTTGTATTGTTGCAACAGCATCAGTTGGTTTGAGGGTGATTGCGGGTATAGAGTGTAAGTGAGAGAGTGTGAGTGTGAGAGTGAGAGTGAAGGGGTGAATGGAAGCTGGTAGTGGAAAGCCAGTAGAGTTAGTGGAAGATTTTCGTCGAATAACGCGTAGCGCGGCCAAAGAGTTACTGGCAGTAGAGCTCACTGATACCGGTAAGTCGCTTTCTTCGTCAGTGGCTTCCCCTCCAGACGGTGAGAACAGCTCTCGTAATATCACTGGTGGGAGTTTTTATATAAAGCTTGACGCACTTTGTGACACGGTTTGGGATATGTCGGAAAACGAAGTAGTCAATGGGGTAGCAGGTGGCGCGAATGGTGGCACGTCTCCAGGTGAGGCAGATGCGGCACCGCAATCCACGAATAGGGATAAGCTGTATGACATAATGCTAAACGTTATGGAAGAGATGCGGGAGATGAAGAAAGAGGTACAGGAGTTGAAGGATAAGTCGATGAAACCCGGGGATACTTTGCTACCACCTGGTGGTACGTCAACGCCAAACAAAGAAGCCGCTGGAACCGGAAATGGGGCAGCGAGGGCAGGAGAGGGCCCAAGAAAGGACACGACTGGGAAAGATAGTGAAGGCGCGGATGGGTCTCGTCTCCGAGATAGTTTGTTTTTTGACAGTCGTATGAGGTTGGAGGTAAGAAAATGGGGTGTGAAGTTTGACGGTTCTGGCAAGGACTTGTCAGTAGAAAGTTTTTTGTTTCGAGTGGAAAGGATGAGAGAAAGGTATGGAACGCCGAGGCATCAGCTATTTACAGATTTTCATGGCCTATTGGGTGGTAATGCACTGAAGTGGTACTGGCAGGTAGTGGAGGACCATGATGAGGATATCAGCTATGGCTATGATTACTTCATAAAACATTTTGGTGGGTCATTTTAGGTCATCCGAGGCTGACCACGAAATAATGCGTGAAATGATTGACCGGAATCAGTTGCCAAGTGAGCATTAAGACGATTTTTATGCGGGTGTTCACGATTTGTCCTTTAGATTAGGAAAGAGGTTAGAGGAGCAGAAGTTGGTGGACATAATTCGAGGCAATCTGAAGAGTAGCTTGGCGGTGTTGTTATTTAAGTTAGAAATTACGAAGCTGGCTGATTTGAAGGATACGTGCAAGAAGGCTGAAAAATTGTTAAAGGACAATAAAGCTAAGCCGAAGCATGTGAGTGAAGTTGACATTTGGAAATTGGAAGAAGGCGACGGGTGTGAGGAAACGTCACTTGGGGTTGAGGCAATAGAATCCGGTGGCGCACAAAATAATTATCTCTCGAATACTGCTCAAAATGGTGAAAGTAGCAAGCAACCACATTTTTTCATGCGGGCGGCCATAGGGCCAATAATTTTTCAGGTCCTTCACGTGTAGTCACTAATGTTCCTCCCATTCCAAACTCATGTAGTCAAGGTTTTTGTCCAGCTCAATTTCATGTGATGTTGTGTTTTACGTGCGGGATGCCAGGAGATTTTTCCAAAAAAAATTCTGTTCAAATTAGTCCTGATAAAATGTGTAAGTCTCTGTTCCATGACTTAAAATGTTTTATGTTACCACCGGAAGTTTTAAACCGGAAACTGGCAGAGATTGCCGGGGGCTCGTGCCAGAAACAGGACCCGGCGAATTAGGACAAATTACAATTTTGAAAATCGCCGATGAAGGGTCTGCATCAGCGTAAAATGGACTATGCGGAAGCGAGACGAAGAATTTTCGTGGACGAGTCCGAAATTAATGTTAAAAGTAAAAATTTTGTTAAAATAGGGAAATTACGTGAAAAGAAAAGAATAATGAAGAGAATAATGAATAAAATTGTGTCCACGATCGTAACGTTGAAAGGCGATAACCGTTTCTTCGCTAAAACAAAAATCGATGGAATAGAAGTTGTAGCATTGCTAGATTCCGGGGCGGGAGCCAGTTGCCTTGGCAAGGATGCCATGGAGTTTTTGAAGAACAAGGAAAAATTAATTTTACCTTTGCGTGGCCAAAATGTTAGAACGGCCAATGGTGGCGAAACGCCAGTGATAGGTGCCATATCCCTGCCTGTTTTGTGGGATGGCGACACAAAAATAATGGAATTTTTGATTGTTCCTGCTCTGCAGCAGCAGGTGTATTTCGGAATTGATTTTTGGCGTACTTTTGGCATGGAAGTGATTAGCAAGGGAAAAGGTGAATGTTGTGGTGCGAATGGAAATGTAGTAGAAGTATCAGAATTTACGCCAGAACCCAATGATCTGACTTTTGATACGAATCAGCATGTGTTGTCCAGAGCTGATAACTTACGTTTGGAGCAAATGAAGGAGTTGTATCCTTCGTTCGCTAAATATGGCTTAGGGCGAACAAATGTTGAGGAGCATGTAATTGAGGTTGTAGACGAGAATCTGCCTGTAAAGCAAAGGCATTACCCAATTTCTCCAGCGATTCAAAAATTTGTGTTTGCTGAGCTTGATCGCATGATTAGCATGGGTGTAATAGAAGTTAGCAGCAGCAGCTGGAGTTCACCAGTTTCGCTTGTCCGAAAAGAAACTAAAAATCGTCTTTGTCTTGATGCGCGAAAAGTAAATGAGCGAACGGTTAAGGATGCGTATCCTTTACCACATATTGATGGGTTGTTGAGTAGACTGCAGGACACTTGTTTCATTTCTGCAATATATTTAAAGGACACTTTTTGACAGATTCCATTAGAGAAGAAGTCCAGAGAGAAAACAGCCTTCACAGTCCCTGGACGGCCGTTGTACCAATTCACGGCTATGTCGTTTGGGTTGTGCAACGCAGCTCAGAGAATGTGTCGGCTGATGGACAAGGTAATCCCTGCTGAAATGCGTGAAAATGTGTTTGTCTATTTAGATGATGTGTTGGTGTGCTCGGCAAATTTTTAAGATCATTTGAGGTTGCTGGCGAAGGTTGGAAAATGTTTTGCTGGTGCCAACTTGACAATAAATGTGGAAAAAAGCAAGTTTTGTTTTCGTGAGGTGCGGTACCTTGGCTACGTGGTAGGTGACGGGTGTATACGCACCGATTCAAAGAAGGTATCTGCGGTCGATGAATTTCCTGAGCCAAGAACTCCGAGGCAGCTCAGGCGCTTCCTAGGCATGTCAGGGGGGTACAGACGTTTTATAAAGGACTACGCGACAATTGCAACACCACTGCACGACTGCCTGACTAAGGACCGGTTACGAAAGTTTGAAATGACGGACACTGCTAGACTGGCTTTTGACAAACTAAAACACAGTTTAGTCACTGCACCAGTCCTGACCAATGCAGACTTTGATAGACATTTTTATATTCAATGTGACGCTTCGAGTATGGGTGTAGGGGGGTGCTCTTCCAGATGGATGCTGAGGGGAGTGAACGTTCGATTGCCTACATGTCGGCAAAGTTAAATAAAGCTCAGAAAAATTATAGTGTAACTGAGTTAGAATGCTACGCTGCTATATTAAGCGTAAAAAGATTTCGTCCTTATGTGGAGGGGTTACCCTTCACCATAATCACGGATCACGCAAGCTTGAAGTGGCTCATGGGTCAAAAGAACTTATCTGGAAGATTAGCCAGATGGAGTTTAAAACTTCAAGCTTACAATTTTAATATCGAACACCGAAAAGGTGCACAAAATGGTACCGGATACTCTCTCTCGCATCCATATGGAGGAGATTGACAGAGTACTAGACGTAGACCTCAGCTCCTCGCATTTTTCCTCGGAAGAATATGAGGCGCTGAAGGAAACAGTGACAGATAAAAAGGACGAACTACCTGACGTTTGCTTATCGGACGGTTTTGTGTACAAACGGACTCTTTTTAGGCCTGGAAGCTTTGGGTGCCGTCTGAGCTGCGAAAGGAGTTATTGGTGGCAGCTCACTATTGTCCGTCTGCAGGACACGGTGGAATACATAAAACGTTAGCAAAATTGCGCGAAAAATACTATTGTCCTGGAATGGTGGCGGATGCGCAAGGCATTGTAAAAGATTGTGACGTGTGCAAAAGCACGAAAAACCAAAATTCGACGTCCACCAATGGGTGCGCAACAAATCACCGAAAGGCCATTTCAACGATTGTATATTGATTTTATGGGTCCGTATCCACGAACCAAAGATGGTAACACATTTATTTTTATATGTTTGGACCATTTTTCCAAATTTGTTTGGCTTAAGCCAATGCGGACAGCAACGACGGCGAATGTTGTACAATTTTTAGAGAGGGAAGTTTTTCATATTTTTGGTGTTCCGGAATTTTTACATTCTGATAACGGAAAGCAATTTGTATCTGTCACAGACTGTTAGCAACCCTGTTCCCTTAAATCTGATGGCAACGCTCTCAGGCGAGAATGACAGAACAAGACAGTCTACGCACAATTTTTGACTGAGGCAGAACGTAAAATACGACGAATTACTTTTCATATTAAAATATATATTTACTTCACTTTTTGTAACTGATCTCTAAATAAACAAAATATAATTAAAAACCGGCATTCGACAACGTCAGAAGGGGGATTCTTAATCCATTTGCCAAGGTGCCGACGCTGGAAAGCTGTAAAACGCAAATTTTGGTCATAAGGGCTAAATTCAGGCGACGCAAGTTCAGGAAGCTGCAAAGGAGACAGTTGTGTAGGTGCTTCAATAGGAATACGGTTTCTGGCCAAAAAGGGCCAAAAGCAGGCGAAGAAAAGTCCAAGAAAGGGCACAGTGACGCACACTGTACAAGGAAAGCATACGACACAGTTAGTTTACACAGCAGGTGCAAGGTTGTGTGTGAGTGCTACAATCGGAAAAATCAAACGAAGCATACGGCGGCACACAAGCTACGGCAAGTGACAGCGGCGGGGGAACGGCAACGAAGGTGTGAATAAGAAAGAAACGGCTAACGGAAATTTTCAAACGCAAAGAAAAGGGGAAATTTCATAGAGCAACAAACGACAAAATTTTTGGAAAAGTCAAAAATCGAAACGAGACTCGAAGAACGAGGGGAAAAATTGCAAGGTTTCCAACGAACGGTCAGCAACCGAAAAATGGTGAAATTAGTAAATTTGAGAATTGATCAACTAAATCAGTTGCTAGCTGCGCAGAATGTATCAGTGGTAGGCAACAAAGCACAAAAGGTTGCAAAACTCATTGAACTGCTGGAATCGGAAGAAGTTGAGTACGTAGAAGATTTGATAGAGTCATTGCATCAAGAATTTCGTGAACTGAAAGATGCAGTTGCAAATTTGACGGTTTTGGTTGATGGCCTTGCAAATGGTGAGCAACAACGGCAACAGTCAACTGGGCAACAAGGGCCAATTGGTAGCGCTACTCTACAACTTTTGGAAAATGAATTGTCAACGTCATCAAGTGAAACAGCGACACATCTGGGGTTGCCAAGTAGAGCACACGATGTGATAGGCATGCTTCTAGAGTTTGATCCACTGAAACGCACACTTACATCTGAACAGTTCCTAAATAAAGTGCAGCAGTTGCAGCTGTTGTATGGGTGGTGCGACGATACGATACTGTTTGCAGTGCAGCACAAGATGAATGGTGTGGCAAAGGGCTGGATGGATGCCCAACTAGTTTTCCAGACATGGTCTGAGTTCACAGCTGCATTTGTCAAAGATTTTCCGGGGACGGTGGGCGCAGCCGATGTGCATCGAGACATGATGCATCGGAAGCGGAAAGTAGGCGAAACTTTCGTGGAATATTACTACGCCATGCTCGCTATGGGGCGACGAGGTGAGCTAGATGAGCTGTCAATCAATTCGTACGTTATAAATGGGTTGAATGATTCAAATCTTACGCGAACACTGCTGGCGATGAATCTACAGTCATGCAACGATTTGTTACGATCTGTGGAACATTTGACACCGACGATGGGTGCCGATCAGCTCAAGATGTCACGAATGGCTAGTGTTGTGCAGGCAGGATCGTCGGAGAACAAAACCGAGTATAAACAGGACAAGAACGAGCGCCGCGGGCCTAAGTGCTATAACTGCAATGAAATTGGTCACTACGCATCTAAATGTCCACAACCTCAACCTAGGTGTACTAATTGCACAAAAATTGGCCATGAAGCGAAGGAATGCAATTCAGCGAAACGAGCAACAGTTGCAGCGGTGGAGGATAATGCAGACATGGTCGCATTAATCCCTCCTTTATTGAAACAGATATCTATTGCGGGCCACAAATGTAATGCATTCGTCGATACGGGAAGTGATCACTCATTGATAAGTGAATCTGCAACGCCACGCGATATCGAGCGTCAACAATTATTCAAACGGTTTAAGGGCTTTGGGGGCTCAATAGTCGAATCAATAGAACGTATCGATGTGGTCATCGAAATGGATGGTCAATATGTCAACGCATCGTTCCAAATTGTGCAAGACGAGTTTTTACCCCAAACTGTTTTACTAGGCCGTGATATATTGTGCCGGCAGAATCAGCGTATGATCATCGAAGCAGGTGTTTTACAAATTCAAAACCACAAAAGTATGAGGTTCAACGTGAGCGATCAAGTGACGGTAGATGAACAGCGAGCGGTGCAGCGGTTGTTAGCATCGTATGAAGACTGTTTTGCCGAAGACATATCTAGCCTGGGTCGGTGCAACCGGGCGCAAATGGAAATCATAAAAATGGAAATCATAAAAATAAAAATGATCGTGCAGGTCGTAAGCGAGTTAAAACATCGAAAGAATGTCATAAGCTATGTCGATGAGGTTATCATTGCGACGGAGACTGCGGAGCATGGAGTGACTGTGCTGAAAGAAGTTTTGGAAGCGTTTAAGAAAGCTGAAGTGACGCTGCGGCCTTCAAAATGTGCCTTTTTGGCAACCACAGTAAATTTCCTGGGCCATGTAGTCAGTGCAGAAGGCATACGGCCGGGCAAAGAGAAAACGATGTGCACAGATGAATTTCCAGTGCCATCAAACGTAACCGAAGTGAGACAATTTCTGGGAATTACTGGATTTTTCCGAAAGTTTGTAGACGAGTACAGCCGTATAGCTCAACCATTAACGAATCTGCTGAAGAAAGGCCAGGGTTTTGAATGGGCAGAAGAGCATGGCCAATCTTTCAATAGTCTGAAAGCAGCAATTACCAACGAACCGATTCTGGTTTTATTGACATTGTATACAAGGAACATGAAGTTCATACGGACGCCAGTTCTCATGGTTTGTCGGGAGTGTTGTTGCAGAACGACAGCGATGACATGAAGCCTGTGTTTTACTACAGCAGACGGTGCAGCGATGCAGAGAGTCGTTACGCAAGTCATGAGCTGGAAGTGTTAGCTATTGTCGAGACTTTGGAAAGGTTCAGAATGTATCTGCTAGGCACAGATTTCCGCGTTATTACCGATTGTAATGCTGTGGTCACAACGAAAATAACTACTCCACTTCCACATCGTATAGCGAGATGGTGGTTGAAACTACAAGAATTCGATTTTGAAAATTCATCGAGCAGGATCAAAAATGCAACATGTCGACGGTATGAGCAGAGTACCAACTTTACCGCCAATCGAGACGACGACTATGGCGGAAAGGGTGCTGAACGTATTTGCGTATGACGATGATTGGATCTTCACCATGCAGGTGCAAGACGACAAACTTCAAAACATTGTTCGGGTATTGAACGGAGCGGCGACAGACGATCCGACGGCAAGTAAACAAATCAAGGTTGATTACACTCTTCATGCAGGACGACTGCATCGCAAAGTAAATGGCCAAATTATGTTGGTAGTTCCGCAAGTGATAAGGTGGCGTATTACCAAGGCAAGTCATGATGATGTGGGACATTTCGGGATTGAGAAAACTATTGATCGGATAAGCAAATCGTTTTGGTTTCCACGAATGCGACGATATGTGAAGTCGTACATAGCCGCATGCCCGGAATGTTGTTTGAACAAAGCGAAAGGTGGTAAGATGGAAGGACAACTACATGCAATGGAAGTGCTGCCATTACTTTTCAGATGTGTTCACACCGATCATTTGGGCCCATTTCCCAAAAGTAAGCGGGGCAATTTGTACATCCTTGTATTGGTTTGTTCATTCAGCAAGTTTACAATTCTAAAAGCACTACGAAACACTAAAACAACGCCTGTTATTAGTACGCTGCAAGAGGTTATGACGATTTTTGGACAGCCATTACAACTTGTATCAGATCGAGGAACTGCGTTCACCTCCAAGGAATTTGAAGGATTCGTGACGAAGCATGGAATCACACATATCAAAACAGCTGTCAGGACGCCTAGGGCAAACGGGCAGGCAGAACGAGTCAACAAGACGGTGTTAAGCTCATTGAAATGCACGACACCACATAACAACGACTGGGACACTATGCTCCCAATGCTACAGTGGAGTATCAACTCACAACGCAATGCAACGACGAAGTTTTCACCGAACGAACTGGTGTTCAATTTCAATCGAAGGGATGTCAGCCAAAATCGCATCATCCAAGCTCTCCATGACGATATGCCAGATCTGGAGGATATTCAACTGAAACAACACGAGGCGGTCATGAATATTGAGAAAGCTCGACAAGCATGGAAGCAGAGATATGACAATAAACATCGGAAACCGTACCAGTATACCGTAGCAGATCTTGTGGTTATAGACCATGTACCGCAAGCCACAGGGCGGTCACACAAACTAGATCCGGTGTACAAAGGACCTTACATCGTGTCCAAAGTACTACATTACGACCGCTACATAGTAGAAGATCTGCCCGATAAGCCGCGCACCCAGAAACGATACAGCAACGTCATCTCCAACGACAATGTGCTATTTTAATTATTAGTTTTTTTTGTTCGTTTTTTTCGTTTGAGCAAGTAGAGATAGAAGCTAAAACGAAACATTTTTTTTTGTTTTGTTTCTTTGGTTCAGGTCCCATCACCACGAAGGGCCTCAACTTGGATTTTTGTTTGCGCATAGCCAAAACCAGACCTTTTGGTTATTTCGGCTCTGAGCTGCGCTGCCCTTATAATTTTTAAAAACGCCGCAGCGCGGTCCTTATTTTGAAACAGCTGTTAGCTGTAGCGGTGGGCAGTTAGAAAGTTAGAGTTAGATGTAGAGGGTCGAGGCCAATAACCCCAGCAGAAAGAGAGGCGTATCAAAAGGAGAAAAAAAAACATCGCAAGAACCAATCAACAGTCACCACCCCCTTCGGTCAGCGTGATAACCAGAGCGCTCTCGAGAAAAAGATTGACGAAAATTTTTTTTGTTCGTGAACTTTGAAAACCCAAAAGGTGGGGAAAGAATTGTGGAGGCAAATACATTCCTTTACTTTTTTTTATTGCAGCTTTTAGGGATCTTCGGTATGCTGGCGCCACCATCGGAGAACCTGCAGAGCAGAGAGTGTAACTTTTTCATTATATTTTTTTTTTACATATTCTCTCCCCCACTTAACCCTTTCAGACGCGAAAATCAACCGCTTGAGCTAAAAATCTGAAAATTTGTACATATACTAAAATGACACCACTAAGCACAAATCTGCAAAAAAGTTATCATAGCTCGAAAATTGAGTGAATCCAAAATTTTTGCAAATTTGCATTGCAGTCGTTTCTATATTCCATCCATGTTGCAGTTAGAGCTAAGTCGACGAAGTGCATTATAACACGAACGGTCCACTTTGAAGTGCGTATGTTTATTCGATAATATTGAATCATTTGATCTAACAGATCGACTCCACCCATGCTTTCGTTATAAAGGCGTACTACTTCTGGACGAGTGACTTCCATATAACACTGGGAAAGTTTATCCCATCGTCGAGCTTTGTCCACCACACCGATTCCCACGAAATTCGAAACTATGTTTACTACTTTATTATCAAACCACCTTGTAAAAATTACTTTTCCATTTTCGCTGAAACATTGAGCCAATGCTCCACGGCCTCGCTTGGTCATTGTATTCTTATCTGGCAATGGAGGATTTGCAAAGCGGTTTGCTCTAACAGTTCCGGCAGCAAGGATACCTCTGTTATAAAGAATTTCGAACAATTGATATGATGGAAAGTAGTTGTCAAAAAAAAGTTTATGCCCCTTTGCTTCCTTTGGAATTCGCTTTGCTAATTCGAGAACAATTGTTGACCCACTGCCAACGGATTTGACCAACTCCTGATTGAGTGGAGTAGTAGAACCCTGATAAACAATAAAATCAAACGGCATGCCACTTTTCCCACAAAGAAATAACAATTTAATGCCCCAAGGGTCTGGTTTTCCTTTTATATACTGCTTTGCTGCGAACCTACCCTTGAATGGAATAATCTGTTCGTCCACACAGAGGTTTTCTTCAAGCGGCAATTGGAGGAGTCGACGACGAACTTGCTCAATTACAGGCCTCACTTTGAACAAACGGTCTTTGCATTGAGATGGACGAGACGCAATATCAGTAAGATGCAAATGTGTTCGCAAAGAAAAAACCGATTGATCGTCATATTATTCAAGAAAAATGGCATTCCCCAGCGTGGATCGTAGTACATGCGAACTCGTGGTAACTTGAAGCAGCTCATCATTATATGTTGTGCAAATAAGACGCGAATCGCATGTACATGGTTTGAAATTTAAATGTCCTGAAATAATTAGAGAAACAAAATAGAGAAAGAACAAATTATCAAATAATGAAAAAAGTCTGACCTTTTTGAACGGCGTACATATTAGTAAAAAAGTCGCTTTAGAAAAAAATCTTCATCAAAATATTTTCTGAAGTATGAGTATGGTGTTCCAGCTTCAGGAATTTTCTCCGGAGGCACAGTTTGGAAATCATCTTGTCTCGGTGCACATAACAATCTAGTTACCCACTTGATATCTTTTTTATTTGTAATTTGATTTCGTAGAGACTCTCCAGAGTCAGCATTTGGATTGTAGGCCGACCCGATGGGCAAGCCAAGCTGTTCAATTGCGTCATATTCCTCATCATCATCTGACCCATTTTCTTGTGCTGGAACGATGTGACCTTCGGCAGTTTGGACACTTGCAACAGCAATATCCACAATGTTATCGTCATCATAGCCAACATCTTCTTCAATATCGGATTCCCTTTCTAAAGCTTCCATTATCTGCTCTGCACTCAGCACACGTCGCGAGGCCATTTCTTTACAAACATATAAAAATCAGTAATCAATCGATAATTTGGTCCCAAATATGGGACGAGTTTATAGAACGTGTGGGGGTGTCCCCAAAATTATTTTGAACATTTTTTTTTAATAAAAAGCTAGTTTAATAGGTGAGGAATACTTACTGATTTTTGGACAGTTTAATTTTAACAAAAAATCACTTTTCACAATCACTAAATATGTCACATCGACTGTTCCAAAAAGCACCGTTACAAAAGTTGGCGCTATACCGAGAGAAAATATGACAGAGAGTCATTAAACCTTTCAAGTTTTGAAAACAACATAAAGGTAAAGAATTTAGAAATCTTAAAATTATCTCGTCCCATATATGGGACATGTTACTGAAAGGGTTAATTCGTATAAACGAAAATCAATTGCGTTTGTTTAGAGCAGCCAATTGTCTCCAAGGTATTTTACCTACAATTTTGGCTTCTCATAGACTCTAGATTCGAGTTGTTGTTTTTTTCTTCCTGCGCACTTCATTATCGACATTGTTCTATTTTTAGAATTAAGATCTTGTACTTGTACTAAGCTAAGAGCAAATGCAAGAAGCTATTTATAACTTTTGAATTTCTATATTTCTATTACTTATTGTTATAGGGTACAAGTCCCAGAAATTGTGCATGACTGCAAAAAGATTATCCGATTAATATATTTTCTATTTCCAATTTTCTATTTTTACTTTTATTATTTATTATTTTCTATTTATGTTCTACTTTATTTATTAGTTTCTATTGAATAAAAGAAATATATATGAATTTTAACTTTAAAGCTTTAAATTTCATAATTAATGAGTTGAAGGGTAGTTTAATTTCCTCTATTGTGTTTTTTTTTTTTTTTACTAATTTAGCATGAATTGCTAAAGATTTAAGTGTTGGTGTGGGTGTCGTTCCCAACAATGGTGTAGGTTGTGGAATCATGTAGGCCGGATACTTTGACTTCACGGATTCAGCACAAGGGAATTCCATCTTCTGAATGAAGCCCGATGGAATTCATAGGCTGCGCATCGGATAGGTGCGCAGGTGGGGTGCGCATGGCTTCGGCTGAAGGACAGGGACTTTTCTTCGGTATTGTTTTAGGATGCATGAGAATAAGAGGGTGTGGGTTTTAGTGTGCAGAATGACTTAGTTTTGACTGGGATTCTTTTTGTATGAATTTTTGAGTGACAGAGGACTAGAGTGAATTTTGAGTGCCTGAGTATGGCCGATCGTACGTTTGAACTTTGAATGCGGTACACTAGCACTTATACGTTAGAATGCTTGAGTTTTAATTTTTCCGCTTTACTTTTACTCTCGTAACTTAACTTGTATCTATCTCTTAGCTGTTTCTATCCTTTGGCACGACTTCTTATGTTTTGATCCGGAGTGTTGTTATTGTAGCAAAATTAAACCCCAAAGCCGGCGAGCAGATCGGGCTTGCCACCGTGCCGAACCGCTGCAATATACACACTCACAGGCTGGATTATTACAGTCCACCATCCGCAGTATCGACGCTTCCGTCACTTTCGCTAGTGTCGCAGAAGTTTGACGCGTTCGTAAAATATCGCAGACCGGGATATTTTTTCATAGCTCTGCCTAGCCGCCACTCATTTGGAGATAGCTTTTCTTCACTCATTACTTCTACATTTTTCTGTGGGGTTTTCTATTTAAAATATTTACGCCCTTCCTCATTTTTACGATAGGTTTTTATGTAACTTTTCTTACTCTTCTTTTTATTTAAATTCCAAGAACTTTTCTTTGAGGCTTCCTCAAGTTCCGCAAATCTGACTCCTGATCCCGCTGTGAGATTTGATTGAAGTATACCGAATATGTTGGATTAATTGCAGCGCCATTAGGGGGCAAATGCCCAATAAAGATCCACCCAAAAACTGTTTCCTGAGCAATGTGGATACACGTCACCTCCAATGAGGACATCCACTTGGAAATTTGGATCGGCTAATTGCAAATTAGGTAAATTTTGCACCAAAGTCATATCGATAGAAACTGTGGGAAGATTACCGGTTAAATGAGGAAAAATGCGAACCTTCGTCTCTATTCTTACCCTAGGATCAATTGGTGATCCTATTACAAACTTGCACATTTTTTGAATTTGTGCCGAAATCACATTATTTAGCCATGCTACTTGTGCATTCACGCTTTGGGTGGGAATATTCAGCCGTTTCTGCAATTCAGACCCAGAGTCGATTAGCGCTCTGGCCGTAAAAACGAATCCTGAATGACATATGGTCATTAAAGCTGTCCCTAACAGCACCCCTTTCGTACTCATCGTGGAATGCTTTTGGACTCTATCGACGTGACCTTGTGAAGTGGATGGTGCCGTGGATAAATCTTTTAAACCGAAGAATTGTTTCGATCTGCACCTTGATGGCGCTGGAGAATTGAAGTTAGGTCCCTCTGTCCTAAGTCCTTCACGATGTAACAACGAGTTATGACTTCTTTTACACTTGAAGCACTTGAAATTGCTGGAGCAATACTTCATCTCGTGAGAATGTGATAAACAATTAAAGCACAGGTGTAACCTCCTTACTGTTGACAACCTGGTGCTGACATTCATATCTGACATTCATATCCACTGATTTTAATTTTAAATTATTTACTTTACTTTATTTTACTTTTAAATAAATCTAAACAAGGGAGTAAGTTTCTGTCGGGCAAGCCGATTTAAGGTGGCTATCGGCTCGCCGATACACTTAGACCAAAAGCGGTCCATTGTGATACCACAGGATCCATATTCCCTTCCCCTATGCCCCAAACCAATTGGAGTTCAAGATGAACCCATGAAGGCCTGATATGCTAGCCGTAGAAAGATCACCTAGACTGTCCAGGAAGAATGACCCCAACTGGGTCCTCCTTGCTCGAGACAGTGCCGGGCAGGAGCAGAGAAGATGCATTACAGTCTCCAATTACTCCTCATCCATACAACTCCTACAGAAGTCATTAGCGAAGACCCCAAGCCTTACCGCATGGCGCCCAATCAAACAGTGACCAGTGATCACACCTACCACCTTCGAGATGCTGGCCCTAGGCAATGCGATGAGTCTCTTAGAACGCTTCAGATCCAGCATCGGCCAGATCTGTCTTGTTGTGTTACAAGTGGTTCCAGAGGCCCATCTATCGTTAGTCTTGGCGATAGAGTTAAGACGAATCAGTAGCTTGCACGTGCTGAGCGGGATACCTAGCTTTTCCTTATCTGGAAGGAGCTGTATTGTGGTACCCTGCCTTGCGAGTTCATCAGCTTTGCAATCCCTGGAATGTCCCTAAGCCCCGGCACCCAGACGAGGTGGATGTTAAACTGCTTAGCCATCTCGTTAATAGATGTGCGACAGTCCGAGGCTACCTTTGATGTTAGGAGGACAGATTCCAAGGATTTGATTGCGGCCTGACTGTCTGTGAAAATCGTAATATCCTGAGCAGATATTACGTTCCGCCGCAGCCAGTTCATAACTTCTTTAATAGCCATCACCTCTGCTTGGAATACACTGCAGTGGTCGGGAAGGCGAAATGAGAGACCTACATTAAGTTCGTCAGAGAAGACTCCTCCATCAACTTTGTTGTCGAGCTTGTAGCCGTCCGTATAGAAGTGAATTTGGTCCCTCTTCCGAGGCCACTGCTCCTCCCAGTCGGACCGGGACGGAATAGTGGTGCGGAAGTCTCTTGTGAAGGAGATTTCGGGAAGAATGTAGTCAGTTGTCCCAGGAATGGATTTATTACCAACTAGAATTCAGGAGTGCCCCTTAGAAGAGTAGCCCCATTTGTGGATCTGAGCCTGACCGCCGCCATAGCAGCCATTTGTTTGGCAAGAAGATCTAAGGGTATCAGATGTAATAAAATATTTAATGCATCTGAGGGAGTGGATCTCAACGCCCCACTGATAGATATGGAGGCCATACGCTGGACTTCGTCAACAACTTCCGATATATGACCTTTTCCAAAGCTGGCCACCATACAAGAATTCCGTATAGTAAGATAGGCCTGACAATGGCCGTATAGAGCCAGTGAACTACCCGAGGTGACATACCCCACGTTTTCCCAATAGCTTTCTTGCATGAGTAGAGGGCAACTGTGGCCTTCCTAGCTCGTTCGATAATGTTAGGTTTCCAGCTAAGTTTCCTATCCAAAATTAGACCTTAGTATTTGGCTTGATCTAGAAAAACTAACTGTGTACCATTCAGAGAGGGAGAACCAATTCGGTCTTATGGGGATTGACCCCCAGACCGCAGTCAGAGGTCCAAGTTGATAGCTTTGAGAGAGCATGTTGTAACAAATCTCTCAGGGTTGCCAGGAACTTGCCTCGCACAGCAATCGCAACATCATCCGCATTAGTAGTAGTTCGTTAACCGCTACATTCCATAGAAGAGGAGAGAGGACACCACCCTGAGGTGTGCCTCTACTGACAAATCTCCTTGCTTCCGCATCACCCAGCTTTGCATTGACAATCCTGCTCGTGAGTAGCTGAAATATCAATTCTCTGAGTATCGACACCTAGATTTGTGAGTGCACTGGTGATAGCTAGGGGGTTGACATTGTTGAAAGCTCCTTCTATGTCGAGGAAAGCTACCATGGTATATTCCTTATTAAGAAGAGATTGTTCAATGGTGCCTACTAAAGAATGTAAAGCTGTTTCCACAGACTTCCCTTTGAAGTAAGCATGTTGCGAAGCCGACAGAAGTTTGCTGTCTATGCTTCGACGAAGATGATTGTCGATGAATCTCTCTTAAGTTTTCAGAAGAAACGACGACAAGCTAATTGGTCGGAGGTCCTTAGGACCAGTATGAGATATTTTACCCGCCTTCGGGACAAAAACAACCTTTACCTCCTGCCATTTCAAAGGAATGTAGGAGAGTTCAATGCAGCTACAGAGGATCACATTAAGCCAGGGCATGATGATCTCCAAGGCGTTCTGCATTTCCGCAGGAATAACTCCATCTGGGCCCGGCGATTTGAAGGGCTTCAAGCTATTAATTGCCCAATTTATTTTGTTTTCAGATATTAATTCATTGGAGATACCCGATATACGGGTATCAGGAATGCTCCTCAGATCTGATCTAGAGCATCCTGGAAAGTGAGTGTCTAACAATAAGGCGAGAGATTCCTCACTAGAGCTAGTCCAAGAACCATCTGAACTTTCCGAAGCCTAGACGCCTCAGACGTGTCTTCGATGCTGCCAACGAAGAGTCTCCAAGAGTCGCGCTGAGCTTTTCTTACTACTTTTTTAAAAATCCTGGGACTATTCTTATAAAGGTCCCAGTCACAAGCAGGTCTTGACTTCTTTGCCTTGTTGAAGAGCTTCCTACACTGACTCCTAAGAGCTTTGACATCCTCAGACCACCATGGTGGTCTGCTCTTGGTTTTACCTGCAGGGCAGGAATTATGGAGGGCTTTGTTTAAGACCGATGTTAAGGTATCCACCATACTATCAAGGTTTGATTTAGTCAGTTCCTCAATAGGTGGAGAGGGAGGTAGCATTTCCGCCACTATTAATTTATATGTTTCCCAGTCCGTTCTTCTAAGATTCCTAAAAGGAGTTCGGACTGAGGGGAGGTCGTTTAAACCGAATTGCAGATTTGCCATGACGATGTCTCGATCGCTGTAATTAGAGAGCATAAAAATATTAAGACTGCTCTTCGATAGGATACAGGATCTTGGAGTACCTTTATCCAGTGAAGCATGCAGTCTGTAGTTGCTTGCCCTTAGTCCAAGTATACGGTCCCCACAGACCCACGGTTCTCGGATAAGGCCAATATCCTCTCCTCCTGTAGCCAGGCGAAGAAGAAGTGAGGCCGAAGCCAGTTTGGAGTGGTGAAGATTAATCTGCAATATTCTGAGCATCCTCAAAATAAGCAGACTTCTCCACCACAGTATTATTGGCCTCGTCTTCAGTATCAGAGGAAGCCAGTAGCTCTCCTCCTGATACAGGCCAAACATCCCCCCCAACTTGTCTGAGTCAGAAGATTCCTCGCCACTGTAAAGACCGTCGGGTACCGTCGAAGTGCCCGTCCCCTCCTCCATGACCACATCAGTAACACCGACTGCATTCGTGGATTCGGTTGGAGCACACTTGTCCTCTGTAGCCTCGTCCTTTTTGTATACCTTGAGGACTACATGAGTGAAAAGAATAAATAGGGCCTAAAAAGAATAAATCCAATATTTGGGATTCCTAGCTCCTGCAGTCGTGTTTTCAAGAAAAGAGGACGGATAGGCGGATATGGCTAAATCAACTCAGGGGTGACTTTGATCAAGAATATATATACTTTTCCATATCGGACACGTCTCCTTCTTGGGGTTACAAACATCAGACCAAAGTGAATATACCCATACCTCATGAGGTGTAGGGTATAAAAAGCGAACGTCAGTCCACTGCAAAAATATAGAAAACTAACTAAAGCAAACGGCAGAAAATAATGCAGCAACATTATGTGTATGCTTTTGTTTATTTTGCACGACGTCGGCTGTAACTTTCGTATATATTTACGAAGAAGTGTCACAAATTCTGTTTCGCTGCATTCGGTACTTCCTTTTTCGAAAAATTCTCCTGAAAGGCAAAGGCCGGTGCCAAACAACATGTCAGCTGGGCTCGCGCCTATGTCTTCTTTGATAGTCGATCGCAAACTGAGCAACACCAGCGGAATGACAAAACTCCAATCTTCGTGAGCATAGCATTTAATTGCAGATTAAGTGTTCGATGCCACCGCTCTATCAACCCATTTGATTGAGGGTGATAGGCAGTCGTGCGTAAATGCTTTACTCCAAGAATTTGTGTGAGCACGCGAAAAATCGTAGACTCAAACTGCCGGACTAAGTCTGTCGTGACCCGAAGAGGAACTCCATATGTCGAAATCCAGCCGTTGAGCTGTGCGAACGCTACTGTTTCTGTTGTTATATCGGCCATTGGGATCGCCGTCGGCCACCTCGAGAATCTGTCTATGATCGTAAGGCAGTAGCAATTACCACATGACGTCGGCAAGGTGTCGCGGTATAAATATGCGCCACCGTTGTTGTTGTTTTGTTTGTTATGTTTTTTTTATGTTTCCCTTTTGTTCGGGGCGACGGGCGAACAAAATCGAAGGAGCAAAATCTCACACGCACTAACCGAAAGAACGCACTGCACGATTTTATTGATTGTTAATTTTTTTTTATATAAATATATTTGTTTTGCTTAATTTGTTAAGCAAAACAAATTCGCCACTCGCGGGTGATATGCGACCGGCGCGCGGAAGAAGAAAGCTGAATATTTTGTTTGAGCTGTCAAAGTTCTCTTGCTTTCTTCTCCTTTCTTTCGCTTTTGCTTTCGTTAAGTTAGCTCAGTGAGCGGCGGCGATCCGATGAGGGTATTGCCAGCCTCGCCATTACAATAGTAAATAGTCAAAACCTGGACTAAAGCTTTTGTACTTTTTGAACCTGTTTGAGGGAAAGGAATTTGAGAACATTTATGCTTTCGCCTATACGTACATGAGTGCCGCCAAAATGTATATTTCATTTTGGTGGGTGCAGGGGGGTATATGTAAATTTGCCAAACACACCAAAATCTGAAGAGATTTTTCGCTTATAGGTATGGGTAAAGCCCCGACTGCGGACACTGGTTTCTGCGTAAGCCGCACTCTATGTATGCGGGAAAATAAATGGAAAGTGAGCGTCATAGGCGCTCATATATTCTAATTCTTTTAGTTCTTTTTGAGCAGGGAAGAAGGAGAGTGTTAAAGCTTTGGTTTTCTAATTGAATTGAATCTTAAATTATTTGTTTCCAAAATTTGGATAATTTTCTTTCTTTTTTTAAAAAAATTTTATTTTTTTTTGGAGTGGTGAAGTGGAGCTGTTGCCATCGTCGGACTGTGGCTGGTGGACAAGTGTTCCAAAGGGAGTATTTTTGCGCGCTGGTTTAGTTTTGCCAGCTAGTGTTTATTTTGCTTTATTTTATTTGTGGCAGTCGGCCATTTAGTGTTTTGAATTTTAGGAATTGAATAGAGTTGGACAGGTTGTGTTCGGTCGTGATTTGTTTTGGTGAAGTGTTTCCGTCCTGGGAATTTCAAGTAGTTTGCTTGGGATTTGTTTGGCCGTTTCCGCCCCTCTTCCTTATTCCTTTTTTTTGTTTGTGTCGTCCCGCATCAGAGCCAAGTTGTTGCTGGACATCGAATTTTATCGAAGTCCAGCTGGTGAATAGATTCTGCAAAGAATCGTGCGAGGGATTTCAGACAGGTTGGTCTGGTCCCGCAAATCAATTGCGTTTAAAGAAATATAATTTTTGGTGTATGAATAATTTCTTTTGGGTGATTGTCGGTTTGTGTTGATTTTGAAAAAGGGTTTGTGTTCGGTATTATTTTCCTTGTGTCGGGAAAATTTCCGTTTCTTTTATATATAGTTATATATATACCTATATATATATATTTATTGCGGCAGTTTCGGTGTAGTTTTTAAAAGGTTTTCGTGTGTTCGTGTTGTTCGTTCGTCCGGGGATACCATACCGCGAGGGTCGTCTTAAATCCCACGCTTCGCGACTGTGCTATTCGGGCAAATAGGGAATTTAATTATCGCGTGGGGATTTTTGATTTTAGTTTGTTTTCAAAAGTTTTAGTTCAAAATAGCGCGATAAGCTGGCGCCCAACGTGGGGCTACTTTGTTTAAAGTTTTTTTAAATATTAACTTTTTTTAAATTTTTTTTAATAAGTTTAAAATTATTTTTTGTTGTATAATTTTTTTTTGGAAATACATTTTTTTTGTAATATTTCTTTTTCTATTTTTCGGGTTTTTTTTAATATTTTTTTTTTTGTGTGTTGTATTTGTTTGTATTGTTTCAGTTTTTTTTATAATTTACTAATTTGTGCGGCAGAACTAGCGGCAGAACTCGGGTCATCTCCTTCGGTGAGTTCGTTCCTTTTTATTTGCAAGGGCGGTTCGATTTTTTATTAATTTTTTAAAATTTTCTTAAAATTTAATTTTTTTAATTGTTTTTTTTAAATTTTTGCGTTTACTAGTGCCAAAAGGCTTAAAATCATTTTAAAATTTTTTTTTACGAAATATATTTTTATTCGACTAGGCATATTTTTTTTATATTTTTATTATAATATTTATTTTATATATTTATTATATTATTATAATTTGAAAGTTTTCTTTTAAATTTCTTTACCTTTTTTTGGAAAATTCTATGAGCTGGTTTCATTTTCTTTGGGGTTGCTTTTTGAGTTTTTTTAAGTTTTTGGTTTTTTTTGTCCGTCTGATTCAATATGGAGATTAACCGATTAAACCAAGAGGAACTAGCATACGAGATGGAGGCTGGTGGGTTGCCAGTGACTCCGGTGGAGTCCATGAGGAAGTCCTTGAGGGCATCAAGGCAAATAGAGCGAAGGGAGTCCGTGGATGTCTTTGCGGGATATCCGTTTGTTTTTGAGGAAGATAGGTTGGGTGTGGAGGGGAAGATTTCCGAAGTTGAAAAACTTATGGAAACCCCTCCCAAGGACGCAAAGTCGCCCGAATATTTAAAGATTTTGGCGAAATTGGAATGGGCTTTAGGTCGCCTTACTCGTCCGAGGCCAGCGAGTAAGGAAGAAGTAGTAGAGCAGATGGCGCTCAAAAATAGGGTCCTTTTGTTGTTGGGGGAACTCAACGAGGCGGTGGAGGATGTTGGTGGCGGAGATGATGCCTTCGATGACAATCCAAGGCCATCCCGACCATCCAAGGGACTCAGTAGGGAGTCGGCGGTTGAGGAAAAGCCTGAACCCGTTCCGAGACGTGAGCCATCCACCTCGTTGAGTAACGTAGGTTTTCAAAAAGTAGAAAATTTGTCCAAGTGGGGTATTCAATTTACCGGGGAAAAGGCAGACATGTCCCTACATGCCTTTCTACAGAGGGTAGACGAGCTATGCGAGGCTCGGGGCGTTGGTGAAGCCCAGTTGTTTAGGGGAGCAGTGGAGCTTTTTTCTGGAAAAGCCCTGCTCTGGTTTAGGGATGTCCGCAGGACAGTTTCAGGCTGGCGAGAGTTGGTCGCCGAGCTGAAACTGGAATTCCTGCCCCCCAACTATGACGACATTTTGATGTCTGAGATTAGGCGACGGACTCAGGGTGGGACTGAGTCCATAGGAATCTATGTAGCGGCGATGAGGGGGTTGTTCGGTCGTCTGTCCGACCCCTTGTCAGAGAGGCGTATGCTGGGTCTGGTGATCGCAAACCTGTCCCCGTTTTACCAGACTCAGCTGGGCTTGGCTGAGCCTAAGTCTTTATCGGAGTTGGTTTCCTTGGGTTGGAAGCTGGAGGCTGTGCGGGCGAATGTGGAAGCATTCGTGCCGCCGCCCAGCAGCCGATCCAAGAATTTGTTGGAGCCAGACTTGGCTTACGTCTCGGCTGAACCCGAAGTTCTTGAAGTCAGGGCCCCTTTGCGTGACGCTAGGTTGGAGAGGAGAATTCAGGCTCCTCCCCAAAATTCTTTTAGGTGTTTTAATTGTAAGCGGTTTGGGCATGTTTTGAATAACTGCCCTAGGGAAATTTATTGTTTCGGTTGTAGGCGGCCTGGTTTTTTAAAGCGTGATTGCCCCCGATGCTCTCAGAGAGCAGGGCAATCGCAGGAGCGCTCGGACAGGGAGGCGGCCCCGAGAGCGGCTCCGAGGGCCCGCGAAGAGTCGGGAAATGGGGAGCGAGCTCTTGTGGAAGCAGGGCAAGAAGTTCGCGAGGTTTAGGTAGGTTGCCTGCGGGCAACCAGCTGGCTAGGGAAAACAGTGATAGGCCTCAGAGGCAACGTCCGTCCGGAGTATATTTGAGTTTCACTTTGTCGGGAAAAGATTTAGATAATAGACCATATTTAGGCGTTAGGATTTTTGGAGTGCGTATGTTAGGGCTTTTAGATTCGGGGGCCACCAGGACGATTCTTGGTAGGCCAGGCTGGGACACATTAAAGTCCTGGGGGATAAGTTTATTGGCGTCTGCGGTCAGCAAGGTTGCGCTTGCTGATGGTGAAGAAGTTCCGGTTAGGGGGGTAGTTTCGGTCCCTTTCGAGGTAGAGGGGAAGTCGGTCCTCGTTGAATGCCTCGTAATACCGGATTTACCCCAATCATTGATTCTTGGAGTAGACTTTTGGTCTAAGGCCGGTGTAGTGGCAGATTTGGCCAAGAATCAGTGGAGGTTTTCCGACCAAGTCGAGGTCTCGTCAGTAGCGGCGATAGTTGATAGGTCTTCGTTGTCAACTAGGGAAAAATCGGTTCTTGAGGAGTTTGTTGCAGATGTTTTTAGGTCTATGCCTGAGGGACTTGGTTGTACACATTTGGTGGAACATCGGATTCGTACGAAGCCAAATGTGGAACCAGTCAAGCAGCGATACTATCCGGTATCGCCCGCTATTCAGAGGCGCATAGATGAGGAAATAGAGGATATGTTAGAAAAGGGTGTGATTGAGATTTCTCACAGCCCTTGGGCATCACCGGTTGTGATGATTAGGAAAAAGGGAGTTATAGGTTTTGTGTCGACTATAGGACACTGAATAAAAATACGGATCGAGATAGTTACCCCCTCCCTTATATTTCGGCTACTTTAGATAAGCTAAAGGACGCCAAATATCTCTCTAGTTTGGATATAAAATCCGCTTATTGGCAGATCCCAGTAGAGAAGGAGTCTAGGGCCTGCACGGCATTTACAGTTCCGGGTAGGGGGCTCTACCAGTTCAAGCGCATGCCTTATGAGAGATTTATAGATGAGGTCCTTGGGGCTGACTTGGAACCCCATGTTTTCGTGTATTTGGACGATATTATTATTGTTACAAATACATTTGATAAGCATGTTGAGGTTCTGAAGGAGGTCCTGAGGAGGATTTGTTCTGCAGGGCTTAGATTGAATAGGGAAAAATGTAATTTTTGTCTTTCTTCGCTACGGTACTTAGGTTATGTTGTTGATCGACAGGGCTTGCACGTTGACCCCGAGAAAGTTGAGGCAATGCTGAAAATTCCAGCGCCCAAAAATGTAAGGGAAGTCAGGTCGTTTGTTGGCACCATTTCTTGGTATCGTAGGTTTGTTTCGAATTTCGCAGATTTGGTTAAACCTCTAACTGATCTTCTAAAGAAGAAGAACAGGTTTAGATGGTCGCCGGAGTGTGAGGACAGCTTTTTGAAGGCCAAGGAGCGTCTAGTGACGGCGCCGGTCCTGATTTCGAACGACCCTTCGTTGTTCAGACTGATGCTTCCGATTTTGGAATAGGTGCCGATTTGACACAGCAGTTTGATGAAGGGGAGAAGGTAATTTCGTATTTGAGTAGGTCGTTGAGTAGATGCGAGAGGAATTATTCCACTACCGAGAAGGAGTGTTTGGCTGTTTTGTGGGCAGTTGAGAAGTTGAGGCCATACATCGAAGGGGTTAGGTTCACAGTGGTGACAGATCATTATTCGTTGGTATGGCTCAACAATTTGAAAGATCCTTGCGGTAGGTTGGCTAGGTGGGCTTTAAAGCTCCAGCAATACGATTATGAAATCATACATCGTAAGGGGAAAGATCATGTTGTGCCCGACATGCTTTCTAGAGGTGTCCCAGTCGTAGGGGAGGTAGATGGGCGTGTTAGAGATCCATGGGTGGATTCCATGGTTAGGAAAGTGGAGGATAAACCACTCGATTACCCAGCTTTGAGAATTGAAAATGGGATGTTATATAAACACATACAGGCAGGGACAAATAGTTTGTTTAGTGCTGGGTACGAGTGGAAGAGAGTTGTGGGCAAGAGTGATAGGCGCAGTATTTTATTCGAGTGTCACGATAATCCATTATCGGGGCACATGGGCGTTAGGAAAACATACGCTAGGGTAATTGAGAAATATTATTGGCCGAAAATGAAGGCAGAGATAGCTAGATATATTAAAGGTTGTCAGGTTTGCCAAAGGGTGAAACCTGACAACAATAAGCCAGCTGGTTGTATGGTAGAGAGGACAAAGAAGTTAGAACCTTGGGAAATGATCTGCGTAGATCTGGTGGGACCCTTGGTGAAGTCTAGTCGGGGATTTTGTTATATTTTAACGGTGGTTGACTACTTCACCAAATTCCCATTGTTGTTTCCATTGCGAAATGCAACGGCAAAGAGTGTTTGCAAGGAGTTGGAAGATAATGTCTTCCTGCTCTTTGGAGTTCCGAGGTCCATTGTATGCGACAATGGGCCACAGTTTCGCAGCAAGGAGCTGCAGAGGTTATGCGCGTCGTATGGTGTGCAGATGCGGTACACTGCACACTATCATCCGCAGGCCAATCCGGCCGAGCGGATCAACCAAATAATTAAGACCACTTTGAGAGCATATATTTCAGAAAACCATCGGACATGGGATTCTCATCTCTCAAAGGTGGCGTGCTGCATTCGAACATCGCAGCATGAGGTTTTGGGAGCGTCTCCATACTTCGTGAATTTTGGCCGAAATATGGCGGTCAGGGGTGATAGAGATTATAGACGAGTGGGAGACTCAGACCAACCGGACAGTAGTAGTGAGGACCGGGCCAAGTTAATGGCAGACTTGAGGGAAGACATACGGAAGAAGTTAGAAATGGCAAGTGCCAAGACAGCAAAGACTTACAATCTCAGACGTAGAGATGTACAGTATTTACCGCACGAGTTAGTATGGAGACGTAATTTTGTTTTGTCCGATGCTGCAAACTATTTTGCAGCGAAGTTAGCTCCGAAATTTGTTGGACCGTTAAGGGTGTCTCCGTGGACATATGTTTTGGAAGACGAAGACGGACGAGAAAAGGGGACATGGCATGTGCAGGACCTTAGGCCGCACTTCGACTCAGGGTGATTTTCTCCGGTTAGATTCGAAAATTGGCTGGTCTCAGGAGACCAAGCAACTTTCGCGGGGGTGGAGGTGGGGTTGTCGCGGTATAAATATGCGCCACCGTTGTTGTTGTTTTGTTGTTTTGTTTGTTATGTTTTTTTATGTTTCCCTTTTGTTCGGGGCGACGGGCGAACAAAATCGAAGGAACAAAATCTCACACGCACTAACCGAAAGAACGCACTGCACGATTTTATTGATTGTTAATTTTATTTTATATAAATATATTTGTTTTGCTTAATTTGTTAAGCAAAACAAATTCGCCACTCGCGGGTGATATGCGACCGGCGCGCGGAAGAAGAAAGCTGAATATTTTGTTTGAGCTGTCAAAGTTTTCTTGCTTTCTTCTCCTTTCTTTCGCTTTTGCTTTCGTTAAGTTAGCTCAGTGAGCGGCGGCGATCCGATGAGGGTATTGCCAGCCTCGCCATTACAATAGTAAAATGTCAAAACCTGGACTAAAGCTTTTGTACTTTTTGAACCTGTTTGAGGGAGAGGAATTTGAGAACATTTATGCTTTCGCCTATACGTACATGAGTGCCTCCAAAATGTATATTTCATTTTGGTGGGTGCAGGGGGGTATATGTAAATTTGCCAAACACACCTAGAAAAATCTGAAGAGGTTTTTCGCATATAGGGTATGGGTAAAGCCCCGACTGCGGACACTGGTTTCTGCGTAAGCCGCACTCTATGTATGTGGGAAAATAAATGGAAAGTGAGCGTCATAGGCGCTCATATATTCTAATTCTTTTAGTTCTTTTTGTGCAGGGAAGAAGGAGAGTGTTAAAGCTTTGGTTTTCTAATTGAATTGAATATTAAATTATTTGTTTCCAAAATTTGGATAATTTCCTTTCTTTTTTTAAAAAAATTGTATTTTTTTTTGGAGTGGTGAAGTGAAGCTGTTGCCATCGTCGGACTGTGGCTGGTGGACAAGTGTTCCAAAGGGAGTATTTTTGCGCGCTGGTTTAGTTTTGCCAGCTAGTGTTTATTTTGCTTTATTTTATTTGTGGCAGTCGGCCATTTAGTGTTTTGAATTTGAGGAATTGAATAGAGTTGGACAGGTTGTGTTCGGTCGTGATTTGTTTTGGTGAAGTGTTTCCGTCCTGGGAATTTCAAGTAGTTTGCTTGGGATTTGTTTGGCCGTTTCCGCCCCTCTTCCTTATTCCTTTTTTTTGTTTGTGTCGTCCCGCATCAGAGCCAAGTTGTTGCTGGACATCGAATTTTATCGAAGTCCAGCTGGTGAATAGATTCTGCAAAGAATCGTGCGAGGGATTTCAGACAGGTTGGTCTGGTCCCGCAAATCAATTGCGTTTAAAGAAATATAATTTTTGGTGTATGAATAATTTCTTTTGGGTGATTGTCGGTTTGTGTTGATTTTGAAAAAGGGTTTGTGTTCGGTATTATTTTCCTTGTGTCGGGAAAATTTCCGTTTCTTTTATATATAGTTATATATATACCTATATATATATATTTATTGCGGCAGTTTCGGTGTAGTTTTTAAAAGGTTTTCGTGTGTTCGTGTTGTTCGTTCGTCCGGGGATACCATACCGCGAGGGTCGTCTTAAATCCCACGCTTCGCGACTGTGCTATTCGGGCAAATAGGGAATTTAATTATCGCGTGGGGATTTTTGATTTTAGTTTGTTTTAAAAAGTTTTAGTTCAAAATAGCGCTATAAAGGGACCAATAATATCAATGTTAATATGGTAGAACCTTCTGTCGACCGGGCCATAACTGCGCAATTGTGATTTGTTGTGTCGGTGCACTTTCACCTTCTGGCATGAAATGCACCCTCGCACTGAATTCGCAACATCATTCCGCATTCCGGGCCATACGTAGCGTTCGCTTTTATTCCAGGATGCGGCAAGTCGTGCAACTTCGTGATTACTGTCTGCCGGAAACCCCGTATCAAATACGGGCGAACTTTGTCCTGTGACACATCACAGTATATAGACGAATTCGACTCTGGAATAGGCAACATTTTTAATAGGAGTGAACAATCTTTACCTTCGCTCAACAGAGATTTTAACTCGACATCTTCGAATTGCTCTCTGGCCATCGCTTCGAAATCGACGACTTCAGTCGGGAGTCAGCTTTTTGGAATAAAATCCGAGCGGTTGAACTTCATCGGCAACAATTTGATGCAGCACTACACCTACAGCTTCGGATGCGTCCACACTAAGTGTGAGCTGCGAGTTTGGTGCGAGATAATTCAACAACGTAGCATTTGCCAACTCTTCTTTGCATGCCACAAACGCAGTGACCATTTCCGTCGTCCAATCGATAGGAGTCACGTCGTTTTTTCTATTTCCGGTAATCAATTGTTGAAGCTTACCCCGATTGATCGTCGCCCCGGGTATAAAAGGACGGTAGAAATTAATCATCCCTAAAAATTTTTTTAGCTTTTTCGCGACGGCGGGCCTCGGGTAATTCTTAATGGCGTCTACTTTCTGCGCCGGTGGCTTGATTCCATCTGCAGTGATCGTGTGACCCAAAAACGTTATTTGAGCTCAACCTAGCAGACATTTAGCGGCATTTATCGACAAATTGTGTTGGCGCAGTCTGTCAAAAACAATTCGTAAATGAGGTTCATGTTCCTCTCGATTTTCAGATGCGACGAGAATGTCATCGATGTATGAAAAAGCAAAGTCGATTCCACGGTGGCCATCATGCATGTGTCGCGCAAACCGAACGTCATGAAAGGAAACTCGTACAACCCAAATGGCGTAGCTATCGCTGTTTTGGCAATATCACCTGGTTCGACAGGAATTTGGTGATACGCCCGCCGGAGATCGATCGTTGAGAACATTTTCTTCGCAAACAAAATACTTCTGACGTCGTGTAAAAATGGTATGGAATACCTATCGGGTACGGTTTTTGCAATTAGACCGCGGTAGTCACCGCATGGCCTCCACTCTTTGTTGGCCTTGCGCACCATATGCAAAGGGCTGGCCCAATTACTCTTAGAGGGCCGACAAATCCCCTGTTCGATGAGGTAACTGAATTCGTTTTTTTGCTGCTTCTAATTTTTTTCCCAGTCAATCTACGTGGATGTGCAAATACAGGCGCGCCTTTCGTGGTAATGTGATGTGTGACGTCAGAGTTGACAGGATTACGCTTTGTATGTAGCACTGTCAGATCTTTATAGTCGCGAAGTATACAAGAAAAACTATCAGTTACATTATACGTAAAAATACACGCAGTACCTTTTGCGCAAGGCCATTCGACTCCAAAAGAGTTGTTTTATCGATGAGTTTTCCGCCTTTTATTTCCACCAGCAGATCGTAGTGTTTCAAAAAATCAGATCCTATTATCGGTGACGTCACGTCAGCAACAATAAGACTCCACTCGAATTTTCGCCTGAGTCCAAGTGACAATTGTAGTCTGCGCTCTCCGTACGTATTTATGGTAGAACCGTTTGCAGCGAACAATTTTGATGCATTCGAGCGATTGCCTTTGTCGAAGTTCTGTGTTGGTATCACAAAAACGTCGGCCCCGGTGTCCACCAAAAATGTTGATTGAGTGTTGTTGTCGTGAATGAGAAGACGAGCTACACTGCACTGCAGAGAGTCGTCATTGCCGTCCGCCAAAGCGGACGGAGCGCTTAATATTTTGTGTGCGAAGAAGTGTATGAACATGGCTCTCTACATCTTTGTGCGTTTTTGCCATGGACCCTGTGATACCAGCAGACTTCGTGTGATGGCGTTGGCGACCGTCGATGCTTGCTTCCACGTCGTTTTGATGAGTTAAATCGTGTTCCCCTCCGGCTCTGCCGACCATCATTTCGCAGTAGCTCCTCAAATCGTTTTTCCTTACGTTCGATTTTCAATTTGATTTCCGCTATTCCACAATTGGAAGAAGAACTTGTAGATGGAGAAACAGGTGATACTTGATGATAATCGCCAACTTCCAAAATTTTGTCTGCGAGTTGTGCTAAACCAGATAAGTCAGCGTTCGATGCCTGAAGTATGGCTCTAGCATGTGAGGGTAGGCGCTGTAGCCAAGGAGACTTTAAAAAATCGTTGCTGACTTTATTTTTCGCCAAAGAACTGAGCTCATTGAGAAGCTGCGTCGACTTCCTGTCCCCTAAATCCATGTCAGACAACAATTTCTGGAACTTTTTTTGCTCGCTTTCGCAGAAACGTTCGATTATGCATCGTTTTAGGTTGTCGTATTTTCTCAAATCAGGCGGATTTAAGATGGCGTCGGAAATTTGCGCCAGAGCATTCGCTTCTATCGCTGCGACAACTGTATAAAACGATTTCGATGAGTCTCCCGTGATTCTTGCGGTCGCAAATTGAGCCTCCACTTGCGCAACCCAAATTTCGGGGCGCTCCGACCAGAAAGGTGGAACTTTCACATTTACTCGATTCACGACCAGATCCTCATCTGCTTCACGTGCTGAACCGCTGCTTGAAGCACCACCTGTTGCGTTGTTGGGTTCTGCGTTCAGTCCATCGTTGACTGAACTGCTCTGCTTTTCGTCCACTATTTTACTAAATATTCGATTGTCGAATTATATTTTTAATTTCGCGACAATATTTATATTTTGCGACGATAATAATATTCCGCGTTCCGAAACGGGATCACGTCGGGGTCACCACTACGGCGAATAGAAAGCGTAGAGTAAAAACACCGAACTTTTAGTTTAAATTTGATGTTTAATATTGGACGAGGACCGAACGTCCGTCGCCACTGGTTTCGCAGTTCAAATACTTAATACAAATTCATCCTCTAAGGCAAATACAACTAACGGTTACTATTTACTTAGCATTAAAGAGATGAGATGAATTATGATACAAAACAGAATGTGATGTCATGAAAGAGTAATTAAGTAAAGAGAGCTTAAACGAAGGTGGAATAACTATTAACATATGTAGATAAAGAATATTGGAAAAGAAATGACATTTGATAGAAATGAATTTAAGAATGTATATATGCCACATATATATAGTCCACCCAAAGCAAGTTAATATAAGTGTTATAAAAAGGGAATAATTTTATATCACGATTGGAAGCTTTATTTTAGAAATTACTTCACTTTCAGAGTAATATAACGAAAATGCTTTTGTTGGTGGAATGAAGAAAAACGAGAGTAAATGAGTGGCTTGGGCTGGCAATTGAGAGTATTGAAAATTTTATATTACTTTATATCTTTACTATTGTCCAAATATGACACTTGTACATGTGGTAATTTACATTTCTAATACTATCTATAATTATCGCAAGTAATAAAAAATGTCAAACAGAAGATGTGTCTCACACATCATAATCTATGTTTAGTAACACTCAGTTTGAGTTGAGGCTGTGTGGCCATTTACAATTCTAATGTATTCTATTATTGTCGCTATTAAGAAAAGTACACACACAAGTAATAAATAGTTTATAGCCTGTGCGGGGGTCGCTTATCGTGCCTCTGCTGATAATATTCTAATTCTGTCTAGTTTTAAGTGATTTTTTGTGCCTATATATTTAGGTGTTTTATTAAAATAAAATCAGTACCTTACAAATACTCAAACGACGCGAACATCAGTTCAGTGCAATTTATACAAAATTGACATTTGATATGTGAGAGGACGATGACGATGTAGAAGAGCAAAAAGACCAAGTGAACAGGTCGTATAACGATGCTTCAATGGACTTAGCAAAGAAGATGCAGTCACTGGAGATAGTGAAAAGGCCAGCAACACTTAAGCTGGAGGATATCAAAATCCCAAAATTTTTTGGGGATATAAACGGGGTCCTCTTTTTACGATATATTCAAAAAATTGGTACATGAGGTCAGCCATTATTCAAATGTTGAAAAAATGTACCGATTGAAGTCATTAGTAAAGGGAGAAGCTGGAAGGCTAATTCAACATTTCAATATTGTTGATGCAAGTTATGATGCAGCGTGGGAAATGTTAACACATCTGTACGCTAACCGTCGGTTGCTGTTTGCAAAGTTGGTGGACAAAATGTTGGACCAGCCAGAAGACAACAGCGAGGGAGCATCGAGTATAAAGCAGCTTCTCGATGCAACAAATGAATGTGTTCATGCTCTGAATACCAAATTGGAGTGTGAACAATTGCAGGAAATTCCTTGCGCTATCAGTGGCAGATCGACACAGCTGGGCAAAGAAAAGCAACGCGTGTTATGTATGTCTATACCATAAGATAGACAAGAAATGCAGTAATGGAGCTTCCAAATGCAAAAAGTGTGGTAAAAATCATCACATTCTGCTGCATTGGGAAACAACATATGGTTTAAATAAAACAAAAAATGAATCAAGGCAGGAGTCAGCGACTTCAATGATGACAAAGGACAATACATCACCGGCTGTACTTTTCGCAACGGCACAAGTACGAGTAAAAACAGAGCATGGAGAATTTCTGACCTTGATAGCACTAATTAACCAAGGGTCACAAAAAACCGCATTGTCAGAAGAAGCTGCGCAAATATTGAATTTACCAAAGAAGAAGGTGAATTTGGAACTAGTTGGTCTTGGAAGCACGGTGGTTGGAGTAGCAAAGTCGAAAGTAAATTTGGAAATCCGACCAAGGTTTATGAGCGACGAATTGTTCGTAATTGAGGCATTAGTATTTGATGATGTATGTCTACGGCAATACAAAGCTACAACGAAACCTTGTCGTTTAAAGAAGACAACGCCCTCGGAGATTCTCGAAAGCAAGCAATGGCGAGATTCCTGAATTTATAGAAAAATATGTTAAATTCATGCGAGAGAACCAACACCTCGGTCA
This sequence comes from Heteromyza rotundicornis, assembly GCA_951394025.1. NCBI lineage: Eukaryota > Metazoa > Arthropoda > Insecta > Diptera > Heleomyzidae > Heteromyza > Heteromyza rotundicornis. Next base: position 20,832,003 of record OX596013.1, read on the forward strand.
TATGGAAGAAGTCAACGACAATCTGCGTGGAAAATATTATCTTCCTCATCAAGCGGTGGTTCGTGAGAGCAGTATTACGACTAAGGTTAGAGTTGTTTTTGATGCTTCGGCGAAAACATCATATGGCAAAAGCAGTAGTGTTAATATGTGGGTTCTGGGTTTAGTGAGAAGGAGCAAAATTCCTCCAGTGTAAAAACAGAAAGATTTAAGCTCTTTTCGGTCTTTTTTGCTCCTCCCCTCGAGCTCTCCTCCATCAACAAGCTTGTTTCGCCACCTGGCGGGGTCTTTTTATTTGGTTGATGTCTCGGCTAATGTGGTTTGTGTCTCGGCTGGAAGAGGCAACAGTCTGGCGGTCGCTTTGTTGGTGCCTTGGCTAACGTGGTTTGTGTCTCGGCTAGAAGATGCAGCAACCAGTCGGGCGCTAAAATTAGAGGCGGTAGGGCTTTTGATTTGGTTGGTCGATAGTGACGCCACCTGTGGGGGTCTCTGGATGAAAGCTTTGAAGTGCCCTCTTGCGATCGCCGATCGGTGAGTTTTGGTGCTATGTCGATAGGGGCAGCCACCTAGCGGGAGATCTTTTGATTTTTGGTTGCTGTCTGGGCTGAAAGCCAAAAATTTTATTTTTCACAATTTCTTCATATTAACCTGAATTAGCCCAGAACTTTTTTTTCGAATTATTCGTAAATATACTATTGCTGACGTGATCATGTAGTTACGCTGGGACTGATTCGGGTTAAAGTTTCTGGTTGGAGTTTGTATGGATCGGGAGATCTTTTGATTTGGTTGCTGGCGGGGCTGAAAGCCAGACATTCATTTAAAGCAACAGCAGCGGAGCGCTAATACTCCAGCATACTTTCTGTAGCATACAATGGAGCAATGTAGTTTGTTTATACTAAATAAAGCGAAACAAAACCTTGTTTACGTTTGATTCATTTAAAGCAACAGCAGCGAATCGCTTATACTCTAGCATACTTACTGTAGCATATAATGTAGCAATGTAGTTTGTTTATACTAAATAAAGCGAAACAAAACCTAATAAAATACGTTGGATTTATTTAAACAAGCAACGGTCCAGACGCTTTTCATATTCTAACAGGAGTATGCATTTGTTTACGAATTGATGCCTTCAAAGTTTAAAGCAACAACAGCGGATCGCTTTTTCAAAAAAGTCAAAAATATTTTCTCATGTGGCTTGGAATTGGCTACCTCCCAAACAAAAAAATCTATGTGTCTTGTGAACTTATTTCTCATATATAAAGGGAGTAACAGAAAAATAGTTTAACATACTCGATAGCTAAAAGAAACCAGTAACATGAATAATGTGCAACGATTATTTGCGAGAATTAGGGCTGCTGAGTGGGATTTGGACGATAATGTCCAATATGTCCTGCGTAATGCACGGAGTCCTGACGAGGCAGTTGACGCCAGTTATATTCAAAGTAAGCGATATTAAACAAAATTAAAACAATGAAAAAACTTATTAATTGAATTTTGTTTTCTTTTTTTTTCTTTGCAGGGGTGTTTGTTGTTGTGTTTCAGAGGGAATTCCCAATATCAGAACGAAGTGTTTTTAACAACAGTGCCTGGTATCGCAGCACATTGCGATGACTAGGGACGATTGCGGTATTATTGCTGCACCCACGACGACGACTTGTTTCGCTGGAGGAGAGCACTCCAAGAGGATGATGTATCCAGCACTACAAATTGAAAAATGTAGAAGACAATCGAGGTCTTGTCTTCTACAATATATGAATATTTCTTAAATTTGCTATTTTTCAGCTATTTTTGTGTATATATTGTTAACTATGTATGCATATTCAAAAAAGAAACAAAACAAATAAATATGTGATTGAACATGTATTTTTATAAACAAAAGAAAATCATTAGATTTTGTACAAGGCGATATTTTGAAGTTTGGCTTCATTCTGTTTTGAGGATTATACCAAAGAAGTCGAGTACACATTTTTATATTTTTGAAAGAAATACCACAACACGCAGCATGGAATCAAAGTGTTTAATTGGGGACGGTAAAAAGAAGGAGCAACAATATAAAATAATTCAAAACCCATTTAAGAAGAACACCAACGAGAAGAATGATCACAATAAATATTCCTCTTCGGATATTAAATATAAGAAAATTATATAATTGAAACAAGAAAAATATGTTTAAAAAACTTTTGTTTTTGTTAAATAAATTCAAATACAAATTTTAGACATAACTGTCCACAGTTAAAAGAATTGTAGTTTTGTAATTGATTATAGTTATACGTTAGGTTACGATTTCCAAGATATTTGATGATTTCCTTCGGAGGAGGTAAGTTCCCAAAGCTATCAAAATATTCCTTCCGATTTTTGTCTTTGTAATATGCTACACAATGTGTACCAATTCCACTAGATGAATCCAGATTCACATTACCGCTTTCAATTTGATGTACGCGTTTAGGTAGTTCATCTAGCATAAATACTCCTCTAAAGTGCGGTATATTCACAGCGAATTTTCGTGAATCAGCATCAGTTAATGCTCTTTTGGATAGCTTACTTAAGAGTTTTTTGAATAGGGTTTATAATAGAATCCAAGTCCTTTTCTATATGGTTTAAGATGTAAACCTTTGCCGATCGCAATTTTTGCTGCTCTCGCTTCATTAATGGTCTTTACAATTGAGGATGCTAATGATGCTAATGCACCGATTGTACCGAGTGCTGTTAGTATAGGTACAAGTGGTAAAAACCCTCCTACTTTGGGTACAGATATTACTCGAGGAATTTTTATAGAATGTTTTTTATTTCCTATGGTAGATCTAATTGATTTTTGAGCAATAGCTTAACTTTCTTTAACATTTTAGTCGCATTTAGACCAACCGGCTGCACGTTCACCAATGCTGCTTTCTTTAGATTTTACCCATTCCCAAGCTCGTTCAGCTAATATTTTATCCGCTATATGACGTTGATTTAATTCTTTAGATTTTGAGTAGGCAATATCGTGTTCTCTACAACTAGCGTCGAGTGGATTAATACCTTGATCGCCACGTTTTAAACGTTTTTGTAATTTTGTTCCTGGTCCACAAAACTGATATCCTGGTAGATGTAGTTCTATGGGTAACTTGTTTATATTTGTGTCAAGTAAACCATAGCCTTTGATGGTTGGTTTTTTACTAAAACGTTTGATGTATGTCATTCCCATTATATATATATTTTTTTTTTGACTGAAAATATTATATAAAAGTTTTTGTTTATATATACAATTTTTTAGTTGATATGAAGATGCGTTTCACAAAACAACAAAAACAGATTGTTGTGCAAAATTTAGATGCTAAAGCAACACCTCACTTATCAAATCAGCAACCAAGACATGGATCGCTACTACCGAATACATTGAGAACATTAATCGTGGGACCATCGAATTGTGGAAAAACTAACGTAATGTTGAGTTTAATAGAGAGTCCGAATGGATTAAAATTTGAAAATATTTTCATATATTCAAAGTCATTGCATCAACCGAAATATCAATATCTGAGTAAATTGATTAAACCGATCAAGGGAATGGGATTTTTTACATTTTCTGAGAATGATGAAGTTTTACTACCATAAAAGGCGAAAAGTAATTCGACAATGATATTCCATGATGTTGCATGTGAAAAACAAAAAAATATATGATATTATTTTTGTATGGGTTGACATAACAATATTGATAGTTTCTATTTATGTCAAACGTATACACGAATACCCAAACATTTGATACGAGACAATGCAAATATGATTATAATGTTTAAACAAGATGAAATAAATATTAAACATATATATAACGATCATGTGGGTACAGACATGAGTTTTAAAAACTTTATGGAAATGTGTAGTGAATGTTGGCGAGATAAACACGGATTTCTTGTTATAAATAAAGATGACCCCATTGAGAATGGTAGATATCGAAAGGGATTCGATATATTTATTGAATTATAAAAGGACGCTCTATAGAAATTCACCCACTAGTAATATATAAAACTTTTATCAGATCAGATCTGATCTGCTATTTAACCTGATCTGCTATTTAACCTGATCTGTTATTTAATCTGTTATTTAACCTGATCTGATATTTAACCTGTGATCTGCTATTTAACCTGATCTGGTGTGATCGAAACCTGATATACAAGATTAAGTTCAATGGATGAAAAATTGATGAAAAACATTATAAGTGCGAGGAATGTCTTAAAAAGAAAGTTTCAAGCTATAAAGACAGAAACTGATAATCTAGAAAAACAATTTTCACCCATAACAAAACCATTAAAGGAGTTTATTGGTACAGCTAAGAAATATAAAAGTATAAAACAGGAAGAATTTAAACAGGAGAAGGTCGAGAATGAATCTGATGATGATGATGATGACACCTTTAAATCTATAAATTTAGACTCTATGTACCCAACTCAAAGAAAAGAAGCTCTAGCGTTCAGTTCACCAATTCAAAGAAACGAATCCGAATACTTCAAAACAGAAACAAATAGAAGCGACACAAATACGAATGAAGATACTACTATTAACAACACAAATGATGGTAATAGTTCCAAAATAATATCAGATTTATCATTGTTGAATAAAATCAACAAATTAGATTTGGTATATGGAGTCAACAGAGGTTTTGATGGTAATTGGCGATTTGGTAAATTGCCCCTTGAAATAACTGCTAATAAAATACAAATTGGAGCTAACAGTTGGGATTTCACAGACGGTCTGTTTAGTCTGTTATTTTATAAAAAAACCTCCAAAAACATATAACGAAACAGAATTAAATACTTACAAATCGATATTATTAGCTACGAATGCCCATAAACGCAATTTTAACGCACACAAACAAATAAAAGGAACCAAAGCACATAAATATAAACAAATTATCAAAAATTGTTTAATGCTAATTTATCACCAACGTCATCAACAACAACAACAGCAACATCAACACCAATAAAATCCTCACATAAAGGAACTGGGCTAATGAAATTAAATTCAACTAAAACAAATTACGTATATTGGGATAATCCTAATGAACTAGTAGATCGTTTGCGACTATTAATTTCATCACAGTCAGCCGGTCATAACAATCACAATAACCAAATTGTTTCAATCATTGAAGAATTGAGAGAGGGTAATATAATAGTATAAGAATAGAGCCATGAGTGATGATAAATTTGGTCGCTATTCCCACAACGCAAAACGAACCCACAGCAATGTTAAAAAATCTATAATAAAGGATATTGGTTTTACATTTGATCATGATCGAAATATTAATATGAATTCTAAACGAATTATGAATTTGGGAGCACCCATTGCTTCTAATGATGCAACAACGAAAGATTTCGTACATAAACTCATGAGAGAACAATACGACCGTATCGAAACATATTCAGAACACTTCGAAACAAATATAGATCAAATAAAGTTGGAAATTGAAAATATGATAGATAAGCTCATGAGAGAACAATACGACCGTGTCGAAACATATTCAGATCGCTTCGATAAAAATATAGAGCAAATAAAGACTCAAATTGAAATTATGAACAAAAATATTGAAGAAATTAGGAGGGAAATGCCAGCGACTGCAAAAGAGGATAATAGTAATTTAGATTACGACCTTTTTGGACCTTAAATATTGTATTATTCTATCATCGTCATCATCAACAACAACAACACCATCAACTACTACACCACATAAAAAAAAAAAATAAATAAAAATTAAAAAAATGAGTAAAAGAAACCTAGTTGCAGAGCTATATACACAATCTCGACGAAATTTCCCACGTCGAAAGGTGATAATGAAGGGTATTTATGATCTTTGGCAGGCTGATCTTGTAGAAATGGGTACATACTCCACATATAATAAAGGTTATCGCTTCTTGCTCACAGATATAGACACATTTTCAAAATTTGCATGGGGAGTAGCGCTGAAAACAAAAAAAGCTGATGATGTTACAAAAGTCATGAAAAGTATACACATACAAGGACACATACCACAAAGTATTTCACAACTTGATGCAACAACACAAAATTAATCATTACTCAACGTATAGTGTATTGAAAGCATCTATTGCCGAACGCTTTAACAGAACGCTAAAGGAAATGATGTGGAAAGAGTTTAGTTATCATGGAACATACAAGTGGATTGAAAAGTATCAAAATTTAATTAATGATTACAATAATAGAGTACATAGAACTATTCAGTTAGCTCCATGCAATGTCAACCCATCTAATGAAAAGGAAATATTAGATACTGCATATAACAACTTGAGAATGTATCGTACACCGAGATTCAAGATTAACGATAGTGTGCGAATTAGTAAATATAAACATGTTTTTGAAAAAGGCTACACACCAAACTGGACAACTGAAATATTTACAATTCATCATATACAAAACACAAACCCTACTACTTATATATTAAAAGATTACGAAGGTCATGCGATTAAAGGTGGATTTTATAAATATGAATTATTAAAAAGTAATTTTCCCGATACATATTTGGTGGAGAAGATTCTTAAAACCAAAGGAGATAAAGTTTTCGTTAAATGGTTAGGGTTCCCCAATAATCATAATTCATGGATAAGTAAGAAAGATGTAGTAAAATAAAAAAATGTAACATGTATTTTTACTGAATAAAATCAAAAACTTTTCTTTTTTTATAATGTAACAACGTTTTTTCATTGTTAGTACATAAATAACGTTCAAGATGTCAATAACATTAAATTTAAGCGGTAACGAGTCAATTTTAACTGAAAATTATTTGCCACCAATACAGTTGAATAAAAACTATCAATGTGCTGTTGTAAATTTTCATGCATATCATTCAATACCTAATATAGATGTAGACAATAACATGTTTCATATTGGTAATCATGTTATTGAAATACCTATTGGATCGTATGAATTTGATGATATAGTCGAGCATATCGTATTTGAGTATGAACATCTTGTTACCAAAGAAGTCAGCGCTAACAAAGAACACAACGCAAGCAATGCATTCATCACTAGCAATATTCTTCAAATAGATGCGAATAATAACACAATGCAAGTGTGTATATTCTCTGCAATTGATGATATTTTTTTGTATTGAAAGCAGGGGAAGAGTATGCATCAAATAATAGTTTGATGATAACAAAAAACAATATAATCTCCATTGAATGCAATATTGTCAGTGGTTCATATATAAACGGGGTGTTGGCGCATACACTACATCAGTTTTCAATTAATGTTGAACCCGGCTACAAAATAGATGAAATTCCGAATAATCTTATTTATTTAGCAGTAAATACAAGAGAAATAAGTTCAATTACAATCAAAATTGTTAATCAAGACGGGGAACTGCTTAATTTTCGTGGAGAAACAATTTCACTCAGACTTCATTTAAAACCGGAAGAGTAAAACAAAAAAAATGATTATATACTATAAAAATCCTTTGAGAGGATCTCCAATGATTAGTAAGCCCCTAGCTGTTGATCAACGTGGACATAAAACGAATTATCATCAAAATCAACAACAAAAACAACAAAATCGACACAAAGCTCTTTCAACTGCGAACAAGAAATACTTGAAATATTTGGGTTTTAAATTAAAACTATAATAGATCAAATATGAGTGAAATAATCGATATATTGCAAAAACCGATCTATGACGATCGTATCACTAAAAAGGAATTTCATAGCTATGCACCGTACTTACAATCTTTTAATAACAATGATGAAATACGCATCACAATTCAAAATCAAGATCTTTATATTCTACCCTGTGAAAGTCTACTCTATATTGAGGGAAAAGTATCCTTAAAAGATAATGAAAACATTCGTTTGAAAAATAATTGTATGAGTTATTTATTTGATGAAATTCGATATGAACTAAATGGTGTAGAAATTGACCGTACTCGCCATTTGGGTGCGACAATAACAACAAAAAATTTTGTTTTGTTAAATGCTAATGAAAGTTCTATGCTTAGAAATGCTGGATGGACACCGATTGATGAGTTACACCCTAAAAAATCATGTTTTGATTTTTGTGTTCCGCTCAAAATGTTGTTGGGCTTCGCCGAAGATTATAATAAAGTATTATTGAACGCGAAACATGAATTGATATTATTACGCTCCAAATCAGATGCAAGAGCTGTATACTCGACTGAGTCCCAGGAGGTTCCAGAATTATTAATAACCCACATTTCTTGGAAGGTACCTCATATCCAATTGAATGATTCATCAAAACTACAAATTTTTAAAGTAATTCAAAGTCGACTGCCAATTTTTCTATCATTTCGAAGTTGGGATTGTTATTTTATTCCGTTTGTTTCTAACGCCCAAAATCATTTATGGAATGTTAAATTAGCGCCACAAAACGAAAGACCTCGATTTGTATTGTTAACATTTGAAAAGGAGATGAAACTACAACATTGCGATATTAGTGATGTTAAGGTTCATCTAAATTCTGAAACATATCCATACGATGATCTTAATATTAACTTTACAAAAGATCGTTATTCTTTGCTCTATGATATGTATTCAAAGTTTCAACAAAGTTATTACATGCGTGAACCGCAACCCTTACTAACTCGTGAACAATCCTATTATAGCAATTGATGTAACTCATCAGAATGAACAAGTTAAAACCGGTCCCATTGATATTCGCATCGAATTTAAAACAAACACAATTGTTGAAGCCGGACAACTGCTTATTGCGTACTCATAATCGATCGTGTTATTAAATATACACCACTTACAAGTGAAATAAGAAAACAAGCATAGAACCTCATATCAAAGAACTACACTTATGAGATTTAGAGAACGTAAAATTAGTTTAACAAAAAGCCGCAATATGAACAGATGTGTGGACGTTGCTGTTATTGATATCCAAGGTTTCAAAAGCTTTAACAACACATTTATATTAAAGGAGCTAGCAATTTGCTACAATATTACTCATTGTGCTAAATTTTTAATTAAACCACCGTTCAATTTCCATCAGTTGAGCAATGGATATCAAAAACAAAATAACTGATTAACTAACAATAAGCATGGACTTAAATGGGATGATGGTGCCTTTTCATTAGAAGATGTAAAACATTTCCTTCAATCAAACTTAATTATTCACGAAATCTTTGTAAAGGGTTCTGAGAAGAAGGTGTGGCTCCAAGATTTTTTAAATATCTCACAAATATACGATTTAGATGAATATTTATGTGAAAATTTAAAAACAATAAACAATAAAATGTTAACCAATATTAATTGTAATGACCATTCATCTATTAAAACTTGTCAATACTCATGTGCGCTGAAAAATGCTGTTGATTTAAGAAAATATATAGATTTAGAATTAAAAAACATTGTATAATTTTATATTTATTTTTAGAATTTTTATTTTAAATTAACATTTTTTTTTTTTATTTTTTTTTTTTTTATATAAATCTTATTTCAAATATATAATAATAATGTATACTGCTTAACATGTTTTATAAATCTTAATAAACATTTTTTTTAACTTGAAATTTAATAGTTTTTTATTTTACTTATCCCCAAGCATAAGTATAGATTCCACATTCCCTAATATAACGCTTATCATCATTACAGCTTAACACAACTTTTGATATTTGTCGTGTGTAAATATCATGAACAACAGATTTAAATACGCATATTTTGGAATAGTACACAGTTTTATCATGTAAACATGTTCGATAATCATTGATAGTCAATTTGTCTAAGGCACATTTTTTAACTCCTTTAGATTTTTTTTATTTCTTTATTTACAAAAGTGCCTATCGAATACATTTTAGAACGAAGTCCGATGAACTCTTTCATTATCGCCCCATTATTCTCATCCTTCATCATCCCCAAACCTTATTTATTTTGTTGAGGGAAATTGAATTTATTATCTAAGGGATACTCCGAGGTATCAAAATGTAGAGCAAGGTCGGGATAAATATCTTGATAGTAATCTTCAGTCTCTATTGTGTAAATAAAAGAGTCCGTATCCATATAGTTTAGAAATAATTTTTCATTAAATTTAGGTTTCATGTACTGGTAATGAAAATCATACATTTTTAATTTAGATAATTCAAGAACTAAAAATCCTAAATATATTGGTTTATTATACGTCACATTGTCAGCATTCAGTTGTATCGCAATCATATTATCTGTGAAATTCGTAGAGCTATGGAAATTAGGTTTAGCTATTAGAGCACGAGCACCCAAATGTTTACGATTACTCTCCCACTCAGTTACGATTTTCACATTTTTCCTTTTATCAACATTTTCCATTGTTTTTCCATATACCGCATTATTTAAAAGTTTAAACAAAATTTTTTCAAAATCGTTTTTAGCAATTGTTTTATGCACAGTATTTAGATCAATATATTTTTTAACCAAGCTGATTGTCTAAACTTTAATATTCTGTGTATTTAAACTAATTTTAACCCATTTTTAATACACTGTTGAAGAGTACGATAGTGTATTGTATAGTTTATTTTATTTGTTAAATCAGGAATTAGTTTTTTAATATTATGATGCAGAATTGGTGGTTTTTTTAATTCTGCACAGAACGGTAAGTCATTATGACTATCATGAAGCTCTTCAGGATAATCTAAATCAACTTCTAGAATATACCCAAAAGTTCAGTTTTCCTCTACATCTAAAATATTAAAGCTATCTACATTTTCTAACCACTCAAAGTCACTTTGAGGCAAACATTCCGACATTGCCCAACCATATAAATTATTTGCATCTAAGTACATTAAATATTGAGAAGGTTTGCTGCAATCGTATGTTTGGAGATATTTATGATTAGCAACTGACTGACGTTTGGAGCATTTTACTATGCACGAAATTATACATATTAATATCGGTGAACAATTCCAATTTGATTTCAGTCATTTTTAGCAATGCGTCCCAAGATAAACCGGGTGTTGTGTAATAATGACATGTACCAAGATGATAAATGGATTTACATACTTTACGGAAATTTTCAAAAACGTCAGTCAACAACAGTACATCTGTCTTCAAATATAGAAGCATGTAGTCGTTTAAATGTAAACCAAACACTCCACGCATGTTCATAATCAGAATCACTACAGTCTTTATTCGTTAATAATGAAAAGAATTCTTTGCGAGAGGGTAACATATTTTCCTCCAATTTTTCAATTGAATCGACATAATCATAAGGAAATATACCTTTCCGTTTTAAAAGTTCATATTCTGAGGGATTTGAATATTCTGATTTTAGGATCTTGAAACTATCAGAATCTAAATATTTAGCTAAATTGTCTAAACTTGAGGGCATAAATCTAAAAGAATCAAGAAATCTTAACTGTAAAATATAATTTTCTGTTATATGAATTCTCTTTGTAATAGAAATATACAATTCTTTATTTAGAGGAATAACGCTTATATCCCCAGGATACGTCTCTAGTGCCTTTACAAATAAATTACAGTCATAGCCAGAAAAATTATGGAAAATTATGGGAATAAATCTCGGTACTTGATAGTCTAAATTGCATTTTGAATGTGCTGGACCACGATACTGACCAGTTAAGTGACAATGATCAATGACTCTGTCATCACCCAAAATTTGATTGCAAATATGACAATTTACGCTATTTGATTGTGTTTCTCTTTCGTACAGTTCTAAAGGAATTAGTGGTACTACTTTCATTAAATAGTTTTCAGCTAAATCCTTTGTATCTTCTACCAAAGACTTTATAAAAACATCAATCACATTACTACCTTGTGAGGAGTAAAGTCTTGCCATCGTTTTCCACCCACATCCGACGGCAGCACCAGCTATTTTTATTTTCTTTTCTTTATAATTCTTTATAATTGATACTTTTCTTTTCACTTTTGAATTTTTGTTATTATACTTTTATTTTTTTATTATTATTCCGAACTCTCCATTTATTCTGGCTCCTGAATTCCCGGCCAACAGAATAAATTAAACTTACGATCTCAAAACGATAGTATTAAGTAAAATGTCCGTGTGGCACCTACACGGTAGGTTTAGATTTCCCGAGTACTGGCAACACCGGTCACACTAAGTGTGGTGAGTGTTGAAAGTACAAGTTTCGAACGGCGCAGGAGTTTGCGCTGAGGTTAGTTAGAAATTCAGAAATGAGAAAAGTTCAGTTCTTCGCCAGCGGTCAAACCGAATAGTCGCACCTCGACTAGACCAAGGAAACGGCACACCGAGATTCGGTGATAATTCGACAGCGGCATTGGGTGAGTGTTCCGATATTTAGTAGGCAAGCCTGAGTAGAAATAGCATAGGATTGTCCCCCTCTCACCAGCGCATTTATCGCTCGTGATGCATAGCTCCCGCATAGTAGACCTAGTTTAGTTTTCTCATAGCGTAGAATTGCCCCTCTCTCACCAGCGCATTTATCGCTCGTGATGCATAGCTCCCGCATAGTAGACCTAGTTTAGTTTTCTCATAGCGTAGAATTGCCCCTCTCTCACCAGCGCATTTATCGCTCGTGATGCATAGCTCCCGCATAGTAGACCTAGTTTAGTTTTCTCTTGTCAGCGCACTTATTGCTCGTGGCACATAGCTCTCCGTAGAGGACATAGCATAGGATTTTCTCCTCTCACCAGCGCATTTATCGCTCGTGAGGTATAGCTCCCGCATAGTAGACCTAGTTTAGTTTCTCTTGTCAGCGCACTTATTGCTCGTGGCACATAGCTCTCCGTAGAGGACATATCATAGGATTTTCCCCTCTCACCACCGCATTTATCGCTCGTGATGTATAGCTCCGGCATAGTAGACCTAGCTTAGTTTTCTCTTGCCAGCGCACTTATTGCCCGTGGCGTACAGCGTTCTTGTAGTGGGAACACCATACCAACGATCCGTCCCATTTATCGACCCTCTCCCCCTCATAATCCCTTTCCCCTGTAAAACTTCTGTTAGCTCTTCTCCTGCGCACGGACGCATGGTTGAAACCCCCCCCTCTCGTTTGATTCTCCTCTGACTGGTGAAACGGACCCCCAACAGTCGCACCGCGGCCAGTACTCTGGGTAGGCAGGCGATTTTGAACGTGAAGGGAGCAGAAGAATTATAATAGATAATAAACTCAAGAAAATATAATTAATTAATATAAATAATTAGATGTCCATTAATTAAGAAATGAATTAAAAAATTAAATTAAATAAAGTGAATTTCCAATGAATTAAAAAATTAAATTAAATAAAGTGAATTTCCAAGTTAAATCCTGTTTACAATCAATCTGACGGAATTTTGGCCATCGCGCGGTCCCAAAACATACAAATTTTTGCAACGAACCTTGGACGCCGACGGCTTCACCCCGGCTCCAAAATTACCTCGTTACAATGGCGCCCGAGCAGGGACCCTGGCGCATAAGTCCTTAAAACGGAAACAAAATTTCGGTTAAAAACAAAAAAAAAAAAAAAAAACAGGATTTAATTTTTAAAAAAATCATAAATCGGGAAAAAAAATTTAATTCAAATCAAATTCTACGAACACAGTGCGAGAATACAAGAAAAATTTAACAGTTAATTCCATGTTGGAAACGGTGAGCGTGGAAAAGCAAAAGCGCCGGTGCATAGTGCAAGTCCGTTAACGCGAAACGGGAAATACGGGACTGTACCGGGAATCAAGTGCTTTGAAATCGAACCAAGTGACGCGCGAAATAAACCCGATGAACAACGAAAACGGTAAATCGGCCAAGCCGAGAAGTACCGCGTGGCGACAAGCAGGCACCGACAACTAACGGGCCAAGTGACGCGACTAGCGACAAAAGTGTTTGAAAAGCAAAAATATCCAAGGATTTGATTATTTAAATTTTAGTGCTAAAGAAATAAAGTTGGAAAAAATTATTCATCGTAAAAGTTCACGATAACGAAATAAAATGAGAGAATCTATTAATTAAAAATTCTGTGCGATACAGAAATAACCGTGAGAATTCAGTGATTACAATCATAAACCAACTTTGTGTAATCAACAAAAATCGAAGAGTGACCGTTAGCCACGAAACAAAGTGATAACAAGATTATAAAAAATAAAAAAAATAAAAAAAAAAAAAGATTAATTTGGGAAAAGTGAAAATAGAAAGGCCACCTTACTATATCCCCGCCACGAGGCTAGTTATTGTGCATTAACGCGGCCATGGAAGGCAAGGTGTATACCAGTTGGGTGTATAGCCTCAACCAGGCCGACCTGGTAGCTTACGCGAACGAATTTGAACTTGATCCCTCCGGTACGGTGAGTGTGCTCCGGCAGAGATTCGCCGCGTTCATCGGGCAATCCGATCACACCCCCGAAAGGGTGCAGCGATTCCTTCTGCTACAAGAAAAACACAAACGCGTGTTGGCAGTCGCGACCGAGAAAATCATCGATAGTGCGGGTAGTGACACCCTCGGTTCAGGGTCAGATGATAGTGTGAATAAAGAGCGCAAATTTGCGCCAACTAGTGAAAGTAACGCCGAAATCGACGACAAAGCCGCAACTGGCGGGGCCCTGCCTACAATCATCATACAGCCCGCTTCGCCGTTGCCATCGCCAAACATTCCCGGGCCGACAGCGGGCCCCGAGGACAACACCAGCAGACCAGCGGCGCCCACTGCCACAATGGGTGTTACACCGGCTGAGATACCGGAGGCTGGCCACCAATCAACAGCAACTACAGACAGCACGACCCAACCCTCACACCATTTCACCAGCAACCAGGTAAGACCACCCGCCACAGGCGCGGGGGTCATGGACAAGGATACGTAAATGGTTTTGTTACTATGATGGGGGGCCCGACCCACTCGCGTTTATCGAGCGGGCGGAAGAGCTGTGCGCTATGGACGGGCTAAAAGTGGACCTATTGCCACGATTCTTGACCGAAGTGCTAAGGGGCAAAGCGCTCGTCTGGTTCCGGACCTGTAACCGGCAGTGGGAAACTTGGGCATTATTTAAGAAAGATTTCCTCACCTTTTTCTTGCCGGCTCGCTACTACGAGCGTATTGACGACACTATTCGAGGCCGCTTACAACAGGGCCACGAATCTTTCAGCGACTACGCGCTTTCCCTCCTCTACTTGATGCGTCAAGGGACGTACAATAAAGAGCAACGCCTCGAGCGCGTGTTTCGAAACGCCCGCCCCGAGTACCACTGGTACATTCGGCGCAAAGATTTTAACACCCTCGCCGAGCTTTTTGCCCTGGCTCAAGATATGGAATGTATCCAGGAGCGGGAGTCAGGCAGAGCTGCTCCACCACAAAGGGGTGGCGTATCGTTGCCACCATCTGGGGGTGGCGACCAACATCGTTTATTTACTCAGCCACTGCAAGCCATAACCGACGCCTCGGTCTCAGCTCAGGACGATCGCATTGACCCTCGGGGTTGTCGCCGATGTGGGCAGAGCGGACATTTTATACGAAATTGTACAAACCGCCAGGTAGATTTTTGTTGGCAGTGCGGTCGACGCGGCCGCAAGACCATCGAGTGTTGCCGCCAGCCGGGAAACGCCAGCGGAGGCCACCCCGATCGAGGGGGGTGGTGGCTCCGGCGCTCCACCCTCAACACCAGTAATATTTGAACACGACGCCAGGCACATCCTCGCCCACGCAATCGTGGGGGGCTATCGTCGACACGGGGGCGACGCGAAGTTTTATCAGCGGGGCGTTGGCTCACAAAATTCGACAAAAGAGTAGAACAGAAACTTTTAATGGGGAGGTTAAACTGGCAGATGGGTCCAGTAGTAGTTTAGATCAGGTCGTCGAAGCGCGAGTCAAGCTGGGCACTAGCAATGTTTTGCTCAAATTTATCGTCATGCCCGACGCATACGAGGACGTCGTTCTGGGGCTAGATTTCCTTATTTTCACAGAGGCGAGTTTCACCTGCCTTGGTGCAACTTTACAATTGAAACCTGCCACGACCACGACGCAGTCTTTGCTGGCCGCGGAGACAACAACAAGTCAGCAGGAGAAAATCGATAAATTTCTGCGGGCAGAGTTGCCCCTCTTCACCGACTTAAAAGGGCCCACGAACATCACTGAACATCGCATCGTCATGGCGGGTGATCGCCCCATCAAGCAACGCTACTTTCCACGTAACCCAGCTATGCAGGCCATAATCGACGACGAGATAAACAAACTTCTGGAAAAGGAATGTATAGAACCGTCACACAGCCCGTACAGCGCGCCCATCGTGCTGGTGCGGAAAAAGACGGGGGCCTGGCGACTCTGTATCGACTATCGGCAGTTAAACAGCCGCTCTGTTCCGGACGCGTATCCCCTGCCGCGCATCCACCACATACTTGATCGATTGCGGAACGCCAAGTTTATCAGCAGCCTCGATTTGAAGGATGGATACTGGCAGATTCCGATGGCCAAGGGTAGTAAACAATTTACTGCATTCACCGTGCCAGGTCGTGGACTCTACCAATGGCGCGTCATGCCGTTTGGACTGCACTCGGCACCCGCTACGTTCCAACGCGCCCTTGATCAGATAATAGGGCCAGAACTGGAGCCCATTGCTTTCGCGTATCTAGACGACATCATAGTCACCGGCGCTACCCTGGAGGAGCATTTACACAACTTACAAGAGGTTTTCCGGCGGCTGAGGGCCGCAAATCTGCGCATCAACCCGGAGAAGTGTGAGTTTTTCCAAACACAGGTGAAATATTTAGGACATATTGTAAGCGGCGAAGGCATCCATACGGACCCTGACAAAGTGGCCGCCATACGCGAACTGGCGCCACCTGAAAATATTCGAGGCGTTAGGAGTTTCCTGGGTGTCGCGTCGTGGTATCGACGGTTCGTGCCCGACTTCGCTGCAATCGTTCAACCCCGGACAGCCATGCTGAAGAAGGGTAAGCACTGGAAGTGGGCCGACGAACAACAACAGGCGTTTGAGACGTTGAAGAAGAAACTGACAGAAGCCCCGGTGTTAGCCTGCCCTGACTTCACCCAGACATTTACGCTGCAAACCGACGCCAGCGATTTCGGCCTCGGTGCAGTGTTGACGCAGACGATCGATGGCACAGAGCGCGTTATCGCCTATGCTAGTCGCCACTTGAACCAGGCGGAGAAGAATTACTCGCCCACAGAAAAGGAGTGTCTAGCCATTGTATGGGGCATTCGCAAGATGCGGCCCTACCTGGAGGGCTACCAATTCATCGTTATCACGGAGCACTTATCGCTCAAATGGCTCAACTCCATCGAAAGCCCCTCCGGCCGAATCGCGCGGTGGGCACTGGAGTTGCAGCAGTACAAATTTTCCGTGCAATATCGAAAGGGTAAGCTAAATGTAGTGGCCGACGCACTCTCGAGGCAAACACTAGAGACGTGCCAGCAAGCAACATTTACCACCGATCAGACAGATTGCCCGTGGTTACGGAAACGACGATCCGAGGTACAACAGCAGCCAGAAAAATATTCAGACTACGCATTCGTTGAAGACCAACTATATCGACACTTAGTAAGGCACGCGGGCGACGAAGATTGCGCCCCGTGGAAACTCTGTGTCTCTACGCCTCCCCGTAAACGTGTGATGGAAGAAAACCACGACAGCCCGAGTGCTGGCCATATGGGGATTCGAAAAACCATCGCACGCATCACCAACAGGTATTACTGGCCAGGAATGTTCCGCGACATCAGCAGGTATGTGCGCCAATGTGAACTATGTCAGCAATACAAAGTGAGTCAGCAGGCCCCAGCAGGAGAAAGGCTTATTTCCGTTCCAGAGGAGCCGTGGGCAACATTGTGCGCCGATTTCGTCGGGCCGCTGCCCCGCTCGAAACACGGAAATACCACATTACTTGTGTTCGTTGACCGATTTTCTAAATGGACCGAGCTGGTGCCCCTGCGCAGCGCTACTGCCGAGGGACTACGCAAGGCATTCAGGGAACGGACTCTGGCCCGCTATGGTGTGCCCAAGATTTTTCTCTCGGATAATGGCACACAATTTAGCAGCAGACTCATGAAATCGTACTTGGAAGAGATCGGGGTGCGCCAACGATTCACGGCGCCATACACCCCCCAAGAAAACCCTACAGAGAGAAGCAACAGAACGGTGAAGACGATTATCGCGCTTTTTTTAACTAAACTTTATGAAACAAACTAAAATCGAAAATCCCCACGCGATAATTAAATTCTCTATTTGCCCGAAAAGCACAGTCGCGAAGCGTGGGATTTAAGACGACCCTCGCGGTATGGTATCCCCGTCCAAACGAAGAACACGAACCCGCGAAAACCTGATAACTAAACTTTTAAAACCCTACACCGAAACTGCCGCAATATATATATATATACAAATATATATACATATATATATATATATATATATATATATATAAAAGAAACGGAAATCTTTTTCGACACAAAGAAAATAATACCGAACACAAACCCCTTTTTCAAAATCAACACAAACCGACAATCACCCAAAAGAAATTATTCATACACCAAAAATTATATTTCTTTAAACGCAATTGATTTGCGGGACCAGATCAACCTGTCTGAAATCCCTCGCACGATTCTTTGCAGAATCTATTCACCAGCTGGACTTCGATAAAATTCGATGTCCAGCAACAACTTGGCTCTGATGCGGGACGACACAAACAAAAAAAAGGAATAAGGAAGAGGGGGGGGGAAAACGGCCAAACAAATCCCAAGCAAACTACTTGGACGGAAACACTTCACCAAAATAAATCACGACCGAACACAACCTGTCCAACTCTATTCAATTCCTCAAATTCAAAACACTAAATGGCCGACTGCCACAAATAAAATAAAGCAAAATAAACACTAGCTGGCAAAACTAAACCAGCGCGCAAAAATACTCCCTTTGGACCACTTGTCCTCCAGCCACAGTCCGACGATGGCAACCGCTCCACTTCACCACTCAACAAAAAAACACAATTTAAAAAAAAGAAAAGAAAATTATCCAACTTTTGGAAACAAATAATTTAAGAAAAAAACCAAAGCTTTTGCCACTCTCCTTCTACCCTGCTCAAAAAGAACTAAACGAAATCAGAAAATATGAGCGCCTATGACGCTCACTTTCCATTTATCTTCCCACATACATAGAGTGCGGCTTACGCAGAAACCAGTGTCCGCAGTCGGGGCTTTACCCATACCTATATGCGAAAAATCTCTTCAGATTTTTCTAGGTGTGTTTGGCAAATTTACATATACCCCCCTGCACCCACCAAAATGAAATATACATTTTGGCGGCACTCATGTACGTATAGGCGAAAGCATAAATGTTCTCAAATTCCTCTCCCTCAAACAGGTTTAAAAAGTACAAAAGCTTTAGTCCAGGTTTTGACAATTTACTATTGTAATGGCGAGGCTGGCAATACCCTCATCGGATCGCCGCCGCTCACTGAGCTAACTTAACGAAAGCAAAAGCGAAAGAAAGGAGAAGAAAGCAAGAGAACTTTGACAGCTCAAACGAAATATTCAGTTTTCTTCTTCCGCGCGCCGGCCGCACTTCGCCCGCGAGTGTCGAATTTGTTTTGCTTAACAAATTAAGCAAAACAAATATATTTAAATAAAAAGTGACAATCAATAAAATTGTGCAGTGCGTTAATTCGGTCAGTGCGTGTGTGATTTTGTTCCTCCGATTTTGTTCGCCCGTCGCCCCGAACAAAAGGGAAACATAAAAAAAACAAAACAAACAATAAAAACAACAACATTCATGTCGCGATTTTATACCGCGACAACCCCACCTCCACCTCCGCGAAAGTTGCTTGGTCTCCTGAGACCAGCCAACTTTCGAATATAACCGGAGAAAATCACCCTGAGTCGATGTGCGGCCTAAGGTCCTGCACATGCCATGCCTTTTCTCGTCCGTCTTCGTCTTCCAAAACATATGTCCACGGAGACACCCTCTTTTTAACCCTAAACGGTCCAACAAATTTCGGAGCTAACTTCGCTGCAAAATAGTTTGCAGCATCGGACAAAACAAAATTACGTCTCCATACTAACTCGTGCGGTAAATACTGTACATCTCTACGTCTGAGATTGTAAGTCTTTGCTGTCTTGGCACTTGCCATTTCTAACTTCTTCCGTATGTCTTCCCTCAAGTCTGCCATTAACTTGGCCCGGTCCTCACTACTACTGTCCGGTTGGTCTGAGTCTCCCACTCGTCTATAATCTCTATCACCCCTGACCGCCATATTTCGGCCAAAATTCACGAAGTATGGAGACGCTCCCAAAACCTCATGCTGCGATGTTCGAATGCAGCACGCCACCTTTGAGAGATGAGAATCCCATGTCCGATGGTTTTCTGAAATATATGCTCTCAAAGTGGTCTTAATTATTTGGTTGATCCGCTCGGCCGGATTGGCCTGCGGATGATAGTGTGCAGTGTACCGCATCTGCACACCATACGACGCGCATAAACTCTGCAGCTCCTTGCTGCGAAACTGTGGCCCATTGTCGCATACAATGGACCTCGGAACTCCAAAGAGCAGGAAGACATTATCTTCCAACTCCTTGCAAACACTCTTTGCCGTTGCATTTCGCAACGGAAACAACAATGGGAATTTGGTGAAGTAGTCAACCACCGTTAAAATATAACAAAATCCCCGACTAGACTTCACCAAGGGTCCCACCAGATCTACGCAGATCATTTCCCAGGGTTCTAACTTCTTTGTCCTCTCTACCATACAACCAGCTGGCTTATTGTTGTCAGGCAAACCTGACAACCTTTAATATATCTAGCTATCTCTGCCTTCATTTTCGGCCAATAATATTTCTCAATTACCCTAGCGTATGTTTTCCTAACGCCCATGTGCCCCGATAATGGATTATCGTGACACTCGAATAAAATACTGCGCCTATCACTCTTGCCCACAACTCTCTTCCACTCGTACCCAGCACTAAACAAACTATTTGTCCCTGCCTTTATGTGTTTATATAACACCCCATTTTCAATTCTCCAAGCTGGGTAATCGAGTGGTTTATCCTCCACTTTCCTAACCATGGAATCCACCCATGGGTCTCTCCCCTTCATCAAACTGCTGTGTCAAAACGGCACCTATTCCAAAATCGGAAGCATCAGTTTGGACTACGAAGGGTCGTTCGAAATCAGGACTGCTCAGGACCGGCGCCGTCACTAGACGCTCCTTGGCCTTCAAAAAGCTGTCCTCACACTCCGGCGACCATCTAAACCTGTTCTTCTTCTTTAGAAGATCAGTTAGAGGCTTAACCAAATCTGCGAAATTCGAAACAAACCTACGGTACCAAGAAATGGTGCCAACAAACGACCTGACTTCCCTTACATTTTTGGGCGCTGGAATTTTCAGCATTGCCTCAACTTTCTCGGGGTCAACGTGCAAGCCCTGTCGATCAACAACATAACCTAAGTACCGTAGCGAAGAAAGACAAAAATTACATTTTTCCCTATTCAATCTAAGCCCTGCCGAACAAATCCTCCTCAGGACCTCCTTCAGAACCTCAACATGCTTATCAAATGTATTTGTAACAATAATAATATCGTCCAAATACACGAAAACATGGGGTTCCAAGTCAGCCCCAAGGACCTCATCTATAAATCTCTGCCAAGTTGCAGGCGCATTGTGCAGGCCATAAGGCATGCGCTTGAACTGGTAGAGCCCCCTACCCGGAACTGTAAATGCCGTGCAGGCCCTAGACTCCTTCTCTACTGGGATCTGCCAATAAGCGGATTTTATATCCAAACTAGAGAGATATTTGGCGTCCTTTAGCTTATCTAAAGTAGCCGAAATATAAGGGAGGGGGTAACTATCTCGATCCGTATTTTTATTCAGTGTCCTATAGTCGACACAAAACCTATAACTCCCATCCTTTTTCCTAATCATCACAACCGGTGATGCCCAAGGGCTGTGAGAAATCTCAATCACACCCTTTCCTAACATATCCTCTATTTCCTCATCTATGCGCCTCTGAATAGCGGGCGATACCGGATAGTATCGCTGCTTGACTGGTTCCACATTTGGCTTTGTACGAATCCGATGTTCGACCAAATGTGTACAACCAAGTCCCTCAGGCATAGACCTAAAAACATCTGCAACAAACTCCTCAAGAACCGATTTTTCCCTAATTGACAACGAAGACCTATCAACTATCGCCGCTACTGACGAGACCTCAACTTGGTCGGAAAACCTCCACTGATTCTTGGCCAAATCTGGCACTACACCGGCCTTAGACCAAAAGTCTACTCCAAGAATCAATGATTGGGGTAAATCCGGTATTACGAGGCATTCCACGAGGACCGACTTGCCCTCTACCTCGAAAGGGACCGAAACTACCCCCCTAACCGGAACTTCTTCACCATCAGCAAGCGCAACCTTGCTGACCGCAGACGCCAATAAACGTATCCCCCAGGACTTTAATGTGTCCCAGCCTGGCCTACCAAGAATCGTCCTGGTGGCCCCCGAATCCAAAAGCCCTAACATACGCACTCCAAAAATTTTAACACCTAAATATGGCCTATTATCCAATTCTCTACCTGAAAGAGAAAAACTCAAACAAATTTCGGACGGACGTTGCCTCTGAGGCCTACCACTATTTTCCCTAGCCAGCTGGTTGCCCGCAGGCAACCTACCTAAACTTCGCGAACTTCTTGCCCTGCTTCCACAAGAGCTCGCTCCCCATTTCCCGACTCTTCGCGGGCCCTCGGAGCCGCTCTCGGGGCCGCCTCCCTGTCCGAGCGCTCCTGCGATTGCCCTGCTCTCTGAGAGCATCGGGGGCAATCACGCTTCAAAAAACAAGGCCGCCTACAACCGAAACAATAAATTTCCCTAGGGCAGTTGCTCAAAACATGCCCAAACCGCTTACAATTGAAGCACCTAAAAGAATTTTGGGGAGGAGCCTGAATTCTCCTCTCCAACCTAGCGTCACGCAAAGGGGCCCTAACCACTGTAACCTCGGGTTCAGCAGAGACGTACGCCAAGTCTGGCTCCAACAAATTCTTGGATCGGCTGCTGGGCGGCGGCACGAATGCTTCTACATTCGCCCGCACAGCCTCCAGCTTCCGACCCAAGGAAACCAACTCCGATAAGGACTTAGGCTCAGCCAAGCCCAGCTGAGTCTGGTAAAACGGGGACAGGTTTGCGATCACCAGACCCAGCATACGCCTCTCTGACAAGGGGTCGGACAGACGACCGAACAACCCCCTCATCGCCGCTACATAGATACCTATGGACTCAGTCCCACCCTGAGTCCGTCGCCTAATCTCAGACATCAAAATGTCGTCATAGTTGGGGGGCAGGAATTCCAGTTTCAGCTCGGCGACCAACTCTCGCCAGCCTGAAACTGTCCTGCGGACATCCCTAAACCAGAGCAGGGCTTTTCCAGAAAAAAGCTCCACTGCTCCCCTAAACAACTGGGCTTCACTAACGCCCCGAGCCTCGCATAGCTCGTCTACCCTCTGTAAACCGGACATATCGGACCTTTCCCCAGTGAATTTCAAACCCCATTTCGATAAATTTTCTATCTTCAAAAATCCTACCTCACCCAACGAGATGGATGGTCTCGGGGCGGGTTGAGGCTCTCCCTCAACCGCAGACTCCCTACTAAGCCCCTTGGATGGTCGGGATGGCCTTGGATTGTCATCGAAGGCATCATCTCCGCCACCAATATCCTCCACCGCCTCGTTGAGTTCCCCCAACAACAACAGGACCCTATTTTTGAGCGCCATCTGCTCTACTACTTCTTCCTTACTCGCTGGCCTCGAACGAGTAAGGCGACCTAACGCCCATTCTAATTTCGCCAAAATCTTTAAATATTCGGGCGACTTTGCGTCCTTGGGAGGGGTTTCCATAAGTTTTTCAACTTCGGAAATCTTCCCCTCCACACCCAACCTATCTTCCTAAAAAACAAATGGATATCCCGCAAAGACATCCACGGACTCCCTTCGCTCTATTTGCCTTGATGCCCTCAAGGACTTCCACATAGACTCTACCGAAGTCACTGGCAACCCACGAGCCTCCATCTCGTTTAATCGGTTAATCTCCATATTGAATCAGACGGACAAAAAAAACCAAAAAATTAAAAAAACTCAAAAAGAAACCCCAAAGAAAATGAAACCAGCGTTCAATGCGCTCACAGAATTTTCCAAAAAAAGTAAAGAAATTTAAAAGAAAACTTTAAAAAAAAAAACCAAAAAAATTTTTTTTTTAAAATAAAAAAATTACGGACAAAAAAACAGGAACGACGAAACTTTTAAGGCGGGCGGCACCGCAAAAAAAATTTAAAACAAAATTTCTTTCTCAAAACTCAAAAAAAAAATTATCAAAAATTAATAAAAATCAAAAAAAAATATATATATAAAAAAATTGATAAAAATAAAACTATAAAATAATAAACAAATTTAAAAAGAATAATACAAAAACAACAGCTAAAGGCGGACGACACCACCACTGTTAAATAAAATTACAAAAAAAAATTTAAATTTAAAATAAAATTAATTAAATAAAAAAAATTACTGGTGTTGTACCAAATAAAAAAAATCGGAACGGACTCACCGAACAACAAAAAAAAAAACCCGCTGCCGCTACTCCGCCGTCGACAGCACTCTCACTGGAAACCAGAGAAATTCCAAAAAAATAAATAAATAAAAATACGAATTAGTAAGTTATAAAAAAACTGAAATAATACAACCAACAAAAACAGCACAAAAAGATTTTGATATAAATAAAAAAAATTAATTACAAAAAAAACTTTAAAAAAAATTTGTTAAAAAAAATTTAAAAAAAATTATTAAAAACTTTAGTAAAAATAGCCCCACAATGGGCGCCAGCTTATCGCGCTTTTTTTAACTAAACTTTATGAAACAAACTAAAATCGAAAATCCCCACGCGATAATTAAATTCCCTATTTGCCCGAAAAGCACAGTCGCGAAGCGTGGGATTTAAGACGACCCTCGCGGTATGGTATCCCCGTCCGAACGAACAACACGAACCCGCGAAAACCTGATAACTAAACTTTTAAAACCCTACACCGAAACTGCCGCAATATATATATATATACAAATATATATATATATACAAATATATATACATATATATATATATATATATATATATATATATATATATATATATATATAAAAGAAACGGAAATCTTTTTCGACACAAAGAAAATAATACCGAACACAAACCCCTTTTTCAAAATCAACACAAACCGACAATCACCCAAAAGAAATTATTCATACACCAAAAATTATATTTCTTTAAAAGCAATTTATTTGCGGGACCAGACCAACCTGTCTGAAATCCCTCGCACGATACTTTGCAGAATCTATTCACCAGCTGGACTTCGATAAAATTCGATGTCCAGCAACAACTTGGCTCTGATGCGGGACGACACAAACAAAAAAAAGGAATAAGGAAGAGGGGGGGGGAAACGGCCAAACAAATCCCAAGCAAACTACTTGGACGGAAACACTTCACCAAAATAAATCACGACCGAACACAACCTGTCCAACTCTATTCAATTTCTCAAATTCAAAACACTAAATGGCCGACTGCCACAAATAAAATAAAGCAAAATAAACACTAGCTGGCAAAACTAAACCAGCGCGCAAAAATACTCCCTTTGGACCACTTGTCCTCCAGCCACAGTCCGACGATGGCAACAGCTCCACTTCACCATTCAACAAAAAAACACAATTTAAAAAAAAGAAAAGAAAATTATCCAACTTTTGGAAACAAATAATTTAATTAAATTTAAGAAAAAAACCAAAGCTTTTGCCACTCTCCTTCTACCCTGCTCAAAAAGAACTAAACGAAATCAGAAAATATGAGCGCCTATGACGCTCACTTTCCATTTATCTTCCCACATACATAGAGTGCTTACGCAGAAACCAGTGTCCGCAGTCGGGGCTTTACCCATACCTATATGCGAAAAATCTCTTCAGATTTTTCTAGGTGTGTTTGGCAAATTTACATATACCCCCCTGCACCCACCAAAATGAAATATACATTTTGGCGGCACTCATGTACGTATAGGCGAAAGCATAAATGTTCTCAAATTCCTCTCCCTCAAACAGGTTTAAAAAGTACAAAAGCTTTAGTCCAGGTTTTGACAATTTACTATTGTAATGGCGAGGCTGGCAATACCCTCATCGGATCGCCGCCGCTCACTGAGCTAACTTAACGAAAGCAAAAGCGAAAGAAAGGAGAAGAAAGCAAGAGAACTTTGACAGCTCAAACGAAATATTCAGTTTTCTTCTTCCGCGCGCCGGCCGCACTTCGCCCGCGAGTGTCGAATTTGTTTTGCTTAACAAATTAAGCAAAACAAATATATTTAAATAAAAAGTGACAATCAATAAAATTGTGCAGTGCGTTAATTCGGTCAGTGCGTGTGTGATTTTGTTCCTCCGATTTTGTTCGCCCGTCGCCCCGAACAAAAGGGAAACATAAAAAAAACAAAACAAACAATAAAAACAACAACATTCATGTCGCGATTTTATACCGCGACACGATGATAGCACAGTTTGCGGGGAAAAACCAAAAGACGTGGGACGAGCACCTCCCCGAACTGTCATTAGCCATTAACACCTGCGCTTCCGAGAGCACAGGGTACAGCCCCGCCTTCCTCACGCAAGGGAGGGAACCGCGATTGCCGAACGCACTCTACGACAGGGTTACAGCAGGTACGGGAAACGTGCCCATAGCACCCACAGAACGAGCTACGCAACTGCAGGAAATTTTCGACATTGTCCGGCACAACCTCGCCAAAGCAGCCCAGGACCAGGCGCGACACTACAATCTGCGGCGAAGACCATGGAAGCCGAAAATAGGGCAGCTGGTGATGGTGAGGCAGCATCCGCTGTCCAAAGCCATCGACAGTTTCGCAGCCAAGCTCGCCCCAAAATACGCGGGGCCATATACCATAATCAGTTTTCCTTCACCCGTAATCGCCCGTTTGAAACGGGAGGGGGAAACCAGGGTTCGCACTGCGCATCTGAGCGAACTCAAACCCTTCCATGGCTCTAACCATGGGCCTGAGCCAGGCCAACACCATCCAAACAACAATAATAACTGTTTGCTTTCCTCTCCCACAGATCAACGGGTACCAGCGATCACACAACAACACGACGCCACCGAAATGAGCGACAACGAACAAAAGCGGTTTGACGCCGCCAAGCAACGCTACCGACTGCGATTCGCCACGGAAGCCAACAGTGGACGCCGCACAGCACGACTACACGAAGGAGCAGAAGAGGTTTTGATTGACCACTCGCTGAGTCCGACTCCAGAACCCCTGTTCGAGGGCGCTTCCACAAGCCAGGCCGCCAGAGGGTGCGCTAATCAACGACCGGCGAGAGGGTCCCTCCGCCAACGAGGCGGACGAGCCGGAATAAATTATCAATCACGCGCATACCCAGTCCCAGCAGCGGAATACTGCAGCGCATTTCGCGCAGTATGCACCGACAATCCCGACGAAGTCGCGGTCCGACGTGACGATCAATCACCCACTCCACCCGACGACAACAGAGGCGAAGCACCCGCACCCACACTCACCGAGCTGTCGCCAGGTTATACAGGCTCTGCAGAGCTGGTGGCCGACGTGCCAAGCCTTCCACGGCTCACCGAAACTAAGTCACAAGCACTTGCACTTCCGCATCATACAATCTGTCGGACAACGCCCGACGTCAGCGAGGCGAACATGTTGACAGACCAGTCATCCCCGCCGCCAACCTAATCCTTCCACCCGGAAGTCTATACCACCACAGCACCAGAGCGTGGTGAGTGGTGAAAGTACAAGTTTCGAACGGCGCAGGAGTTTGCGCTGAGGTTAGTTAGAAATTCAGAAATGAGAAAAGTTCAGTTCTTCGCCAGCGGTCAAATGGAATAGTCGCACCTCGACTAGACCAAGGAAACGGCACACCGAGATTCGGTGATAATTCGACAGCGGCATTGGGTGAGTGTTCCGATATTTAGTAGGCAAGCCTGAGTAGAAATAGCGTAGAATTGTCCCCCTCTCACCAGCGCATTTATCGCTCGTGATGCATAGCTCCCGCATAGTAGACCTAGTTTAGTTTTCTCATAGCGTAGAATTGCCCCTCTCTCACCAGCGCATTTATCGCTCGTGATGCATAGCTCCCGCATAGTAGACCTAGTTTAGTTTTCTCATAGTGTAGAATTGCCCCTCTCTCACCAGCGCATTTATCGCTCGTGATGCATAGCTTCCGTATAGTAGATTTAGTTTAGCTTTCTCTTGTCAGCGCTCACTTATTGCTCGTGGCACATAGCTCTCCGTTGAGGACATAGCATAGGATTTTCCCCCTCTCACCAGCGCATTTATCGCTCGTGATGCATAGCTCCCGCATAGTAGACCTAGTTTAGTTTTCTCATAGCGTAGAATTGCCCCTCTCTCACCAGCGCATTTATCGCTCGTGATGCATAGCTCCCGCATAGTAGACCTAGTTTAGTTTTCTCATAGCGTAGAATTGCCCCTCTCTCACCAGCGCATTTATCGCTCGTGATGCATAGCTCCCGCATAGTAGACCTAGTTTAGTTTTCTCTTGTCAGCGCATTTATTGCTCGTGGCACATAGCTCTCCGTAGAGGACATAGCATAGGATTTTCCCCTCTCACCAGCGCATTTATCGCACGTGAGGTATAGCTCCCGCATAGTAGACCTAGTTTAGTTTCTCTTGTCAGCGCACTTATTGCTCGTGGCACATAGCTCTCCGTAGAGGACATATCATAGGATTTTCCCCTCTCACCACCGCATTTATCGCTCGTGATGTATAGCTCCGGCATAGTAGACCTAGCTTAGTTTTCTCTTGCCAGCGCACTTATTGCCCGTGGCGTACAGCGTTCTTGTAGTGGGAACACCATACCAACGATCCGTCCCATTTATCGACCCTCTCCCCCTCATAATCCCTTTCCCCTGTAAAACTTCTGTTAGCTCTTCTCCTGCGCACGGACGCATGGTTGAAACCCCCCCCCTCTCGTTTGATTCTCCTCTGACTGGTGAAACGGACCCCCAACAGTCGCACCGCGGCCAGTACTCTGGGTAGGCAGGCGATTTTGAACGTGAAGGGAGCAGAAGAATTATAATAGATAATAAACTCAAGAAAATATAATTAATTAATATAAATAATTAGATGTCCATTAATTAAGAAATGAATTAAAAAATTAAATTAAATAAAGTGAATTTCCAATGAATTAAAAAATTAAATTAAATAAAGTGAATTTCCAAGTTAAATCCTGTTTACAATCAATCTGACGGAATTTTGGCCATCGCGCGGTCCCAAAACATACAAATTTTTGCAACGAACCTTGGACGCCGACGGCTTCACCCCGGCTCCAAAATTACCTCGTTACAACCTGAATGGGTTTTAAACTTATTCAGAGTAGAAACGAAAGATGATTTTATAAAGTAGCTGAATGCAATTGGTATGTGATTCTGAATATTTATAGAATTTTTTAATGTAGAGGTATTCTCTTTACTCAAAATGCACTCAAAATCTGCATATATAACAAATGGTACATCTTGCTTATTTTTAAAATTTTTAAATTCTAGAATATTGTCCACATTTGTTGGCATTTTTTAACCACTTTGTTACATTCCATTTTATGTTTTGTTAGTGACGCTTCACTAGGTAAGTGTTGTAAACAAAAATTGCAAAAATAATACACACCCTTATGTTTTGAAACTTGCGTACGCAATAGTCGACTAATGTTTTTTATAAATACAAAATGTGAATTATTACCATCGCTATTCTGCACGTACAACAAGTTTATATGTATATTTTTTTCACTACGCGTCTTATAATACGGACCGACAATTAATTTTTTTTCCTCATCGCATCCAAATACATTTAAACTTATATTGGGATTATTTTCTTCAAATATAACAACGTCTTCAATAGATAAAGGAAAGCTTAAATTTGCAAAATCTATACTTACACCAGTGGAAAGCATTATAAGACGATTATTTATAATTAAAATGTACTGTGAATATTTTTGTTTCAAATCATCGTTTTCTAATGCTGATATTACAGCCCATTTAAAACAATATTCGTCATTGTTTTTTATATTGATACACGTATGTTTATTCCGAATAAACAATGGTAGTTCCATATATTTTGATCCTTTTATTGGGGCATATTTGTTTATATTTACTTCTACTTTATGTATACATATTAGAGACCAACCGCTATCTCTTTCTTGGAATGATTCAAATAATAAATAAATTTCTGAACAAAGATTATCGAATAAATGTCCTAATTCTACATCATTTTAAATAATAATCATCTTTGTTTGAAATGACTTGATGCTTATTTCAGCACTATCATCGTTTTCAATTTCATTATTTTTTTTAAATTTTACATATTCTGCAAACAGTTCAATGTTGCATTTTATGATAATATGTTCTAACAAAACATTTTTCAAAAAATCTATAATGCTTTGTTTAGCATTTTTTAGCAATGTGTCGGGTACAAGCACATCTTCTTTTTTATAACCCTTATATTAACTTGCTTTGGGCGGACTATATATATATATATATATATATATATATATCTTCATATCTGCGGCGAGCTTTTTCATACACTTCCACATGAGCTAGAGAGCTGAATTTGGAACACTGATAGAACTCCGGTGACAATGCATTCTATTAAATTTTGGGGTCCATCAGAGGCGTAGGGGGCCGTGGGGGGACTCAAACCTTTTTTTTTTAAACATGCCATAACTTCCAATTCCTTCAAGCTACATTGATGAAATTTGGTAGGTGAGTTCTTATTGACAAAATGAAATATTGTACCCTTTGGAAAGATGGATGTGGGGGCAAAGGCTGATTGTGATGGTTTCTCTCCTTTGTTTTTAAAAAATTGTGCTTCTTCAATTTGTAATCCATTGTGCCATGTTTTTAATCTGTCTTTGTCTGCTGGTGTCTTTATAGATAGATGGAAGATTGCGCACATTACCCCTGTATTCAAAAGTGGTAGTAAAAATGTTATTTCGAATTATCGCCCCATTTCAAAAGTTTCAACTATATCGAAACTGTTTGAAGTTATTGTGAAGTTTTTCTGGTTTTTCCTCTTGCTAGAATTATTTCTCCCCAGCAGCATGGATTTGTTGCTGGGCGATCGACTGTTACAAATTTGATGGCTTTCACATCGTATTGCTTTTCAGCCTTTGAAGAGCGGTGCCAAGTTGACACTGTTTACACTGACTTTTCAAAAGCTTTTGATAAAGTGTCGCATAAAATTCTGGTGTTAAAATTGAAAAAACTAGGATTTCACTCTGCCTTTTTGAAATGGATAGAATCATACTTGCGCGATAGGCTTTGCAATGTTCTTGTGGAGGGTACTAAATCTAAATCTTTTGTTGCCTCTTCGGGTGTTCCCCAAGGAAGTATTCTTGGGCAGCTATTTTTCCTTCTTTTTATTAATGATATTGGTTCATGCTTTCATAAATGTAATTATCTTTTATATGCGGATGATCTGAAAATATTTTTAAAACCTAACTGCGTAACCGATGCTTTTTTAATACAAGATGATTTAAATAGATTAAATGCGTGGTGCCTTACAAATTGTTTAGCTCTAAATGTTAAAAAGTGTTTTCACGTCACTTTCTCTAAATTAAACAGCAATATTATATCGTCGTTTTTTATTGGGACTTCTCGTTTAAAGTTTTTAAATGAAATGTTGGATCTGGGTGTTTTGCTTGACTCTAAGTTAACATTTGTTAATCATCTGAATTACATAATACCGAAAGCATATGCAATGTTAGCATTTGTACGTCGTAATAGTTCCGAATTTCGGGACCCTTACACGTATAAGCTTCTTTTCACTGCATTTGTACGATCAAGGCTGGAATACGTTGCAATTATCTGGAATCCGTTTTATGCTATTCATACAAATCGCCTTGAAAGGGTACAGAAGAAATTTTTTAAATTTGCACTTTTTTCATTTAATTTTCAAGAACCGATTCCTTCTTATAAGTCGCGTTGTTTACTCATTAATCTGAAATCGTTAGAGAGTAGACGCATTATCAATTCTTTGATGTTTGTCTACGATATCATTTGTGGCAATATCGATTGCTCAATGTTGCTAAGTCTAATCTATTTTTTTGTTCGAATCAGAACTACTCGTCAGAATAAGATTTTTGCTATTAAGTGTTATAAAACAAATTATGCTGCGAATCAACCGCTTATGAGGTCGCTTATTGAATTTAATGAAGTAGCTTTAAGTACTGAAATAGATTTTTCTTTGCCAAAACTCATGTTTAAAGAGCGTGTAAATAATAATTACCATTAGTTTTATGTACATATATTTTTAAATTTTAATATATAAGTACTATTTTTTGTAAATCTAGCCTGTAGATCCTAAGTTGAATCATTGGCTTAAATAAATAAATAAATAAATAAATAAAGGGGAGCGGGATGGAGCCAATTAAAAGTTCTAACTCTCGTATTTTGTAAGCTACAAGGCTGAAATTTTTTACTTAGGTTCGCATTTGGGAAAAAGAGTAAAAAAGAGGGAAAAAGAGGGGGGAGAAAAATTTAAAAAAAAAAAAAAAAAAAGAGTAAAAAAACAGTTTTTTAAAATATAACCCTTTAACCGACTAAAAAGCTGAAAATAAATTTCCTTGAAATCAATTTCAGCAATTTCGATTTAAAATTAAGGGTTTTTGGCGACTTCAAAATCTGCAATGATATTAGGAATAAAGTAGCCAAAAACCCTTAATTTTAAATCGAAATTGCTGAAATTAATTTCAAGGAAATTTATTTTCAGCTTTTTAGTCGGTTAAAGGGTTATATTTTAAAAAACTAGTTTTTTACTCTTTTTTTATTATTTGTGTATACAAACGTTTGTATACGCGACTTAAATAGACTCTTAATGATGTGCGTATCATCATTAAGAAGAATAATGCAATTCTCCTTATGGTTGTTAGTTCTATTGTGACGACTCCGGTCACTTTTTTTTATATCTAAATTGCATTGTTTACACCGTTCATAACTACACGATGGCGATTGCTCATCAATATTTTTAACTTCATGATGGCATCTGATTATATGTTTTTCTAAATAAGCCTTTTTAGTAAAGACTTTATTGCAAATATTACATTTGAAACAGGTCAGACCATGTTTACTATTAAAATGTCTTTTTAAATTATACTTTGATGATAATGTTTCACCACATACCTCACATATATATTTATCACGCGATTGTTGTACGGGAGTCAGTGTAGTCATTTTGATTTTTTTTCTTTTAAAAAAATTATTGCTAAAAATAAATTTAAATAATTAATATATGTGTATTAAAAAAAATGTATTTACTTCTGAGATTGTGTTGTTGATGCTGGTGTTGTTGCTGTTATTGGTGCTGCCGGTTTCTTTTAGCTATCGAGTATGTTAAACAATTTTTCTGTTACTCCCTTTATATATGAGAAATAAGTTCACAAGACACATAGATTTATTGTTGGGGGAGGAAGCGAATTTCAAGCCACTTAAGAAAATATTTTTGACTTTTTTGAAAAAGCGATCCGCTGTTGTTGCTTTAAACTTTAAAGGCATCAATTTGTTTAAATAAATCCAACGTATTTTATTAGGTTTTGTTTCGCTTTATTTAGTAAAAACAAACTACATTGCTACATTGTATGCTACAGTAAGTATGCTAGAGTATAAGCGATCCGCTGATGTTGCTTTAAATGAATCAAACGTAAACAAGGTTTTGTTTCGCTTTATTTAGTATAAACAAACTACATTGCTCCATTGTATGCTACAGTAAGTATGCTAGAGTATAAGCGATCCGCTGCTGTTTTAAATGAATCAAACGTAAACAGAATCATACTCCTGTTAGTATATTAAAGGCGTCTGGATCGTTGATTGTTTAAATAAATCAAAAGTCTTTTATTGGGTTTTGTTTCCCTTTATTTAGTATAAACAAACTACATTGCTACATTGTATGCTACAGTAAGTATGCTGGAGTATTAGCGCTCCGCTGTTGCTGTTTTAAAGGAATCAAACGTAAACAGATATATACTCCTGCTGGAATATTAAAAGTGTCTGGTTGTTGATTGTTTAAAAATAAAAAATCAAACGTGTTTAATTTAGTCTTGTTTAGTCTGATTTAGTTTTGAATTTTCGTGGTATGAAATCATGTATAAAAGCATGGTGATGTACTCTATCTATAATGCAGTTATGTTTCAGTCACATAGTCAGACACACTTATAGCTAGAGCACATCAAAATACAAAATATAAAAAAAAAACATTTTACAACGAAAAATGAACGCTGAACTCCAAAAATTATTTAAAAGTGGAAATAAGTCCCAAAAAAAAAATCTCTCAGTTCGCAACATGCTTTTAGCTAAAAAGTATGTGATTACAAAAATTGAACGCGTTGAAACTCGGTACGGGCAAAAAGTGTGATGTTTGCTGGATAATGAATAGTTGGTGTATCTACCACCAATGTTTAATACCACATTAAAGGAAGAGCACATAGAGACTATCGGTTCAAATCAATTTCATTTGATTATGGAGGACAATGAAGGATTTTCTGAACTAAATATATGCTCTATTAAAGGTACAGCAATACTTTTTTTATTATATTCTATTTTCTAATTGCATATTATTATTATTATTTTTTATCTTTTTTCAGATTCCGAAAATAAACTGTAAAAGAGTAATGCTACTGATGCAGTTATATTCATAATTTTTAGATCTACACACACACACACAAAATCTTATTTTACTTTTATATGCATTTCTAAAAATAAAAAAAAATAAATAAATTTAAAAAAATGTCTCCGTCGATGTTTATATTTTTTCTTCTTTCCTTCTGCTTGTAGGAATTCAAAGTCAACTATTTTGATCACCGCACTTTGATGTGCAATTATAAAAGTTAAAAACGTGAATACTTAGTGAGAGAAAACGATGTTTTATAAAGTTTAAATTATGTTTTTCTGTTTTATTCTTTTTTCAAGTAATTCATATTTTGACATAAGATCCTCAATATCAATACATTTTCTAGCATATGAGTAGCAGCTACACGTATCTGGTCCTACTGTACAATTGTCGTTGCTCCAAGAACAGTTCCTAATATGTGTTCCATGTTTTGATGTACACATTCCAACACACTCGACATTAGTAACCAGAATTAAACCATCCACAAGTCTTGTCCAATGTTCCTCCATAATAAGATCTTTATATTGATCCAAAAATTTTTTAATTTTAAGCGATAACAACATGTTTCAACAATTGATAATTTACAACTAGTCCATACAAACTTCAACCAGAAACTTTAACCCGAATCAGTCCCAGCGTAACTATATGATCACGTCAGCAATAGTATATTTACGAATAATTCTAAAAAAAAGTTCTGGGCTGATTCAGGTTAATATGAAGAAATTGTGAAAAATAAAATTTTGGCTTTCAGCTCAGACAGCAACCAAAAATTAAAAGATCTCCCGCTAGGTGGCTGCCCCTATCGACATAGCACCGAAACTCACCGATCGGCGATCGCAAGAGGGCACTTCAAAGCTTTCATCCAGAGACCCCCACAGGTGGCGTTACTATCGACCAACCAAATCAAAAGCCCTACCGCCTCTAATTTTAGCGCCCGCCAGGTTGCTGCCTCTTCCAGCCGAGACACAAACCACGTTAGCCGAGACATCAACCAAATAAAAAGACCCCGCCAGGTGGCGAAACAAGCTAGTTGATGGAGGAGAGCTCGAGGGGAGGAGCAAAAAAAGACCGAAAAGAGCTTAAATCTTTCAGTTTTTACACTGGAGGAATTTTGCTCCTTCTCACTAAACCCAGAAACCCCATATTAACACTACTAAAAGCCTCAACTATGTGTTACATGTGGGGCCAAGGCTACAGAAAGATATATTTGATATCATAGTGAAGTGGCGAGTTTGGAAAAATATAATGATGGCAGACGTAGAGAAAATGTACCGTCAGATAAAAGTCGCGAAAGAAGACCAGAGTTACCAATACATACTTTGGAGAGAGAATAAGGCGGAACCGATAAAGCAGTATGAACTAACAACTGTCACGTATGGAACAACTTCAGCGCCATTCCTTGCCATTCGAACATTGCACCAATTGGATAAATTGGGATTCCATTTGAGAGTTCTAATACCGAAGACATTATCGCTGACATTCCTAATACCAGTGAAAATGATGTTCTGCAGATTCAAGAGGACGAGACGATAAAAACTCTGGGTTTACAATGGAGTCCAAAAACCGACCAGTTTATGTTTAGCATAGCTACTACCGAAGGAAGAACAGTGAAAAAATGGTGCTGGTTGGCACCTATAACAATCGTTGCCAAGTTGTTTATACAAAATTTTTGGAAAAATAAAACAGAGTGGGATGACAAGTTAGACGACGTATTGACGAAGGAATGGAATAACTTCATACAACATTTGTAAGAAATAAAACGATTAGAATTCCTCGTTGGATGTTCCTGACGAAGAATGCAACGTTCCAGCGACATGGATTTGCAGACGCATCGGTGAAAGCATATGCAGCGGTGGTTTATGTGAAGGCAGGTTCCTCGGTAGAAATTTTAGCAGCAAAAAGTAAAGTCAATCCAGTAAAAAATAAAAAGACGCTGCCAAAATTAGAACTGTGTGCGGCTCATTTGTTGGCAAGGTTGTTGAACAAAGTCACAGACATCATCAAACGAAACTGCCAGATTTACGCTTGGAGTGATTCGATGATAACATTGGGCTGGATTAGAAATAAAAGAAGTAAGGATAAATTCGAGAGAACAAGGACAACAGAAATTGGCGCTTTGATTCCGCTATATGGAATCATGTCAGTACAAAAGAGAACCCAGCTGACATCGCATCAAGAGGAATTTCACCATCTAAGCTAGAACAAAATATTTTATGGTGGAAAGGTCCGGCATGGTTGGTGCTAGATTAATATGATTGCTAGATAAGAAGCAGTTGCAGAAAATAGTGTATTGGTAGCGACTACAACACTGACAGAGCAGCAAAATATACTACTTCAGTTGCAAGAAAAGTGCTCATCTTTAAGAAAATTGGAAAGAGTTGCAGCTTATATTCTGAGGTTTAAAGGAGTATTGAAAAGAGAAAAGTTTCCGGTATATTTAACGGCAGACGAACTGCGAGCAGCCGAAACAATGCTAATAAAAAATCGGCAATTTGCAGAGTTTTCCGGCGAAATACGGTTATTGAAGAACAATAATCTTGTGGATCAAAGAAGTAAAATAGCGAATTTGAATCCACTGCTTGATAGCAAAGGGATTTTAAGAGTTGGAGGTCGACTGTTCCTTACTATCAATAACATCCTATAATTCTTGGCAAATCCAGGTTGACGACTTTAATAATTCAACACATTCACGTCAACACGTTACATGGCGGAAATCGTCTGATGGAGAGCTCGATTAGACGAAATTACTGGATTATTGGACTAAAACACATGATTAAGCAACGCGTGCGTGCATGTGTAAAATGCATTCGATACAGGAATGATACGGGTAATTTACCTGAGAGCCGTACATCTATTAATCACCCATTTACACATACTGGCGTCGATTATGCTGGTCCTATTCAAATAAGATGTTCTAAATGAAGGGGACAAAAGTCATACAAAGGATATATAGCTGTATTTGTATGCATGGCAACTAAAGCTATTCATTTAGAAGCAGTAAGTGATCTAACGACGGATTCATTCTTAGCAGCGTTGCGACGCAAGAAGAGGCAAAAGTCAACGTGGTCAGATAATGGAATAAACTTCGTGGGAGCAGCGAGAAAGTTGGATGCCGATTTTAAGCAAGCAATTAAAAATAATTCGGAAGTGATTACTGTTTTGGAAGCAGATAAAGTTCAATGGCATTTTATTCCGTCGGCAGGCCCTCACTTTGGAGGGATTTGGGAGGCTAGCGTCAAGTCGATGGAGCACCATCTAAAAAGGGTGATTGGAGAAACTAAACTAACATACGAGGAACTGAGTACTCTTTTAGCTCTGATTGAAACGGTTCTCAATTCAAGGCCACTCCACGCGATTGGCAATAATACAGACGAAGTTGACACGTTAACACAAGGACATTTTCTGTTTGGCCAGCCGATTATTGGAACAACAGAAGCGGTAGATGACCGTTCAATTGGATCTTTGGATCGTTGGAAATTAATACAAAAAATGAAGAAAGACTTTTGGAAAAGAAGGAGGAATACCTTTCAACTTTGCAACAGCGGTATAAATGGCAGAAACCGCAGCTAAATCTGGCTGAAGGCCAAATTGTCATTATCAAAAATGAAGATACGCATCCGGCAAGATGGCCCCTTGGTCGAATTATAGAAACTCATCCAGGATCTGACGGGAAGGTGCGAGTAGTCACAATGAAGATACAGGATGGAATCTTAAAACGCCCAATTCATAAAGTTTGTCCATTGAAAACAAAACAAGAAGATACGAAAACTCCAGTGGAACGAAGCAAAAGCTATTTCACTATGCTCAGTTATGCCAAAGAACCGAAAAAGTTAAAACTGATAAATATAATATTCTGATGCTGCTGCTAGCAAGAAAGGGAGTTTGTGCACAACCTTTAGGTGAACAGGATGCTTCTGGTGGATCGGTTCTAGAGTTGAAAAATAATACAGCGATATATTTGGATCATATCGGGATAATGGAGGTCGTAGCTTCATCTTGGAATTTAATGACTTATTACTTATTACGCATTCTTCAAAGAAGTGGATCATGCTGACACGTTTTCAAAGAAAATTAGAAAAAGTTGTGACAAATTGCAAGCGTTTGAAGAGCAATGCAACACAATCATCGACAATATTGAAATCGAAATAAACAAGGTAAAGGACACAAATAAATATCTGTTTGTACGAAAGGATAAAAGGAGAAAGAGAGCGCCGTTTAAATTTGTTGGATCTATGTCCCATATTATGCTCGGAATGATGAGAGTACACAATATCACTCCAACCATGGAAGAGAACTACTACGTATACCAAGAATCTGTTAAGTTCTTTATGATGACGAAACAGCTGAGCAACATAGTCGAAGAGAGCGAAACAATTCTGTCAGAAGTTATCGAACTTTTAATTGACGTCAATCACGTAAAACTAAACACAGACTTGATCACACCTCCGCTGCTGAAATCGGAGATCCAAAAAATAACAGAACATCTTCCAGAAAAACTGAAATTACCTGGAAGACAATCGAACGAGCTTCAAGCAATCTATAAATTGTTGACAGCAATAACTTGGTAAATTTGTAATCCGAGTAACGATGCCGCTGCTTAACAGTTATTCGTCGCAACTATACAAAATTATTCCAATGCCGATTGAGAGAGTCGGTGAAAGAATGATCTCTGCTATACGATCTGAATTCATAATCTACAATTTTGAAATAGACTCATATCATTTAATGTCGGAAGTCACTATCAATCAATGTAACAAATTTTCGGACCAACATCTCGTCTGCGAAAACAGCTGGGCATGGATTGAGGCTAACGACAATTTCTGCGAAGTATCACCTTTAAAGCCGCTTAACGCATACGACTGCACATTTATAGAAATGAAAACATCTCCATTCTGGAAAGAGCTTCTTAGCAAAAACAAATGGCTGTTTAAGAACTTTAAAAGAACTGCAGCACAAATACAGTGTAGTTCTGCCCATCAGAAAATCATCGAATTACCGAATCAAGGAATTTTAACTATGGTAGCTGGATGTACCGTGCGCATTTCAGGCGCCACGCTAATAGCACCCGATAATGTCTTTTCGGGTATTAACAACACATTTTCCACATTTTTGACGAAGGAAATTGAAAACGTTCCATGAAACATCTAGGATCGGTTGTCATCAATCACTCCAAGGAAATTGATCAACTCAAAGTTCTAAACTTCCACCACCTTTGATTCTGGTAGATTTGCTTATTATTATATTAGCTATAGTTATCGTAAGAAAAATTATTGTCAAGAGATCGATTCCATCTATCGTCTTTTCTGCCCCCCGTCAGAATGTCCAAATATGTCACTTTTACATATGGTAATCTTTATTCTATAATCTATATGGGCCATTCCGCGTCAAGCGGATACATCAACTCTCAGAAAATTCTGAAACTCTCCACATTGAAAGGCCTGGGTATGCTGTGTTTATGTACCAAAGGGTTCCGTTGAAAATTCAATATTTACCGTTATGTTTGATATTAAGTAAAGTAAAAAATGAAAAAAATCGAAAATCTACCTTTTTTCAAAAATTTATAACTTTTTAACCGTGCGGGTTAGAGTTTAAACTTTTTTTTTGTTTTACGCAGAAAATAAAAAAATTTAAAAAAAAATATAAATTCTTAAAAAAAAAAATTTTTTGTACATTTTTTTTTAACAATAATTTTAAAAAAATGTTTAAAACTTTGAGCGCCACGATTCTAAATTAAAAAAAAAATGTTTTTGCATACCTTACAATATCACTCAGCTTGTGTCAAATTTTAAAGAGAGTGTTTTTTCTTGTTTTCGAGATATTGAATTTTATAGGTATTTACCTCGCTTGCGCTATGCACAGAGCATTTATTATTTATTATTCATTGGGAAATTTTACCATGTTTGACAAATTTTTAGCTTGTCATTTGTTTAAATTTTGCCAGCCCGATAAGCATTTTCAGACCGAAGCCGATACCGAAGGTTAACTAGCAGCATATTACTCTGGCCAGCGCCGATACTTTATACAAAACGTTGGAACATAATTTTTATTTATTCGTGCACTGGTAGAATTAATAGAGCAGCAGGATGAAAATGCAAAAAGAAGTCAAAAGATCGGAAAACTGAACCTTACCTTAATAGGAAGTCAACAGAACTAATAGATTTGTGGACACTATTTCAACGAGTTGACATCCAAATTCGCAGAGATCCAGCCGCTCCCGCACAAGTACTTCGAAAAAGATCTTCATGCGTCGCTGGGCGAAAAATATAACCAAGTCATGGAGGATATCCAAGAGATAAGATAAAAATAAAGCCTGCGGCGTCCAGGGCTAATTATGATGACATTATAGAGCAAAAAGAAGGTGCTGATTCTGGAAAAACCGAATGTTATGGAGTGGCGTCAGTGCTGCGCAAACAACAAGCATTAATGGCATCCATGAAACGCCTGTTAGCCGGTATCGAAAGCGGCAAGGACCAATCACGGCAATATTTCGAGGGAAATATTGCAATCCTGCAGCGACTATGGAGCGAACACGAACAACAGATTATGGGAGTAGGCTCCATCGCCAGAAGATGAAGGGTATGATTTCAATGCATACCTTGACATGGAACAACAGGTACACTACAAGATGATCGAGTTGCATACTCTGTCAGAAGAAGGCCACTCTAAAGAAGCTCCATCGCCAGCTGCACCACCGTCGTTCCGGTTGCCACAAATAACTATTCCGATGTTCAATTGTGACTATCTGCAGTGGAACCAGTTTTTCGACATCTTCAGCGAAATGGTGCACAAATCGCCAATCGC
Organism: Heteromyza rotundicornis; assembly: GCA_951394025.1. NCBI lineage: Eukaryota > Metazoa > Arthropoda > Insecta > Diptera > Heleomyzidae > Heteromyza > Heteromyza rotundicornis. The sequence goes on from OX596013.1 coordinate 20,873,381, forward strand.
AGCAATGCAAAAGCTTTGTTACTTGAAGGCCAATTTTACCGGTGAAGCTGAGCGGGTAATCAGACATCTAGCTCTAACCAAAGAGAACTACGAGACTGCTTGTAAGCTGCTGCAAGAAAGATACCAGAATGGGAGATTGCTGGCATCAACATTGATGGAAAGATTGACAGGTCTTCCAAGAATATCAGCGAATTCAACTTCTCCAACTGCTCTAAAAAGCCTACACGATGTTATTCGTGAAAGTCTGTTGACATTGGAAAACCTTAAAATATCAGTCATTGAAGAATCCCAAAGAGCTACATTCAATGAACAGCTTATTGGACTTCATTGAAAATCGTTTCCACTCGCTGGAGGTCCTCGGTGGTCGAGAACGGACAAACACTCCAAAGGCCACAACAAATACATATAGGGTAGCAATAGCGGTAGCAGCATCTGCAACCTGCAGTTATTGTACCGGCAAAAATCCCCCTATACTTTTGCAAAGAGTTCCTGAATGTGTCGGCGGCAGATCGACTATACTGGGCTAAAATGCAAGAAATTTGCTTCAATTGTCTCAAACGCAGTCACACCTCAAAGGATTGTCCGTCCCGAGGCTGCACCAAGTGCAACAAAAATCATAACACATTATTTTAGGGTTACCAGACGTACTCTTTTAAAGAGTACAGTACTCTTTTTTAGGCCCTCCTCTTTTTTACTCTCACTTTTTTCCCGAAAGTACTATTAAGTACTCTTTTTCTTATTTCTGTGACTTTACCATATAACAACTGAATGTATCTGCTCAGTAAGGTAACCAATTTTTACTATTCGTCAGAATTAAAATAGAAACCTTCAAATATTATTTTTGTTAGTGAAGCATCTTTCGTCACATTGCATTCAAAAAGTTACAAAAATTCTTAAATGGGATTAAAACAAAAAATTTAGTATGAAACCTATCATTTTTTTAACCGAAATATCAAAAGCAATTTTGAATGTCTTTATCGAAAACAATTCAAATATATACCTAAATTTTTCAATTTCTTGAGGAAGGATCGGAACATTAGCACCCAAGTCTAAAATTTAGTATTATACCTTTTATCCTTTTAATTGGTTTTTCACCTAGACCCTTTGGAGTTTCAAATTTAAATGCTTTAACGCCTAAAGAAACCTAAGTAGTAAATTAAAATTTTGAATCGGCGTATACTTTGGTACTTGATGATTTTACAAAATTTTAATTGATTTTGATTTTTCTAGTATTTTATACTAAAAAAAAACTTTGGGCATAAATTATTGTATTTTGTTACTTAAACATTATTTTTTAATTTTTAAAAAAAAATTGTTTTATTTAAAATTTTAACAAAGGTTCTAAAATCACTTTTTGTTATATTTTTTTTTGTTTTATAAAAAATATGTGGTGTAAAACCGAGGAGTTTGGGACCCCCTTCAACTCTGTACTCTTTGTTACTTAAGAGAATCTTGTAACCCTACATTATTGCATTTGAGAGAAAAGGATCATGCCAACAAAGAAGCCCGACCATCAACAAGCAATGCAAACAAACCTTTCGTCAAGGTAGCAGTGACGTCACACGGTGCGCCATCAACAAGCACTGCAAGCAAACAGTTCATCAAGGTAGCAGCGACATCACCCGATGCCCCATCAAGAGCCAGTGATGTTCCAGTGTCACTTCCAGCTGTTGGAGAAAGTGTAAGACTGCCAAAAATAACATTGCTTAGCACAGCCATCGTGACCGTTACAAATAATTGAGGCCATCGAATCCATTGGAGAGCTATGTTGAGTAGTGTTAATATTGGGTTTCTGGGTTTAGTGAGAAGGAGCAAAATTCCTCCAGTGTAAAAACTGAAAGATTTAAGCTCTTTTCGGTCTTTTTTGCTCCTCCCCTCGAGCGCTCCTCCATCAACAAGCTTGTTTCGCCACCTGGCGGGGCCTTTTTATTTGGTTTGTGTCTCGGCTAATGTGGTTTGGGTCTCGACTGGAAGAGGCAGCAGCCTGGCGGTCGCTTTGTTGGTGCCTCGGCTAACGTGGTTTGTGTCTCGGCTGGAAGAGGCAGCAGCCTGGCGGGCGCTAAAATTAGATGCAGTAGGGCTTTTGATTTGGCTGGTCGATAGTGACGCCACCTGTGGGGGGGTCTCTGGATGAAAGCTTTGAAGTGCCCTCTTGCGATCGCCGATCGGTGAGTTTCGGTGCTATATCGATAGGGGCAGCCACCTAGCGGGACATCTTCTGATTTTTGGTTGCTGTCTGGGCTGAAAGCCAAAAATTTTATATTTCACAATTTCTTCATATTAACCTGAATCAGCCCAGAACTTTTTTTTTAATTATTCGTAAATATACTATTGCTGACGTGATCATATAGTTACGCTGGGACTGATTCGGGTTAAAGTTTCTGGTTGGAGTTTGTATGGACTAGTTTTAAATTAGCAATTGCCTGGCGGTAGGGCTTTTGATTTGGTTGGTCAATAGTGACGCCACCTGTGGGGGTCTCTGGATGAAAGCTTTGAAGTGCCCTCTTGCGATCGCCGATCGGTGAGTTTCGGTGCTATATCGATAGGGGCAGCCACCTAGCAGGAGATCTGTTGTTTGCTGTCTGGGCTGAAAGCCAAACATTTTATTTTTCACAATTTCTTCATATTAACCTGAATCTGCCCCGAACTTTTTTTCGCATTATTCGTAAATATACTATTGCTGACGTGATCATATAGTTACGCTGGGACTGATTCGGGTTAAAGTTTCTGGTTGGAGTTTATATGGATTAGTTGTAAATTAGCAGACTTGGGAATTTGAGCGACCATTACCATTACCATTATCATTACAGGTAATGAAATTTTATTTCATTACCATTACCATTAATGGTAATGAAGTAATTAAAATTTCATTGCAATAATAATGAAACTACCATTATTTCATTGCGATAGTAATGATAACGAAGTAATGAAATTTCCATTACTTCATTACCTACATTTTATGGATGCATCATGTCAGGCAATACTTTTAACAGCAATATATCAAATAAAAGTTATACCAAATGTATATGTTGTTATCCTAATCCCACCAAGTCCAAGGACGCACTCAGAAGCTGTTATAATCCCAACTGACATGATTCACCCAAAAAATGTCCAAGGACGCACTCAGAAACTGTCCTAATCCCACCTCACATGAATCATCCATAAAATGTCCAAGGACGCACTTAGAAGCTGGCCTAATCCCAACGGACATGATTCACCCAAAAAATGGCTAAGGACGCACTCAGAAGCTGTCCTAATCCCACCTGACGTGATTCATCCATAAAATGTCCAAGGACGCACTCAAAAGCTGTTATAATCCCAACTGACATGATTCACCTAAAAAATGTCCAAGGACGCACTCAGAAACTGTCCTAATCCCACCTCACATGATTCACCCAAAAAATGTCCAAGGACGCACTCAGAAGCTGTCCTAATCCCACCTGACATGATTCTTCCATAAAATGTCCAAGGACGCACTCAGAATCTGTCCTAATCCCAACTGACATGAATCATACAAGCTACAATTAAACTTGGCATGATTCGCCCAAAAAAGGGCAAAAACGCAATTGGGGCAGATAGGTAATGAAGTAATGAAGTAAAGGAAATTTCATTACTTCATTATCATTACTATCGCAATGAAATAATGGTAATTTCATTACCATTGCAATGAAATTTTCATTACTTCATTACCATTACCATTACAATTACCATTGCAGTAATGGTAATGGTAATGCGTAATGAAAATTTCATTACTTTACAAGTCTGTAAATTAGCAATTGCCTGGCGGTAGGGCTTTTGATTTGGTTGGTCGATAGTGACGCCACCTGTGTGGGGGTCTCTGGATGAAAGCTTTGAAGTGCCCGCTTGCGATCGCCGATCGGTGAGTTTCGGTGCTATATCGATAGGGGCAGCCACCTAGCGGGAGATCTTTTGATTTTTGGTTGCTGTCTGTACTGAAAGCCAAAAATTTTATTTTTCACAATTTCTTCATATTAACTTGAATCAGCCCAGAATTATTCGTAAATATACTATTGCTGACGTGATCATACAGTTACGCTGGGACTGATTCGGGTTAAAGTTTCTGGTTGGAGTTTGTATGAACTAGTTTTAAATTAGCAATTGCCTGGCGGTAGGGCTTTTGGTTGGTCGATAGTGACGCCACCTGTGGTCTCTGGATGTAACCTTTGAAGTGCCCTCCTGCGATCGCCGATCGGTGAGTTTCGGTGATATGTCGATAGGGGCAGCCACCTAGCGGGAGATCTTTTCATTTGGTTGCTGTCTGGGCTGAAAGCCAGACATTCATTTAAAGCAACAGCAGCGGAGCGCTAATACTCCAGCATACTTACTGTACCATACAATGTAGCAATGTAGTTTGTTTATACTAACAAAGCGAAACAAAACCCAATGAAAGACTTCTGATTTATTTAAACAAGCAACGATCCAGACGCTTTTCATATTCTAACAGGAGTATGCATTTGTTTACGAATTGATGCCTTTAAAGTTTAAAGCAGCAACAGCGAATCGCTTTTTCAAAAAGTCAAAAATATTTTCTCATGTGGCTTGAAATTCGCTACCTCCCAAACAAAAAATCTATGTGTCTTGTGAACTTATTTCTCATATATAAAGGCGCATATAAGTGGCGCCTCCTGTGGTCTCTGGATGAAAGCTTTGAAGTGCCCTCTTGCGATCGCCGATCGGTGAGTTTCGGTGCTATGTCTATAGGGGCAGCCACCTAGCGGGAGATCTTTTGATTTTTGGTTGCTGTCTGGGCTGAAAGCCAAAAATTTTATATTTCACAATTTCTTCATATTAACCTGAATCAGCCCAGAACTTTTTTTTCGAATTATTCGTAAATATACTATTGCTGACGTGATCATATAGTTACGCTGGAACTGATTCGGGTTAAAGTTTCCGATTGGAGTTTGTATGGACTAGTTGTAAATTAGCAATTGTTGAAACATGTCAATCAATATAAAGATATTATTATGGAGGAACATTAAAAAGACTTGTGGATGGTTTAATTCTGGTTACTAATGTCGAGTGTGTTGGAATGTGTACATCAAAACATAGAACACATATTAGGAACTGTTCTTGGAGCAACGACAATTGTACAGTAGGACCAGATACGTGTAGCTGCTACTCATATGCTAGAAAATGTATTGATATTGGGGATCTTATGTCAAAATATGAATTACTTGAAAAAAGAATAAAACAGATAAACATAATTTAAACTTTATAAAACATCGTTTTCTCTCACTAAGTATTCACGTTTTTAACTTTTATAATTGCACATCAAAGTGCGGTGATCAAAATAGTTGACTTTGAATTCCTATAAGCAGAAGGAAAGAAGAAAAAATACACACACCTAATAAGATATTTTTTTTTAAATTCATTTATTTATTTATTTTTTTAATTTTTAGAAATGCATTTAAAAGTAAAATAAGATTATGCAGCGGAGCGCTAATACTCTAGAATACTTACTGTAGCATACAATGTAGCAATGTAGTATGATTATACTAAACAAAGCGAAACAAAGCCTAATAAAAGACGTTGGATTTATTTAAACAAGCAACATGCCAGACGCTTTTAATATTCTAACAGGAGTATGAATCTGTTTACGAATTGATGCCTTTAAAGTTAAAAGCAACAACTGCGGATCGCTTTTTCAAAAAAGGCCAAAATATTTTCTCATGTGGTTTGAAATTTGCTACCTCCCAAACACAAAATCTGTGTGTCTTGTGAACTTATTTCTCATATATAAAGGGAGTAACAGAAAAATAGTTTAACATACTCGATAGCTAAAAGAAACCGGCAGCATGAATAACGTGCAAAGATTATTTTGGAGAATAAGGTTAGTTGAGTGGGATTTGGACGATAATGTCCAATATGTCCTACGTCATGCACGGAGGCCTGACCAGGCAGTTGATGCGAGTTATATTCAAAGTAAGCGATATTAATCAAAATTAAAACAGTGAAAAAACTTATTAATTGAATTTTGTTTCCTTTTTGTTTCTTTTTCTTTGCAGGGGCTTATTTTGATATATTCCAGAGGGAATTTCCAATCACCGAAAGAAGCGTAGAACGGGTTCCGTTTATCATGACTTCGTTTTTAACAACAGTGCCGGGCATCGCAGCATATTGCGATGACTCGGGACGCTCGGGATTGCGGTATTATTGCTACACCAACGACGACGACATGTTTCGCTGGAGGAGAGCACTCCAAGAGGATGATGTATCCAGCACTACAAATTGAAAAATGTAGAAGACAAGACCCCGAAAAATATATGAATATTTCGTAAATTTGTATATTCAGCTATTTTTGTGTATATATCAAACATTTGTTAACTATGTATGCATATTCAAAAAAGAAACAAAACAAACAAATATGTGATTGAACATGAATTTTTATAAACAAAAGAATATCATTAGATTTTGCACAAGGCGATATTTTGAAGTTTGGCTTCATTCTGTTTTGAGGATTATACCAAAGAAGTCGAGTACACATTTTTATATTTTTGAAAGAAATACCACAACACGCAGCATGGAATCAAAGTGTTTAATTGGGGACGGTAAAAAGAAGGAGCAACAATATAAAATAATTCAAAACCCATTTAAGAAGAACACCAACGAGAAGAATGATCACAATAAATATTCCTCTTCGGATATTAAATATAAGAAAATTATATAATTGAAACAAGAAAAATATGTTTAAAAAACTTTTGTTTTTGTTAAATAAATTCAAATACAAATTTTAGACATAACTGTCCACAGTTAAAAGAATTGTAGTTTTGTAATTGATTATAGTTATACGTTAGGTTACGATTTCCAAGATATTTGATGATTTCCTTCGGAGGAGGTAAGTTCCCAAAGCTATCAAAATATTCCTTCCGATTTTTGTCTTTGTAATATGCTACACAATGTGTACCAATTCCACTAGATGAATCCAGATTCACATTACCGCTTTCAATTTGATGTACGCGTTTAGGTAGTTCATCTAGCATAAATACTCCTCTAAAGTGCGGTATATTCACAGCGAATTTTCGTGAATCAGCATCAGTTAATGCTCTTTTGGATAGCTTACTTAAGAGTTTTTTGAATAGGGTTTATAATAGAATCCAAGTCCTTTTCTATATGGTTTAAGATGTAAACCTTTGCCGATCGCAATTTTTGCTGCTCTCGCTTCATTAATGGTCTTTACAATTGAGGATGCTAATGATGCTAATGCACCGATTGTACCGAGTGCTGTTAGTATAGGTACAAGTGGTAAAAACCCTCCTACTTTGGGTACAGATATTACTCGAGGAATTTTTATAGAATGTTTTTTATTTCCTATGGTAGATCTAATTGATTTTTGAGCAATAGCTTAACTTTCTTTAACATTTTAGTCGCATTTAGACCAACCGGCTGCACGTTCACCAATGCTGCTTTCTTTAGATTTTACCCATTCCCAAGCTCGTTCAGCTAATATTTTATCCGCTATATGACGTTGATTTAATTCTTTAGATTTTGAGTAGGCAATATCGTGTTCTCTACAACTAGCGTCGAGTGGATTAATACCTTGATCGCCACGTTTTAAACGTTTTTGTAATTTTGTTCCTGGTCCACAAAACTGATATCCTGGTAGATGTAGTTCTATGGGTAACTTGTTTATATTTGTGTCAAGTAAACCATAGCCTTTGATGGTTGGTTTTTTACTAAAACGTTTGATGTATGTCATTCCCATTATATATATATTTTTTTTTTGACTGAAAATATTATATAAAAGTTTTTGTTTATATATACAATTTTTTAGTTGATATGAAGATGCGTTTCACAAAACAACAAAAACAGATTGTTGTGCAAAATTTGGATGCTAAAGCAACACCTCACTTATCAAATCAGCAACCAAGACATGGATCGCTACTACCGAATACATTGAGAACATTAATCGTGGGACCATCGAATTGTGGAAAAACTAACGTAATGTTGAGTTTAATAGAGAGTCCGAATGGATTAAAATTTGAAAATATTTTCATATATTCAAAGTCATTGCATCAACCGAAATATCAATATCTGAGTAAATTGATTAAACCGATCAAGGGAATGGGATTTTTTACATTTTCTGAGAATGATGAAAATAGTTTATTTCTGTTACTCCATTTATATATGAGAAATAAGTTCACAAGACACACAGATTTTGTGTTTGGGAGGTAGCAAATTTCAAACCACATGAGAAAATATTTTGGCCTTTTTTGAAAAAGCGATCCGCAGTTGTTGCTTTTAACTTTAAAGGCATCAATTCGTAAACAGATTCATACTCCTGTTAGAATATTAAAAGCGTCTGGCATGTTGCTTGTTTAAATAAATCCAACGTCTTTTATTAGGCTTTGTTTCGCTTTGTTTAGTATAATCATACTACATTGCTACATTGTATACTACAGTAAGTATGCTTGAGTATTAGCGCTCCGCTGTATAATCTTATTTTACTTTTATGTGCATTTCTAAAAATTAAAAAAATAAATAAATAAATAAATTTAAAAAAAAATGTCTTCGTCGATGTTTGTATTTTTTCTTCTTTCCTTCTGCTTATAGGAATTCAAGGTCAACTATTTTGATGTGCAATTATAAAAGTTAAAAACGTGAATACTTAGTGAGAGAAAACGATGTTTTATAAAGTTTAAATTATGTTTTTCTGTTTTATTCTTTTTTCAAGTAATTCATATTTTGACATACTCAATATCAATACATTTTCTAGCATATGAGTAGCAGCTACACGTATCTGGTCCTACTGTACAATTGTCGTTGCTCCAAGAACAGTTCCTTTTTGCCTTTTTTGAAAAAGCGATCCGCTGTTGCTGCTTTAAACTTTAAAGGCATCAATTCGTAAACAAATGCATACTCCTGTTAGAATATGAAAAGCGTCTGGATCGTTGCTTGTTTAAATAAATCAAAAGTCTTTCATTGGGTTTTGTTTCGCTTTGTTAGTATAAACAAACTACATTGCTACATTGTATGGTACAGTAAGTATGCTGGAGTATTAGCGCTCCGCTGCTGTTGCTTTAAATGAATGTCTGGCTTTCAGCCCAGACAGCAACCAAATGAAAAGATCTCCCGCAAGGTGGCTGCCCCTATCGACATAGCACCGAAACTCACCGATCGGCGATCGCAGGAGGGCACTTCAAAGCTTTCATCCAGAGACCACAGGTGGCGTCACTATCGAGACAAAAATTTTGATATATTATACTTTAAAATCGGATAATAAATGGTGACGATATGATGAAATATGTCAATGCGCTGCCCCTACGTTCGGTAACAATATTAATTATATTTTTTTTAAATAGTTCCAATGGAATAATCGGTATACTTCCTTTGCAAGAGTTTAATGATTTTTCGAGAGCTTTAATTTTCTGTAATTGGAATGGTACATTAGGGTGGTACTAACTGAGATCTGGTGGGTAAGTACTAGAAGGGTGCAAGGACCTCTGAGACATTATTATAGGTCTCCTCGAGACAAAAATTTTAATATATTATTCTTTAAAATCGGATCATAAATGGTGACAATATGAAGAAATATGTCGATGCGCTACCTCTACGATCGGCCAAAAAAAAAAAGGAAATTTTTTTCGGAATCTCCTTTCAAATATGCTTCAAATTAGATGGTGTGCGGACAACTTTATTTTTTCGAGACGGTCTAATGCGGCTTCGCTCACGATAATTGTCATCAACTTCTTCTTGCAAAGCTTCTTGATATCATACACGGGCAGTATCAATTACATTTTGTAATGATTAACCAGCTCAATTACAATTACATGTAATTGAAATTTTTTCAATTACATTTTCTGTAATTGATTATATTCCGAATCAGTTTCAGGCTAATTATTTGGGCGCAGGCCTTGTTCTTCTACGAACTATTCGATAGCTCTCGAAATCGTTTTCAAAAAAGATAAAAAACAGAAAATTCGTTTCAAATTAGTTATCTTTTCTTTATTTATTTATATATTTTCCTCAGAAAATCTTACCGGCTTTTCTTGGCTGTGGCGGCTGCTGCTTCGTATGGTAATCGGACGAGAGTGATAATATTTTTAAAAAGCCAAAAGTTGGCGTGAACATTGCCGCCCGCCTTGCAGCATCACTGCAACTAAATCTAATAGTAAATTACAAAATTTCATATTTATAAAAAATGGAGGGCGTACATTTATAAAAATGGTGATCAGCGCAATATAAATTCAATTTAATAAAAATACATACAAATTACATTTGGTAATTTCCTCTAAAAATTCCTCCAAAAATTAGGGGTTGGACGAAAGTGACGTTGCTGCTCAAAGGCGCGCTGGGATTGTGTTGGCTCAAGCGTACGAGGCCCAAGTCCAACCGACAGATAGCTCACCAGCTCAAGCGTACGAGGCCCAAGTCCATTCAGATCACCGTCGTGCGCTTCTATGGATGGCTCAAGCGTACGAGGCCCAAGTCCATCCATATCATCGTCGCGCGTTCCCATGGATGGCTCAGGCGTACGAGGCCCAAGTCCATCCGTGCTGCAGCCTTGTGCTTCAGATGATGGCTCAAGCGAACTAGGCTCAAGTCCATCCCTCTTTTTACTATGCGGTTCACATGATGGCTCAGACGAACGAGGTACAAGTCCACCATCCGCAGTATCGACGCTTCCGCCACTTTCGTAGAATTTTGGCGCGTTCGTAAAACAACGCGATCCGTATTCTTGTCGGATATCTAAAATCCGAACTCTATCGTCTCTGCCGGAATATTTTTTCGTATCTCTGCCTAGCCGCCACTCATTTGGAGATTGCCTTTCTTCACTCATTATCTCTAACTTCTCAAAATTTTTCTGTGTAGTTTTCCATTTTAAATATTTACGCCCATCCTCATTTTTACGAGTGGTTTTGTTATAATTTTTCTTACTCTTATTTTTGTTTAAATTCCAAGAACTTTTCTTTGAGACTTCCTCAAGTTCTGGCAAATTTGACGACTGATCCTGCAGTGAAATTTGATTAAAGTATACCGAATATGTCGGTTTAATTGAAACCCCATTAGGGGGCAAAGGCCCAGTTAAGATCCACCCAAAAACTGTTTTCTGAGCAATGAGTGACCCTAGAATACCTCTTCGTATTCCATCTAAAATAATTCGTGGATATATGTCACCTCCAATGAGGACATCCACTTGTTCGCTTTTATGAAAATTAGGATCTGCCATTTGCAAATCAGGTAAATTCTGCACCAAGGTCCTATCGATAGAAACTGTGGGAATGTTGCCGCTTAATTGAGGAAGAATGAGACCCTTCGTCTCTATTCTTACCCTGGGATCAATTGGTGATCTTATTACAAAATTGAACATTTTTTGAATTTGTGCTGAGACCACATTATTTAGCCCTGCTACTTGGGCATTCACGCTTTGAGTGGGTATATTCAGCCGTTTCTGCAAACGCGCTGATATAAATGTGCCCTCTGACCCAGAGTCGATTAGCGCTCTGGCCGTATAAACGGAGCCTGAATGACATATGGTCACTAAAGCTGTCCCTAACAGCACCCCTTTTCTACTCGTTGTGAAATGCGTCTGAACCCTATCGACGTGACCTTGCGAAGTGGATGGTTCAGTGGATAAATCACTTGAAACCGGAAAATTGTTTTGATTTGCACCATCTGATGGCGCAGGAGAATTAGGCGGTGACCCAAGTCATTCACGATGAAGTAGCGAGTTATGACGCCTCTTGCAACTAAGGCACTTGTAATTGCTCGTACAATCTTTCACCTCATGAGAACTGGCCAAACAGTTTAAACACAGAGGCAACCTCCTTACTGTTGACAACCTGTAATTAACGTTCATATCTAAAAATTGTGGACAATTCCACAGTGGGTGTTGTTGCGTATCACAAAGTTTACAATTCGCCTGGTAAACGTTTGCATTATGGGAATTTACTTTTCTATTCTGATTTTGGGAGTATTTATTTTGGTAGCCACCAGTTCTTTGGTTAAGCGTACCTCGAATATCTGAAACTGTTTCTAGAGTTTGAAATCTTTCAGTCAGAAAACTATCTAAATCAACCCATTTGGGGATTGCTGTCTTATTTTTAATTCCTTGCTCCCATAAGGAGAGCGTTGCTTCTGGTAAGAAAGTAGAACACAAATATACGAAAATTGCATCCCAATTTTCAACATTAATGTGATATAATTCCAAAGCGGATATACAATTATTTATATCCCGCTGTAATTTCTTTATAGCGGACACCGACTCCGAAGTCACTGGCTGAAGGCCGAACAAAATCCTCAGTTGACTGTTCACTAAAATCCTTTTATTTTCATACCTATCTGATAGGTTATCCCACGCCTGCACAAATCCATCATTTGTGAGAGGGGACTTCTTGACTCATCTCTAGTTTTTTGATTAAGGTGATATAGTTTCTCAACTGAAGTTAGCCCCGAATTTTGAATATAAATTGCCGTGAACATGTCACGAAAAGTGGGCCATGAGAGATAATCTCCATAAAATATCTCAGTGTCACACGGAGGCAACCTCATGTTGCTGGAAGACGGACGATGTTCATTTGAATTCACAATCATAGTAGAACTGGGAGGGGGCGTTAAATGATGAGCTGTCAGATTGTGAGCAAATTCCCCCATCATGGCAGCGCAGGCTACATATGCCTGATAACAATTTCTGTACCTATCTTTTATTATTTGTAAATCGCCACTAGACTCCCCATTACTGGCAGAGGCTGCCTGTGAGCAGACCTCATAAGCTGCCTTTACTTTCACCCACAAATCTTTAAATTCTTCGCGTTGCACTTCTAACGAAAAAGTCGAATGGTCATTCTGACCAGTGGTATTGAATTCCGCTTCGAATTCAAGAATTTCGTCAGCCAGACGATGAAATTTACTAAAATATCAAAAAACCAAAAATCCACTTAAATTTCAAAAAATCAAAAAAATTTCCAAATAACAAAAAATAATTGGAATCGCTAATTTTATTTAAATATTTCTCGAAAATATTTAAAAGCGATAAAAACTAGAGAGTGGACTATCTTCGGCTATACCGAAGCTGAAATACACCCACACTGTAGGAAGAAGTACCTCGAATATAAAAAAATGTGGTCTCAAGACCCTATTTTGACCCAATTATAGGTGGTTTTGGAGCCCGGAACATGTCCAAAATCCACTTCTAAAAATTTCCAATCAAATCCACCAAAAAAAAATTTTGGTCTCAAGACCCCATTTAGACCCTTACATATGTGGCTTCGGAACCTCGGACCATGTCAAAAATACGTTTCTAAACATTTCCAATCGAATAAAACAATAAAAAAGACAATTTTTACCTTTTTTTGCGGTATGGGAGCCACGCCCAGTTTTTGTCCGATTTGGCTGATTCTCGAACTTGATCTCAGTATTCACGAGAAAAACATGTACCCAAAGTTTCAAGTTGATATCTCCAGAACTGCGACCTCTATCGTGCGGACGGACAGACGGACATCGCTAAATCGACTCAGGAGGTGATGCTGATCAAGAATATATACTTTTCCATACCGGACACGCCTCCTTATGGGCGTTACAAACGTTGTGACAAAGTGAGTATACCCTGCCACAGTGTGTGTGGGGGTATAAAAATTTATAATAATAAATTTCAACCCTTTGTCAGTGTCGGAAATACTGACGTAGGGCGCACCTCAAATACTGTAGAATGTGAGAATAGACAAATGGAAAAAACCAACAAAAAATTGCACGAAATGCAAATCGGCCAAAATATTTTAATATCTGAATACGCTTATTTTGAATATTTCGCAAAAAATATTAAAAAGCGGTAACGAAATAAATTATTCCTTATTTAAATATTTTGCTCTGTAAATAATCAGTTTCAGTCTTAGAAATTTCGAAATATTTCTTGACTGACTGAAGACACACACAACTTAAATAAAAAAAGAATTACTCTCACTGTTGTTGTTGCACTTCGGAACTTCGGGTTTTGTCTAATATTCCCGCGTTGCTAACTTTTTCTTCAGTTAGTTCTTCACTGTCACTTTTTGTATCACTATTTTTTTATTTATTATTTGACCGAATTTTAACTTTAAATTTAGAATTAATTACTTTTAAAAAACTCAATAAAAAAGTGAACGTCTGTCCGCTGCCAAATGACAGAAATGCAGCAACAACCTGCAGTGGAGACTTTTTCTTGTGAGAGCGGGTGGGAGTATGTGTTTGTGTGTGTGTGCTTTTTGTTATTTCTGCACAGTACAATATGTCAAATATTTTTCGATTTTACTTTTTATTTTCTCAATTTAAGTATGGAGTACCTGAATTTGGTTGGTATTATTGTCATTCTCTTTTTATTCTTCACTCAAAAAATATACTTTTTCGGAAATTATTTGAACTTTTATTAGAAAAGTTCTCGAAATTCAAATTGGCGCCAATGTACGCTGCTTTGTAAAGAGTTGGCAGAATTAAAAAAGAGAATAATTGTGTACAAATTATTTGAAGCTTTACTTTATAAATTACTTCACTTTCAAAATAAAATCACAAAATTGTTTTTGGAATAATGAAGAAAAACGAGAGTAAATGAGTGGCTTCGGCTGGCTATTGAGCGTATGGAAAATTTTACTTTATTTTATATATCGGATAGAATTTAAATATCTATCTATTTTTTAGTATTTTAAAAAATGCGCACATAAGATCACCATTAATAAATGTAACGCACCTTTTTTAATTCGAAGCAGCAGCTTAGATAATGATGATTTTGTATTTGTGTATTTTATTGTTGTGTGATCTGGAGGGGCTTTTCGTCTCCGTGTCAATTTGTTTGTTGAAGGGCTTTTCTTCTCCTTTTCTTTAATCGGGATTGAAGGACCAATATTTGGGCGCAGGCCTTGTTCTTCTACGAACTATTCGATAGCTCTCGAAATCGTTTTCAAAAAAGATAAAAAACAGAAAATTCGTTTTAAATTAGTTATCTTTTCTTTATTTTTGTATATATTTTCCTCAGAAAATCTTACCGGCTTTTCTTGGCTGTGGCGGCTGCTGCTTCGTATGGTAATCGGACGAGAGTGATAATATTTTTAAAAAGCCAAAAAGCCTCCGGCAAAACCGAAATCGCCATACTTGAAAGCAGATTTCGCCACAGACAACAGCGCCCCCTACATTTAACAAATTTATATAAGGTAGCGTTCATATTTACGCGGTTGGCGTGAACACTAATTGCGAATCGACCAGCGTGGTAGCAACGTGAGGAAAAGCAGGTAGAAGGCATGCTCAACGAGGAAGTTGGAATTTATGGAAAGCTGTTAAATGTCGAATCTAGTGAAGACTGTTGAAGCCTTTGTGGGTGTTACACCGGAATAGTATTGAAGCCTTTGTGTGGTGTTACAGCGGAATTGTATCGAAGCCTTTGTGTGGTGTTACACTGGAATTATTGAAGCCTTTGTGCGATGATGCACTGGAATTTTATTGAAGCCATTGTGTGGTGTTCCACCGGAATTTTATTGAAGCCTTTGAGGGGTAATACGCCTGAAGTCAGTTGGTGGTGCTCCACACGTATCGAATTTGCCGAAACCCCTGTGTGGGACTACATCACGAATTAAGTGGACTCTCTGACCATCACCAAATCACGCTACGCATCGCCACGCATCGCAACGCAACGCCTATATCGCCACCGCTACGTATCCACGCATCGTGAACCACCCCAGCGATTGTCCAACGAATTTGTGAATACCTATATTGATAATTATTGTATAAAGTCTCTGTTTGAATATAATCTCTGTAAATTATAAATTTATTTCTGTGTACGAAGCCCTGGACATCCGATGAGTCCTTACCCCAGCCTTTGCGACGTTACAGATCGCTGGGGTGGTTCACGATGCGTGGATACGTAGCGGTGGCGATATATGCGTTGCGTTGCTTTGCTATGCGTTGCGTAGCGTGATTTGGGGAGCAAAAGGCGGCAGCGTGGCTAATGCGATCGTAGGCGTAGTAAGGCACGAACGTGGGTGCAGTAGAGCATGGTTGATGGTCAGAGAGTCCACTTAATTCGTGGTGTAGTCCCACACAAGGGTTTCGGCAAATTCGATACGGGTGGAGCACCAACAATTGGCTTTACTTAACTTCAGACGTGGTACCACTCAATGGTTTCGATAAAATTCCGGTGTAACACCACACAAAGGCTTCCATAAAAGTCCGGTGTAACACCACACAATGGCTTCGATAAAATTCCCAAGATTTGATATTCAACAGCGTTCCATAAATTCCAATTCTTCCTTGAGCATGCTTTCTACCTGCTTTTCCTCACGTTGCCTCCAGCGTGGAGGTAACTGATTCGGAATATAATCGCAATAGCCTAAATTTTTTCAATTACAATGACTGTAATTTCAATTACAATTACATTTCTCGAAAAGATTCAATTACATTTTTCAATTACAAATGAAGTAATTGAGAGAAAAGAAGTAATCATTAAAAGTAATAATTACATTTTTTGTAATTAATTACATGAAAAATAACGGATTACAGGATAATTAAGGGAACAATTTGAAACAATTGAAACTTTTAGAATAAAGCACTTGCATTTTTCATGGGTGAATCATACCAGCTTGGATTGTAGCTGCCACCAAGGCAGCTGGGTGATTCATGGTAGTTGGGACTAGAGCTGCCATCAAGTGCGTCACTGAACTTTTTGGGTGAGTCATGGCAATTGGATTTAGAGCTGCCATCAATTGCGTCCCTGGACTTGTTTCGATGATTAATGTCAGTTGGACATGTCCTTGCTAACTTTGATTACTTTTTTCTCTCAATTACTTTCTTTCAATTACATTTTTCAATTACAAATCTAATTGAGAAAATGTAATTAAAATTGTTTGGCTCTCTCGTAAAGTGGCCAAACGATATAAAAAAGAAATAAAAAAAGAGTAAAAAACAAGTTTTTTAAAATATAACCCTTTAACCGACTAAAAAGCAGAAAATAAATTTCCTTTAAATTAATTTCCGCAATTTCGATTTAAAAATAAGGGTTTTTGGGTACTTTCCTCCGAATATCGCTGCAGATTTTAAAGTCGCCAAAAACGGAAATTTATTTTCTGCTTTTTAGTCGGTAAAAGGGTTATAATTTAAAAAACTTGTTTTTTACTCTTTTTTTAAAAAAAAAATTTTTCTCCCCCCTTTTTCCTTCTTTTTTTCCCCTTTTTTACTCCTTTTCCCGAATGCGAACCTACGTAAAAAGTTTCAGCCTTGTAGCTTACAAAATACGAAAGTTAGAACTTTAAATTGGCTCCATCCCGCTCCCCTTTGCCCCCACACCCCCCTTTGCAATAAGAACTCACCTACCAAATATCATCATTGTAGCTTGAAGGAATTGGAAGTTATGCCATGTTAAAAAAAAAAGAGATTTGAGTCCCCCCACGGCCCCCTTCGCCTCTGATGGACCCCAAAATGCATTGTCACCGGAGTTCTATCAGTATTCCAAATTTCAGCTCTCTAGCTCATGTGGAAGTGTATGAAAAAGCTCGCCGCAGATTTGAGGGTATATGTATATACCCTCATATTACCAAAGCAAGTTAATATAAGGGTTTTAATAATGGTAGAAAGTTGGTTGCCGTCAATTCCGCATACAAGGTGGCAAACAGGGTGTTTTGGCGTAAACAGAAATTTTTCGAGAAATGTAATTGTAATTGAAAGAAGTAATTTTGATTGAAAAATTCAATTGCAATTACTGTAATTTGTAATTAAAAAATGCTGTAATTGAAAATGCCCATGTATGCTTGATATACAATATTTTGGGTTAAGTTTATTTTGTCGTCACTCGTCACGCATGTAACAACAAACACTAAGCTGCAACACGGGGCCAGGCCATAGGCTATCGTGGGGGTCAGCAGGTGGCAAATAAGCAGTCCCCGACCATTGGCTACTCGATCTGAGGGTGCGATATAAATGTCAGCATAAGCTTTATGATGTTCGTGTGACAGGGCGAAACGACGCCGCCCTTCAATAAGTGTCCCTCCCTATCCGCACATTGGACGGGTAGGTAAAAAATAAACCCAGAAGCGTCTGTCCCATAGTGGGCGGCTCCCTGGTCTGCGTCTGATCCCAGAGGGACGGCAGTTAATATACCTTACAATAGGTATAAATTGTACTGGGCTGGATTAAGGTGTCATACGACCCGTGCCGAAAATCAACCTGGCTGAGGGCACAGTCAAAAAACTAGCTCAGTCTCAAACGGGGTATCCGAATACCTGGCGCCCTTCGGAATATCTAGCCTTATCTGTATATTGCGGATCTCTGTACAGACGGACCACCCTTTCTCCACCACTCGTGGGATCTATTATGTCTTTTCCTTTGTTTTTAAACACAACAAAACCAACAGAGACCGGCACTCTTATAAAGCCGGCGGGGACCCCTTTAAGGAGAGCGCGGTTATACCCAGGTCTCCCAAGGACTCAGCGCAAAGTCAGCCAGGAGGGCGACACAATTACGAGAGTACTCATAGCGGGGAATCTCCAAAAGCGGCAAATGTGTCAGTCGGCCAAACGTCGTTTTGGAAGCTCGGGGAGCAGATCAGAAACCTTGTGGATATGCTCGGAGATGGATATGCTCCATCAGCCTATGAGAGATGCAATTGAGAGTATCAAAGCACTCTATGAGCACGCTGCTATCAAAACGCACGATGACGCAGCTAAAGAGGTGATTAGGAGCCATGCGTCGTCACAAACTTCACCTTGGTTCAAAACAGGAGTGGATCAAAAGAGAAGGCAGGAGCCTAATCTGGACACACCGCCAACGAAGCGTAAGGGTGCAGGACCGCATGCCCTGCGGGAGAGGAATGAGAATGCCTGCGAGACACCACAGGTACAGCGCAATTCCGAAGTCCTAAGGAAGATAAAGAAGGTACGTAACGTCTCGACACCAGCTCAAGGAGCAGTAGTCCAGCCACAGCCGAAAGAAAAGCTCCGACGCTCTGATCATCGCGGCTACCTCTGATCGGTCGTATGCAGACATTCTGCGGACCATCAAAGGCAAAGTGTGCCAGAACGCCAGTAGCTAACAATGGCTTCACCTGGGTGAAATTCGATGGAATTTACGTTTTTTCGTGGTGTGCTCCACCTAGTCTGGACATATGGCAGTACGAACGGATGCTAACGGAGTTGGTGCTGGAAGCACAAACAAAGTCCCCGGTAATTATTGCTGGTGACTTCAATGCGTGGTCTACAACATGGGGCAGTAGAAGCACAAACCGCAAGGGCAGGATTTTAATGGAGTGTTTTGCGTCGTTGGATGTCGAGCTCCTAAACAACGGACAACACACATTCGAGGCAGGGACGAAGCGGTCTGCAGTGGACCTTACCTTCGCGCACAACTCGATAGCGCGCAGCAACATATGGAGTATAGGCGATTTCTATACGCACAGCGACCATCGAGCCATCGTCATCGATATACAAAGCATCGTTAGGCCGAAGAAAATACCTATAGCGCAGACTAAGGGTTGGAAGCAACATGCCTTTGATGCTGAAGTATTTTAGTTGGTGTGGAACGAAGTGGAGACGGTTGACGACGAAGCCACCAAAATGGCGACAAGCATCAGGCAACGATTAAGCGCAGCATGCGACGCAGCAATGCCGAGGAGGACTCGCGTGCCAACCAGGAAACCCATCTACTGGTGGAATTAAGCAATTGCCGAATGAAGAAGATGCTGTAACCGGGCTCGCAGGAAAGCGCAGCGCGCTCGAAACCACACTCTGCCACTGTGGCAATCACTGCATGCGAATTATAAAGAATGCCGCAAACGTCTCAAGAAGGCTATCCGTGCCAGCAACTCCTGTTTCAAGGAACTGCGTGAAGTCGTTGACATCGATCCCTGGGGCAAAGCCTATAAAGTGGTTATGAGCAGCGTCAGAAGGCCTAGGGCTAAACACCCTTCGGATCCTACACTCAGGGACAACGTGGTGGCTGCGCTCTTTCCCCCACAGGGGGGAAGGGTGCACCTCTATCAAATGCCTGTGGGTGTGGGACACGTCCTGGCTGTGACAGCGGATGAAGTACTCCTAACGCTTCGAAAAGTTGCCGACAGGAAGACACCTGGATTGGACGGTATCCCCAACGTGGTGATGAAAACGGCAAACAGGGCGAGCCCGGAGACGTTTGCCAAAATGTATACCGCATGCCTCAACGAAGGAACGTTTCCTACCTTCTGGAAGTGCCAAAGATTGGTACTACTATTGAAACCCGGAAAACAACCCGACCAGCCATCTGCATATCGACCACTCTGCATGCTCGACTCGCTAGGAAAGGTACTGGAGAGTATCCACGCAGCAATTTGGATTCCTTCAAGGAAAATCAACAGTCGACGCCATCCAGGCGGTGATGAAGATTGCTCGTTTGGCAACAAGCTGAGACAGGTGGAAAGGGGGTGCCAAGAAGTACTGCGCAGTAGTAACGCTGGACATCAAAAACGCCTTCAACTCAGCGAGCAGGACGCGAATAATGCAAGCGCTAGGCAATTTCGAAGTTCCGGGGTACTTGCAGCGAATCATCGCCAATTACTTCGAGGACAGAGTGTTGCTGTATGACACCGACGACGGCGTAAAAACGTACGAGGTCACTAGAGGCGTCCCGCAAGGTTCAGTGCTTGGACCAACATTGAGGAATGTCATGTACAATGACGTTCTGACAGTCGATCTTCCCGTGGATACCACACTGGTCGGCTATGCGGATGACATCTCACTGGTTGTAGTTGCGAAGCACATACACACACTGGAGGCGTGGTGCAGTGATGCGGTATGCAGAATAACGAGGTGGTTGCGTTATGCAGACCTGGAGCTGGCAGCTCAGAAAACCGAGGCGGTTCTCTTGAGCTCCCGAAAAGTGCGAGAGATCTTCACCTTTATGGCAGGATACTTGCGATATCTTGGGGTGCTAATTGACACCCGGATGTCATTCAAGGAACATTTGCTGGCTGTTAGTGAAAAGGCGTCAAGATTGAACGGTGCACTTTCGCGCATCATGGCAAACATCGGAGGACCACGTTCCAGCAGGCGAAAGCTCTCAGCAAGAGTTACGAGTTCCGTAATGATATATGCTGCGCCGGTATGGGCAGATGCAACGCATAAGGCATCGTATGTAGCAGGAATCCGAGCAACCTACAGACATAGCGCGTTGAGAGTCGCCAGTGACTTCCGCACAGTGTCTGACGAAGCTATCGGGGTGATCGCGGCAATGCCGCCAGTAGATATATTGGCTTGCGATCTTCAACGTATCTACGCAGCAGGAGCAAACAAATCGAAGGCGAACGAGAGGCTAGGCAGCATCCAGGAATGGCAGCGACGGTGGGAAAAGTCTGACAAAGGAAGATGGACATTTTCCCTGATTCCAGACGTTAGTAGCTGGATAAACCGCAAACACGGAGAGGTGACCATCAATGTGACGCAGCTGCTTAGCGGACATGGCAATACCTGCATCGTTTCAAGCATGTGAGTTAAAGTCTCACACTAACTGAGGCTTTATATGTTTTTACTCCTCCATAAAAAAAATAAAAAAAAAAAACACTAAGTTGCAACGTGTATTGGCGGCAACATTGTACAATTCATGTCATGTTTGACGTTGGCTTGCGTGCGTATTCGTAGGTGTGTGAATAGTAGGACAGCTTGCATGAAAATAACCACAACCACAGGTTGCAACGTGTATTGGCGGCAACATAGTACAATTTTTAACTCCACATGGGGCTACCCCACCAATTTGACTTCTGAAAATTTTTTACGTACAAACCATCTCCAAGTAATAAGCTTTTAAATGCAAAAATAATGGTCCTAATATCTTTGATAGTTTTTGAGTTTTGCTATCACAAAGAAAAGTGGCTGCATTTTTATATATATGTATATTTGTATAGATTTTATTTTTAGTTTTTAACGGTACATCATAACGTCAGTACTCTGATACATGCACATATAAGCATCGCAGAAAAGACGTTTGGCGTGTTCCGGTAACATTTTGTCATTTGACGAAGCTTCGTTTACGGTGTGCGCACCCTCTTCGGACAACCATTGTGGCAAATCTGGAATCGATATCATCTCTGGTATGTTATAACCATTCTTTTCTCCTGCAATACGATAATGCAACTATTTTGAAATATATATGAAATGCAATCGAATTACCTTTTCTATCGGCCATGGAGTCGAAAAAACACCATGGAGCGTCAGGACCTGAACCAGCTTTTACAAAAGCCACATAATGTGAAGTCTCTATACATACAACAGCAAACAATTCCATGTAAAGCCGGGGTACCGTCATATGGTCCGCCATAATTCGAAAGTCTTGCGGGACCAACAATTTCTTGGAACTGTGATTCGACCTGAGGATAATAGATATATAAGACAGGGTGTCGAATTTTAAAAATTTGCTTTTCCGTCGCTAAAATTTTGAGGTATCATAGATTTCGGGGTCCTGATCATAATGGCGTCCAAAAATGCAAGAAATACAACATTTTTGATGCATAACTTTTTGAAATCGAATTTGAAATTTGACACACTCAGAATGTACGTGCAAAAGAGTATATTGAGACAATATTTTTGCAATATCTTTAGTTGAATATTATATGTAATTAAATTTTGTTTGCATAATGAAATGGTCAAATTTCAGGTTTTTTAATTTGTTTTTAATTTAAGTTTATTGATTTACATACATTTCGGCGTTGGCGCGCCGAGACATTTGCACCGCAGAAAAGCGGAATATGTGACTTGCGTTTGTTGTTGTTGTTTTTAGCTATTTGGCAGTACGTAGGAAATGACCATCATTCAAATAATCTTTGGCATAATATGCAACATGAGTGAATAATACTTAACAGTGGTTCATCAATTTTTCGTGTGTTTGTATATACATAAACCGGTTTTAAGAATAGAAATAATTAAATTTTTTTGATAATAGGTCTGTGGCTTTCCGGCATAACAAATTAAGTCCATAAAACTATTTTTCGAGAAAAAGCTGTTTTAATATTATATTTCTGGGGGAATATAATATTAAATATAATATTTCCATTATTAAGTACTTTTTTACAGCAATCCTTTGGTGTGATAGTTCGCCAATAGAAAAAGATAAATTTCCCCAATTTTAGATTGACTTAAACAGCTAAACGGACGACGCACTATGGCCAGCGGAATTGGGTAAATAGGTCCTAATCGGTCAATCGGATTTAATCGAATTACATTGTGAAATAAAAACAACAACTATTAATACAAGAAAAATAGTGCAAGCCATTTTGCACATTTTAAAAAACCAATTAAATAAAAAATATTTGTGTGAGAAACAATAATATACTAGTGAATCATTCCCCCCACAAAACCAGGAACTCTTCCTCATAGAATTTATCATCCCGCTCAAAACAAGAGCTTCACAGCTAGTGCTAGTGAAAATACGACGAATTCACAAATGAAAGCTTTTGCCAGGCAACCAACCGGTGCGAGCAGTGCGAATGCATCGCAACCTGCGGTTGCTACGCTCCCCGCATTGAATAGTTCATCTGCAGAAACATCTATAACAAAGAATCGATCTTCAGAGGAAAGAGTGCCTCTGCAGATCGACTCTATAACTAACTCTCCCGCATCGCCATGGAGATCTCTCATGGAGCAAGCAGTGTCAAACTCCTACACCCAGCAGGCAGCTAATATGACGGCATTTTCAGCATTGCAACCCAAGTTGGCAAGTACAATTAATACTAATTAATACTCTATAAATAAATGCACTGATAACAAAAACCATTTGCATAAGCCTCAGTCAGCAAATACGAATGATGCGTGCGGCAGTGCAGACTGGCATGAACCGCTACTTGCAAAAGCCAGACCCTACATCAGAAAAGCGCAGAACGACTCCACCCGAAAATACGAATACGCCTAAGGTTTTAAAGACAAAGCCGAGTATCCAGCCCATAAATCTTGGGCAAAATAGATATTCACTATTATATGAAAGAATAAATCAGGCCCTAAACCCAAAACGTCGAAGACACCGCCAATTTATCTCAGGGAAAAAAAATCGAATTGCATTAAAATTTCCGCATTGAATTGGAATTCGACCCTAAGACCCTGAAAATAGGTGAACCCCACCCTATATACAATCAGAGATATCTATTACACCGTTGAGTCAGTGTTGAGGAGCCGCATAAACGTCGAGGCCCAATACGATGCCAAAACTGTCAAGAATTTGGTCATTCGAAAAAATATTGTACACTTCCCAGTGTTTGTGTTATTTGTGGTGACCTTCACCAGACCCAATTGTGCCCAAAATCGAGAGAAGACGTAAATGTTAGACATTGCAGTAACTGCGATGGAAATCACACTGCCAACTACAGAGGGTGTTTAGTCTACAAAACTCTTAAAAATAAGCCCTTAAGAGCAACAGCTACAACGAGGTCAAACCCTACTCCAGCCAATTTTGCTCAGATGAAATCATACCCACAACAACAACAATTTTCATACGCAAATGTACTCAAAGGCAATATCCAAGGTACTCCAGTTACTCAACCTGCTCAACAGAACATTGGCCTTGAACAAACACTCCAGATGTTTATGCAAAACATGTCGCAGTTTATGAACGGCATGCAAACTATGATGCAGGAAATGATACACAATCACAACCTGCTAATCCAGACCCTTATAAAAAATAAGCCATGAATGCGATAAAAATATCCTTCTGGAACGCGAACGGCCTTTGCTAACATAAATTGGAACTTATTCAATTCCTCAATTCATTCTGTATAGATGTAATCAGGGACCGCCCAGAACCGATATTTTGAAAATTTAAGAACCGGAACCGAAACCGAAATTTTTTTTATTTTGGAACCGGGACCGAAACCGTTTTATTTTTTCGGTTTGAGTTCCTAATTTTATAAGTCAAAAATACAAACTAAAATTATAATTTTTAACGAAATTTTCTTGTCATGTTCATTAAAAATGTTTAAAAAAATTTCCAAAAAGTTAAATATATGTATTCTTAAACGAATTCCTTTATTCTTATCTAGTTTATTTTGTCTTTTTCTAAGCAAACCCACTCAGTTTATCACAAATTTTAAAATGAAAAGCAGGCTTTGAGTTATTACAAGCAGCAAAATTAAATTTTTTCGTCTGCTTTGCATGACAACCAGATTCGCACCCAATGGGGTGGCGTTTTGACCCCTACCCCCCCGAAATTATATCGCATTATCAAACCAAACTGTCGATAAATGTTTTTTATTTGATTGGTAAAACTATATTGATAAAACAAAAACAGCTGAAAAAAAATTCGCAAAAGTTTAAAATGGACAAATCGTTGTCGTTCAGTGAAAAATTACTAAGTCCAAAAAAATCAAATTGCGATAATTGCTTTTAAAGATTAAAATGAACGTACAAAATTCAGAAACCCATGCATACAAACAGTCTTAGGCTTAAAATGATGGGGAAGCTAGCACTATCTACCGCAAAAGACCGCATTGAGTTTGGATAAGTATCAAGAGTGTAATTTACTTTTTTTTAGAACAACTCTGGGACAAGTTAAAAATGCTACCCGCGCGAACTGTCCGATCTTTATGATTTTGGACTTAAACGATAGATGGAAACCGCCATTAACACCTCTCATCAAAAAAATGGTCAAGAAGTTGGACGTGGGTGAGCGAAAGTGGGTAATTCCATTTATATGGGACTTACTAACTTTTCCCTGAACGCAATATTAAAAAAAGTTAAGAAAGCGGTGCAACATCCGCGGGATTGGTCCGATCTTCATGATTTTGGGCTTAAACGATAGATGGGTGATTCGTGTCAGGTGGGATTAAATTTTTTTTTTTGCGAAAATAAATTTTTGATTAACCGAAAGCTAGTATGCAGCTAAGTCGTAGTAACTGGTTCTTAACTGTATTGTATAGGTGCCAATTTTCCACCGCTAGGAAAAAGCTAGATTGTAGTGGCTACTTCCGAGCTGACCGGAGGTAATGCAGAGGTGGCAGCTGGTAGCTTCCTCCTATGACAACGCCACTTCATCACATGTGAAAGAGATTTGGGTGGAACCAGTATCCCCACTGCAGAGCTAGTTCGGAACTATTTTGGAACTAGACCGGTTTCTTGCACAGCAGTGTCAGCCATCCGGACGAATATTTCCTCTCGTGTATTCACACGTATACGATGAAAGCAGTCGTGTTTTCACACCTACACTACCGATCGGCACGGCGACCTACATTTTATTCGAAAAAAATACCCAACTTTTTATTTTAAGTAAAAATTTTTTAAAACATTAATTTATTTTGTATCTCAATTTACTAAGTGTACTATATTGCCGCTCTACGAGCTCTCAGCGCTGTACACAGGCGCAAAATTTGAATGTATAGGTCTTGACTAGTGATGTGCCGCGGTCATGTGACCGGTCAAATGACGGTCATGTGACGTTCACATGACGGTCAATAACCAAAACATTTATGACCATTTTATGACCGAAAAAAATATGAAAATATGTTATATGAAAATATGTTATATAACTCTATTCCAACTTTCAAAAGCCAAAAACAAAAATTTACAACTTTGTTAACACTTCAACACGAAAAAAAATGCAACTTTGTTAACGTCCGAGTCTAGTGATGGACTGAGTCAATACTTTGAGGTACCCAAAATAATCGATACCATTTTAATTTTTTAAAATTTTGACATTTATTTAAGTCACAATTAATATATATATTTGTCCAGGTCTTTCTGTCCGTCTGTTTATTAATATATATATTTGTCCAGGTCTTTCTGTCTGTCTGTTTTTTTTAAGTTGTAAACCTTTTTTTTTTTTTTAATGTTAGCCATTCAGGTGGTTTGCCTACACGACGCTGCGGTCGTGAGAAGGAACCAGAGTCACTTACTTACAAATATATTCACACATATATTTTGTCTTATAAATGTCAGCCGCCCTGGTGAGGTATCGAACCCACAACGCAGCGATTGTAAGTAAGATGAAGGTAGCGAACTAAGCGCCTTCTCACCAGAGCCACTAATGCTCATACAATACCTTCACCTAATATCGATTAACTTCGGCAAGCTGTATGCAAAACGCTTTCATGTATATACACACACAAAAAATCATTTCAAATATAAACAAAAATAGCTTCGAACTAAAGCTGCCACCTTTAAGAAAATAACACTGCCACAAGACTACCGTTGCCACCTAACACTATTTTCACCTATTACGGTGGTGTATTAGATTTCCATATTACACTTTCATATTACACATTCCTAAACACTATAATATATTCCCAGTACAACATTAAGGTCCGCACACATCAACGCGAAGTACCGCAGCCGCAGCGAAACTTACTCAAAAATGTTTCTTGCAAATGCTAAAATATATTTGTTTAAAGTGAGAAATTTCATAAAAACAAATAAAAATGTGAATCATTTATAAATTAAAATTCCCGAAAAAAAATACTACAAAATGAACACATTTCTTAGAAGTCACTCAAGAAATTGTAAAAGGGGAAATCAAAGCTTAAAAAAATTTATTTCTCGGAAAGCAGATTCTTGCTACAATAAAAGATTCAGATTCGGTTTTAGTACGTCAAAATACATAATACGAAAATAAAAATTGAAAAAATCCAATGAATAAAACGCTTTGCAATAAAAATAATCGACAATCGGAAATAATGTTTAGCCGTAACAGGTGAAAACATTGTTAGGTGGCAACGCTAGCCTTTTGGTAGTATTATTTCCTTAAAGGTGGCAATGGTAAATCAAAGCTATATTTTTGTGTGTATATACTAAGGCATTCAATCCCGAAGTGTTTTTGAAAATCCCGGGATTTGAAATTACAATCCCGGGATCCCGGGATTTGTTCGGGATTTTCGGGATTTAAGAAAAAACTGTTGCAACAATATTTTAAGCTTATTTTTTTTTAATTCCACGTAAATATTATTTTAATAAATATTGCATTAAACAAAAATCGAACAATCGAACTAGAAGTTGTTGAGAAATCGGAATTTGAACGTTGCAACTTTAAATTTAAAAAAAAATAAATAAAAATATAAAAAAATTAAAACGTTCAAATTCCGATTTGTAAACAACTACTAGTACGATTTTCAATTCCTTAAAACTGGAGGAAAGATCAAGAAATTACCTTTCCAAAAAAAAAAAAGAGTACGGGATTATCAGTTCAACCGCTCAACACTTTTTACAAATGAAAAGCTGTGACAATGCATTATGACGTCTAAAAAAAAATTGTGATGAGGTGGAGCAAAACTCAGCTAGGGTTTTACTGTCACATACAATACTATCATCCCACAAAAATTTCGTAGAGGCCCTAAAAAATTTGCCTTAAATTGTTGCACAGTGTAATTTATGTGTTAAATTGAGTTGCTTTATTATTTATTTTGCCACGCTGAATCCATTCAAAAGTACAACACAAAATTTTATCAACAAATCTAAATCCCGGGTTTCCGGGATTTAGAAAACGTTCGGGATCCCGGGATTTCGGGATTCGGGATCCCGGGATTGAATGCCTTAGTATATACACATTCACCATACAGCTATCTGAACTATATCGCCA
This sequence comes from Heteromyza rotundicornis, assembly GCA_951394025.1. NCBI lineage: Eukaryota > Metazoa > Arthropoda > Insecta > Diptera > Heleomyzidae > Heteromyza > Heteromyza rotundicornis. The sequence goes on from OX596013.1 coordinate 20,901,866, forward strand.
TTAGCTCAATTTATTTTATAGCTGGCTGTGGTCTGTTGGTTAGAGCGTCGGCCTATGACTGCGACAGTCTTTGGTTCAAGCCCGCCACCAGTCGTATTTTTTAATCTTTCTTTTTAAATTCTTTTTTAATGTAACAGTTCAACTTTACACAATTACATCATCCAACAAAATTTCTTTCTATTCTTTACAAAATTTAATAAAAGTTCACATATTTCACAAATGATTTTTTATATGCATATATAAATTATGGAGTTCACCATACGGCTTGGTCTACCTAACCGCCATTAGCTGAAATTATTTTATAGCTGGCTGTGGTCAGTTGGTTAGAGCTTCGGCCTATGACTCCTGGGGTCATAGGTTCAAGCCCGGTGCCGGCCGAAGATTGTATTTTTTTAATTCCATTGCAACATATTTTTTTCTTTTTTTTAATCTTTCTTTTTTTAATTCTTTTTTAATGTAACACTTCAACTTTACACATTAGGCGACAATTACATCATAGAATAAAATTTAATAAAAGTTAACATTTTTCACAAATTTCTATAAAAAAATTACACATGAAAACATAGAAAATATTTTTGCATCTAAATTACACAATAAAGTAAACAATAATTTTTTCAAATTAGTGTTTTATTTCCCGTGCATGGCACGGCCAAATTTACTAGTTAGTACAATAAGAACATAAGTATTGTACTATAACAACAAAAGAAATATAATATATATTCAACCAATAATTGATCAATACTTTTTATTCGATACTTGATTACTTTGATTACTAGAAGCATTTGTATGAAACAAATTTCTTTTGGAGTTCGAAACAATTAGTATTTCATAAAACTCGAATACTTCTAGAAGTAATCATTTAATGAGTATTTCAAAGTCAAGTATCGAATACATAGTATTCGATGAGTACATTTTGGCCCATCACTATCCGCGCCAAAACAAAAGTAAATTTCTTTTTAGCAGTTAATCGAAAATTTCACATTTTATTGGTTTTTAAATACCAAATTGCACATTTTCTTATTGGTAAGACTTCAATAACTCAAATTGTAAACAAAATTATAATTAATACGTTCCTACTTGTATAGAAATGAAAATTGAAAAACACTTCTTGCTTTTGCCAATTAAGTCGACAGCAAAACTGCCAGTCTACAAATCTAAATTTTGCGGAGCGGAGTATGCAAAGCATGTCACCAGGATGGCAAAACATTTGATAAAATGTCGACGTTGCCCCAGATCTATTAAAAAAATATTGAAGTCTAAATTCGGACCCAATCCAGCTCAAGCAGCAGCGATTCAGAGGTTGAAGAAATTACTGACGAGCAAAGCGAAAATATGATAAAATTTACATTTTTAGTAAAATTTATTTCATATTAAAACTCCTTCGCAGATAATGCCGCAGTTTTAAGGCAAAAACCAAAAACGCCCAATACGCAAAGAATTTCTCACTTCTTCGACACAATGACAGAAAGAGATTCAAACAACCTTAAGAAACTTTTTGCTAAAGCGGTTTTTGCATCTAAGATGCCTCTTTTTATTACCGAAAACAAACTGTGGAAAGAATTCTTTGAACAATTAAGACCAAGTTTCAACGAGCAATTATGGCGCTCCGACCAATTCACTTCGCTGCGAATTTGCTGGATCCCACATAGAACGGGAGCAGCTTAAACTCGTCTCTGTACATTCAGGGATCCAATGTCATTAAAGAAGTAGCTAAGAAGCTAAAACTCGACGAAAAAATTGTGCTGGAAGAGTTTGCTCAATTTGGAGTGAAGGAGGGATTTTTTGGAGAACCATTCGTACAAGAGTCCCTGATATCCGTGCCACTTCGACTATGGTGGAAGAGTACGTGCAAAACTGCAATGTTGGGAAAAATAGCCTATGAAATTTTAAATTTGCCCTGCACCTCTGCTGCTACCGAAAGGTCAAAAAATGGTCAGTGGTAAAATGACGTCATTATGACGGTCAAATGACCAAAAAAAAAAAATTACCGGTCATTGTCCATCACTAGTCTTGACTGAACCTGACGTAAAAACAAAAACCGAACATAAACGAAGATATCTCTCTCACGCATGCAAAATTCACACGCATGCAGAGAATTTTTATTCTTTTTACGCTGGCAAAAAAAAGAAGGTGTTCTCATACATACATACTAGGGCTTTCGATACGGGATCCCGGGACTACATTTTAAACAAATTAGTCCATAAAAAAAGTTTAATACAAGAAAAATGCAGAAAAATAGGTTTTGACAACATTTGGACAACCCCAAAATGAAGAAAAAGTTGGTTAGGAAAACTCAAAACATACAAATTTTTAATTTATTAAAAAAATTACGAATAAAATTGTTTGTGCTTAAAATTTTTTCTTTAAGAAAAAAAAAATTTACATTTATTTAAGAAGAAAATTGGTATTTTCAGTCTTAGCAAACGCCCAAAAAAGAATTGCTTAGTAAAAAAAAATGAAGTAAAACTGAAAACTGAAAGTAATTTCAGAAGCCTTACTTAAGCATATTTTGAATAGAAAATAGAATAGAAAATTTGTGGTAAAATATAAAAGCTTTGTATCCCGAAAATACGATATACTGGCCGGAATACCGCAAGGCAGTGTCCTCGCGCCCCTGCTATATAATCTCTATACTGCAGATATGCCCAAAAGCGATAGAACTCTTATATCGACTTTTGCTGACGACAGTGCTATCCTGTGCTCTCACTCAATCCCAGACATGGTAACTCTTTACGTGCAAAAACATTTGGACACTGTAAGTAATTGGCTATCACGATGGAAAATCAAAGTCAACGAAAAAAGTCCAAAAGCTGCCACTTAACCTTCACCCCAAGAAGGGGCACGAGCCCAGCTCTGAAGATAAACGGCCAAGTTGTCCCTGAAAGTTCCGAAACAAAGTATCTTGGAATGCACCTCGATCGCCGACTCACATGGCATAAACATATTCAATCCAAAATCACCTAGATTAAACTAAAACAAATTGGAACTAAATTGGCTAATCTCAAGGGCATCAAAGCTAAATCTCACATACAAAGTCCAAATATACAAAAGTATATTAAAACCCATATGGACATATGGAATTGAGCTCTGGGGCACTGCCTCTCCCTCGAACGTGGAAAACCTCCAGAGAGCCCTATCTAAAGTCCTGAGAAAAATTGCCAGAGCGCCTTGGTATATAAGAAACGCAAACATCCACAATGATTTGAATATTCCTGCAGTAAAAGACGAAATTCCGAAACTTACCTCGAAGTACAAGCAGAAGCTTATGTTTCATCCAAACATTCTAGCTAGAAATTTAAACGAAGCTAATATATATCTTATATATTAGATACGCTAACTCCGCATTGCCTAAATCAATGGATGTAGGGCAATTTATACAACTCACAACATAGTTTAAGCTAAATTTTTTTTTTGTTGTTGTAAGAAAGATTATGTCGAACGGACGTGTTTTAATTGGTCACGCAGAAATAATCAAATTACTTTGTGAAATAGTAACAACAACCCTTAAAAAAATCACGCGAAAAAGACGCTGAAACAATACAAGGAAAAAAGTGCAAGTGGCGAAGCCACTGCAAATACGAAAAACTAAACAAATAAAAAAGATTTGTGTGAAAAATTATGTCAGTGAATCATTCTCCCCAAAAAAACAGGAATTCTCTCACAGAGAATTCAACATCCCGCTCAAAACAAGAGCTTGAATCAGCATCAGCTAGTGCTAGTGAAAACACGGCAAATTCACAAATAAAAGCTTTTGCCATGCAACCAACAGGTGCGAGCAGTGCGAATGCATCGCAACCTGTAATTATTACCCTCCCCGCCAATAGTGCATCTGCAGAAACAACTATAGCAAAGAGTCGATCGTCAGAGGCACTCTTTGCTAACTCTCCCGCATCGCCAACGGGCGCTATCTCATGGAGCAAACAATGTAACAGCCCTATGCCCTACACCCAGCAGGCAGCGAATATGACGGCATTTTTAGACCCGAAACCCAAGACGCCAAAGCCGCCACCAACTTATCTCAGGGAAAAAAACAGGTTCCAACAGTTTTCATGTGATGTCTATTCTCAAGGGCGCCATCCCTGAAACTAAAGTACAAATCTATAATGCGGCAGATTTTCGCAAAGTAGTAGTACATTTCAATAAGTGTAAAAAGAGCTATTACACATACCAGCTCAAAAGTAGCAAAAGTCTATCGGTTGTTCTAAGAGGTGTAGACTCGTTTGTCGAATGTGTCGATGTGAAAGCGACATTAATTGCATTAAAATTCCAAGTTAGATCTGTGTCTAACATTCTAAATAAGGAAAAATTACCCCAACCTCTTTTCCGCATCGAATTGGAATTCGACCCAAAGACCCTGCAAAAAAATGAACCCCACCCTATGTACAATCTGCGATATTTACTACACCGTAGAGTCAGTTTTGAGGAGGAGCCGCATAAACGTCGAGGCCCAATACAATGAAAAAACTGCCAAGAATTTGGTCATTCGAAAAAATATTGTACACTTCCCAGTGTTTGTGTTATTTGTGGTGACCTTCACCAGACCCAAGTGTTCCCCAAATCGAGAGAAGGCGTAAATGTTAGACATTGTAGTAACAGCGATGGAAATCACACTGCCAACTACAGAGGATGTTCTGTCTACAAAACCCTTAAAAATAAAATTTTTACCCAAATGAAACCCTTAAGAGCAGCAGCTACAACGACGTCAAACCCTACTCTAGCCAATTTTCCACAGATGAAATCACACCCACCACCCCAAGGAAATGGTGCTAATGCCGCACCACAACAGCAACAATTTTCATACGCAAATGCACTCAACGGCAATACCCAAGACCCTCCAGTTATTCAGCCCGCCAACAGAACATTGGCCTTGAACAAACACTACAGATGTTTATGCAAAACATGTCGCAGTTTATGAACGGCATGCAAACTATGATGCAGGAGATGATACACAATCAAAACCTGCTAATCCAGACCCTAATAAAAAATAAGCCATGAATGCGATAAAAATGTCCATCTGGAACGCGAACGGCTTATGCCAACATAAATTGGAACTTATTCAATTTCTCAATTCATATTGTATAGATGTAATGCTAATTTCAGAGACCCATTTGACCCAAAAACACTTTTTTAATATACCCGGATACAAGCTCTATGACACCAAACACCCAGGTGGAAAAGCAAGGGGCGGATCAGCGATTCTAATTAGGGACAGAATCAAACACTACGTTCTGCAGGATTTTTGCACTGAATATTTGCAAGCCACCAGTATTTGTCTTGATGAGTACATAAAAGGATTGACAATATCGGCAATTTATTGTCCACCCAGATTCAAAATTACCGAACAGCAGTTTCAGACATTTTTTGCGAGCCAAAAGTTTCCCGCAGCCGGAGATTGCGGCTCTCGACTGGTTTCTCCAAAAGGAAGGTTACTCTGGAATACCACCAGCAGACTCGGTCTTGATGTGGTTTCGTCAGGCACTCAACTGACTATTGAGTCTTCAGTGGAACTCTCGTCTGACCACACACCCACTATTATCACAGTAAAATATGCGCCAAATTCAGAAGTCAACCCACCCGACAAACTCACCAGTATGCATACGAATTGGATTAAATTCAGAAAATATATAAGTTCACACATTACCCTAAATGTGTCACTGAAAACTGAGGAACAACTGAATGAGGCAGTGCGTAACTTTACCCTTCTACTTACAAATGCCGCACTGGCAGCGACCCCAAAAATTAATAACACTACCCAAAAAAAGGAATTTGTGCCACAAAATATAGCTGCGCTCTTATCAGAAAAGAAATCAATGAGGCGTGATTGGCAAAAGTTCAGATCACACTATCTGAAAAAAAAGCTGACCCTCATTACACGAACACTCCAAAATGAACTGAAGGCAAAAAACGAGAATGATCTGCATCAATTCATGGAAAAGCTTACACCGTCGAGCTCAAAAAAATTACTCTCTTTGGCGTACCACAAAAAATTTAAAACGACCCATTATTGCAGAATCGCCAATTCGTTTACCCAACTGAGACTGGGCGAGAAGTGATGCCGAAAAAGGTACTGCTTTTGCAAGTCACCTAAAAAATGTATTTACTCCAAACCCCCCAAATGCAAATTACCCGTTATTACAACTCGCAACCAGGTCAAATTTTAACCCACTACTCATCAGAAGAAAAGCACTTATGGACGATATTACCAAGTTGAACCCAAAAAAAGCTCCAGGACATGACTTAATAACGGCTGAAATGGTGAAAGAGCTGCCATCAATTGCTGTTACTCACTTATTGCATATATATAATGCTTTATTAAGAATAGGTCAATACCCAACTGACTGGAAGCTGTCGCAGATCACGATGATCCCAAAACCGGGAAAAGACCCTACAAACGTGAGTTCATATCGCCCAATAAGCTTACTCTCTACCCTATCCAAACTTTTTGAGAAAATTCTGATAAAAATGATGTTACCCACAATACTCGGTAGAGGTGCAATACTCAATCACCAATTCGGATTTAGAGAAAAGCATGGCACAATTGAACAGGTTCATCGCATTGTTGAATTGATCAAAAAAAACATTCGAGAAAAAGCAATACTGCTCAGCAGTATTACTCGACATCACCCAAGCCTTTGATAAGGTATGGCATAGAGGATTGATATACAAACTACAGAAACTATTACCCGCAAGCATGCCCATTTTGCTTGACAACTACTTGACCCACAGAAAATTTGTAGTTAAACAGAAAAGTTTCGTTTCTCGTAGATTTGATATTCTTGCCGGTGTACCCCGAGGCAGCGTCCTCGGAACCTTGCTGTATATACTCTATACAGCTGATATGCCCATTTATGATCAGACCCTCACCTCAACGTTTGCCGACGACACTGCAATATTGTGCTCACACTCAGACCCCAAAATGGCATCACAACACGTGCAACAGCATTTAAACACATTGCAAAATTGGTTATCACAGTGGAGAATTAAAGTCAATGAGTCTAAAAGCGCACATATAACCTTCACCCTAAGGAAAGACACTTGCCTCACGCTTAAAATAAATGATAGTGTTATACCACAATGTACCGAAACTAAATATCTTGGTATGCATCTCGATCGCAGACTCACCTGGAAAAAACACATCGAGTCTAAAATTACACAAATCAAACTAAAAAAACTGAAACTCAATTGGCTACTCTCGAAGCATTCGAGACTCAACACCACATGTAAAATCCTTTTATACAAAAGTGTAATCAAACCCATATGGGCATATGGGATTGAACTCTGGGGAACAGCATCACCGTCAAATGTTGAGAAACTGCAACGATCGCAGTCGAAAATTCTGCGACAAATCGTGGGAGCACCATGGTACATAAAAAATGCACTCATCCACAGAGATTTGCAAATACCGAAAAGATCCCTAAACGTACAACAAAGTATGCAGATAAGCTTAAATTGCATCCAAATATTCTAGCTAGAAATTCGGTAAGACACACCCGACCCCTACGCCTAAAGCGTAACTATTCTGTTGCATTTGATAGATAGCCCCGGAACCCTCGTCGCTTCCGAATTCCCGATTATGTCGGCACATACAGTCGATGTCAACATCACCTTGATGCCGCCATAACCATCGAGTACTGCATAATGTTGTCCAAATCGATGGAGTAGGGCAACAAGCATTTGTTTAAATTGTTAAATGTTAATTAAATTGTTAAATTGCATCGTTAAAAATTATTGTTAGTTCTAAGTATTTAGAAATTTCCAATAAATCAAATGTTAAGTTAAAAAAAAATTGTTTAGAAGCGTAGAATAGATGATGAAAAACGCAGAAGTTATTACTGTAAACATCGCGCAGACACAATTTTTCCACATTTTCTTTAACAGTTTTTTTTCGATTTAAGAATTTTTTATATACAGCACCATACTATTTTTTTTACAGAAATAGAAAATACTTCCAATTCCGCATTCAACGAGCCAAAACTTGTTCAAAATTGACTGCAGTATTTAATTTTTTGCTGAAGCCTTTTTGCTGATTTGGGTATTAATTATTATTATGGTGCTATATAAAAAAATTCTTAAATAAAAAAAAAACCGTTAAAAAAAATGTCGAAGAATGGTGTCTTAGCGATGTTTACAGTAATATCTACAGTGTTTTTCATCATACAAATGAAAGTTATACACCGATTGAAGCGTCTGTTTCTATTCTTTTTAACAAGCTACAGTTTTTGCACATCTATCTTACGCTTCTTTATCATTTAAAATAGGGTACCACCGACAGATTTTGGGGGTGTAATCAAAATTCCTGGTAAGCAGTTTTCCTTTTTTTGGACAGACCTACAACGTGTAATAGGTAGCGCCCCAGTTTTGACCTTTTTTTTTTGTAACGCAGTGTAATCATTGTTAGACCTAAGTTAATTTTAGGTGATTCAAATGAATAAAAGTACATAAAGAAAAAAATATATATTCATTTTGGGCGGACGCCCCCCTTGTAGGACCAATAAATACAAAATTAATTTTTTGGGACGTAAAACGATAAACAAGATATAAGTTTATGCTTATTGAAGTGGAAAATCCAGTTTTGTTAACTTTTGTGCAGGGTGCGGAGAACGATCAAAATACAATTGTTTTGTGTAATTTTTTCCACTTTTACTTTCAAATTCCAACTTTTTTTTGAATTTATGGAACCGAAACCGATATTTTTACAATCTAGGAACCGAAACCGATATTTTTGAAATCTGATAACCGAAACCGAAATATTTTAAATTTAGGGAACCGGAACCGAAACCAGCAATTCTAAGTAGGAATAGAATCAAACACTATGTTCTGCAGGATTTTCGCACCGAATATTTCCAAGCCACCAGTATTTGTTTTGATGAGTACATAAAAGGATTGACAATATCTGCAATTTACTGTCAACCCAGCCCCAAAATAACTGAACAGCAGTTTCAGACATGTTTTGCGACCCTTGGTCAAAAGTTTCTTGCAGCCAGAGATTTTAATGCCAAACACACTTACCGGCGCTCTCGACTGGTTTCACCAAAAGGAAGGTTACTCTGGAATACAACCAGCAGACTCGGCCTTGATGTGGGTTTGTCAGGCGCGCCAACATATTGGCCATCAGATAGACACAAAATTCCTGATGTTGTTGATTTTGCAGTAATAAAGACCCTTAAACGTGTCGCGGCATAAATTCGCGACAGAATTTTGTTTGTTGTTTTTGTTGTTTGTTTGTTCTTGTTTTTGTGTTTTCCCTTTGCTCGGGGCGACGGATGAACAAAACCGAAGAGAAAAACACATTGGCACAGAGCGCTTTCGGTCTGACACTTTTTGTTATATTATTTTTATACCCTGCACACTAGTGTCCAAGGGTATATTGTTTTTGTCACACCGTTTGTAACGCCCATACGGGCCGCCTACCTCCCATACAAAATGGCCGCCAATTTTATATTATTTTCGTTTATCTTGATAAATACTTAACCGATCGCCTCCAAATTTTGGCACTCCTCTTATTTTGGCGAATGGTTGGACGGTATTGAAAATGCGCAACATCGGATAAGAATGACCGATAAATTATCGATAAATTATCGAAAAATTATCAATAAAAAATCGAAAAATTATCGATAAAAAATCGAAAAATTATCGATAAAAAATCGACAAATTATCGAAAAACTATCGATAAAATATCGAAAAATTATCGATAAAATATCGAAAAATTATCGATAAAATATCGAAAAATTATCGATAATAAATCGAAAAATTATCGATTAAAAATCGAAAAATTATGAATAAAATATCGAAAAACTATCAATAAAATACCGATTTTCGATCAAATTACTAACATATGGTCTCAGAATGTATCGTACCCACATGTGCAGGGTATTATAGCTTCGGTGAGACCGAAGATAATTCTCTTACTAGTTTTAATTTATATTTTTTTGGTTTAATTAAACCAAATTGGACACTCGCGGGTGGAATGCAGCCGGGCGGAGAATTGACAACTGCTGTCAAGATCTCTTATTCCTTTTTGTTGCGACTTCGTTTTAGAAGTTTGTTAATGAGCTTTTACGATCCGATGTTGGGGATGGCATTGCCAGGCGCGAAACTATACTTACGGGACGAGGACATAATATGAAAAAAAACTAGACTAAAGCTTTTTGTACTCTTTGAACCTGTTTGAAGGAGGGGAATCTGTCAACATTTATGCTTTCGCCTATGAGTGAGAGAGTGCCGCCAAAATGAGTATTTTCCTTTTGGTGGGTCATGGGTGCGGGGGTGTTTATGTAAATTTGCCAAACACACGCTAGAAAAATCTGAGAGATCTTTCACATATAGGTGGACCCAGCGAAAAAATCGTGTTAAATTAACCAATTTTTAACCAATTTTGTGGTTAATATTTTTCAAACCGATCTTTCAGGTTGTTTTAACAAGATGCTATTGTTCAAAATGACACTCTCCTATATGTGTACGTGTACATTAGACCGTCTCGAAAAAATGAAGTTGTCCGCACACCATCTAATTTGAAGCATATTTGGAAGGAGAATCCGGAAAAAATTTTCTTTTTTTTTCGGCCGATCGTAGAGGTAGCGCATCGACATATTTCTTTATATTGTCTCTATTTATGATCCTATTTTAAAGAATAATATATCAAAATTTTTGTCTCGAGGAGACCTATAATAATGTCTCAGAGGTCCTTGCACCCTTCTAGTACTTACCCACCAGATCTCAGTTAGTACCACCCTAATGTACCATTCCAATTACAGAAAATTAAAGCTCTCGAAAAATCATTAAACTCTTGCAAAGGAAGTATACCGATTATTCCATTGGAACTATTTAAACAAAATATAATTAATATTGTTACCGAACGTAGGGGCAGCGCATTGACATATTTCATCATATCGTCACCATTTATTATCCGATTTTAAAGTATAATATATCAAAATTTTTGAGGAGACCTACAACAATACATCGACTTTAAACACTTAATTCGATTTTACTTTAATTTCTTTAATTCATGTTGTAGAAGTTGAGAAGTTGAAAAAGCAAACATTCAAATGTATACATTAGAGTACATTATGGTTGTACTAACTGAGATCTGGTAGGTAAGTACTAGAAGGGTGTACTTGAGGGCAATGACGTATGAGGCATTATTGTAGGTTTCCCCGAGACAAAAATTTTGATATATTATTCTTTAAAATAGGATCATAAATAGAGACAATATAAAGAAATATGTCGATGCGCTACCTCTACGATCGGCCGAAAAAAAAAGAAAATTTTTTCCGGATTCTCCTTCCAAATATGCTTCAAATTAGATGGTGTGCGGACAACTTCATTTTTTCGAGACGGTCTAATGGTGACGGATCATAAATGGTGACAATATGATGAAATATGTCAATGCGCTACCCCTACGTTCGGTAAAAATAATAATTATATTTTTTATAAATAGTTCTAATGGTATAATCGGTATACTTCCTTTGCAAGAGTTTAATGATTTTTCGAGAGCTTTAATTTTCTGCACTTGAAATGGTACATTAGGGTGGTACTAATTGAGATCTGGTGGGTAAGTACTAGAAGGGTGTACTTAAGAGCAAGGACCTCTGAGGCATTATTGTAGGTCTCCTCGAAATTTGATATATTATACATTAAAATCGGATCATAAATAGAGACAATATGAAGAAATATGTCGATGCGCTACCTCTACGATCGGCCAAAAAAAAAAAAGAAAATTTTTTCCGGAATCTCCTTCCAAATATGCTTCGAATTAGATGGTGTGCGGTTAACTTTTTTTTTCCACCCTATAAGGTGATACGGTCTATTACACAGCTCTAAAAATTTTTAGGGCGTGGACTTGGGGGTATCTTAAATTTCCATAGTCAACCCTCTGGCCATTCACCTCCTTTAATAGGATCCGAGTTACAGAGCTTCAAAAATTTTATGGCGTGGAAGTGGGCGGATCTTCAATTTTCATAGCCAACCCTCTGCCCATTCACCATTCACCACCCAGCACCGAGTTACAAAGTTTTAAAAATTTTAAGGCGTGGCAGTGGGCGGACAGCAAATTTTCAGAATCAACATGTAACCAATTCATTACCCAAAACCGCATATAAAATTTCAGCAAAAAAACACTGCATTAATTATAGCATTTTAGAATAATATTTACCCAATGATGAGGTCAACGAAACTACCTACATTTTGATATGTGTTTCATTAAAATCGGTCAAGTATTTCTTGAGTTATAAGGGAACAAACATACATAAAAACTAGCCATGACATAGTAGGGTTACCAGACGTACTCTTTTAAAGAGAACAGTACTCTTTTTTAGGCCCTCCTCTTTTTTACTCTCACTTTTTTCCCGAAAGTACTATTAAGTACTCATTTTCTTATTTCTGGGACTTTATCATAAAACAGCTGAATGTATCGCCACAGTAAAGTAACCCATTTTTATTATTCGTCAGAATTAAAATAAAATCCTTAAAATATTTTGGTATATATGTTAGTTTGAATCATCTTCCGTCACATTGCATTCAAAAAGTTACCAAAATTCTTAAATGCCAGGATTAAAAAAAAAATTAGTTGAGACCTACCACTTTTTTAACCGAAATATTAAAAACAAATTTTGAATGTCTTTATCGAAAACAATGCAAATTTATAGCTAAATTTTTCAATTTCTTCAGGAGGGATCGGAACATTAGCACCCGGGGTCTAAAATTTAGCGTTATACTTATTATCCGCTTGATTAGTATGTCACTTAGACCCTTTGGAGTTTGAAATTTAAAATCATTAACGCCTAAAGACTATGTAGTAAATTTTAATTTTGATTCCGCGTATACGTGTGTACTTAATGAGTTTGTTACTTATATAAATACAGTTTATTTTTAATTTTTGACTTTCAAAAAATATGTGGTCTAAAACCGAGGAGTTTGGTACCCCCTGCAACTCTGTACTCTTTTTGACTCAAGAGAATCTGGTAACCCTATGACATAGTGACGTATGGGATTTTCAATAATGTGATTTCGATAGGAGTCACCCCCTAATTTTGTGATGTTTAACAAAAAAATGCATGAGCCAAAAAATTTTAAGGAGTGGGATGGATCCATGCATTTTTTTGTCGAACCTCACACAATTAGGGGGTGACTCGTTTCAAAATCGAAAAAACGTGCACTATGTCATGTCTAATACAAACCTACTAAATAGATAAAAAAAAATTTTTTTTTTAAAAAATTTAAAAAAAAAGAAAAATTCAGTAGAAAAAACAATTTTAAAAATCAATAAAAAAAAAAGAAAATTTACAAAAACTTAAAAAAAATGCAGCTTTAATATTAATTAAAATAAAAAAAATTAGCAATATATAAAATGCATTTTTTTGTCGAACCTCACACAATTAGGGGGAGACTCGTTTCAAAATCGAAAAATCGTGCACTATGTCATGTCCAATACAAACCTACTAAATAGATTAAAAAAAATTTAAAAAAAAAGAAAAATTCAGTAGAAAAAACAATTTTAAAAATCAATAAAAAAAAGAAAATTTACAAAAACTTAAAAAAATGCAGCTTTAATAATAATTAAAATAAAAAAAATTATCAATATATAAATTAAAAACTAAATAAATTTTTATAAAAAAAGAAAAATATAAAAAACTAAAAATAAATAAGAAAAAAAATAACTCAATCAAAGCAAAAATTCAAAAATTTTAATTAAAAAAAACCTGAAACCGAAATCAGACTAAATCTTAAAATTAGTCCAAACACCCTATTAAAAAAAACAAAAATTTTTAAATAAAAATGCATATTTAAAGAAAACTAGAGAGTGGACTATCTTTGGCTATACCGAAGCTGAAATACCCCACACAGTAGGAAGAAGTACCTCGAACATAAAAAAAATGTGGTCTCAAGACCCTATTTTGAGCCAATGTTGTCTCAAGACCCTATTTGGAGCCCGGACCATGTCCAAAATCCATTTCTAAACATTTCCAATCAAATCCACCGAAAAAAAAAATTGGTCTCAAGACCCCATTTAGACCCTTATACATGTGGCTTCGGAACCTCGGACCATGTCAAAAATACCTTTCTAAACATTTCCAATCGAATACATCATAAAAAAGACTTGAAAAATGTTTAGCTTTTTTTCGGTGTATGGGAGCCACTCCCAGTTTTTATCCGATTTGGCTGATTCTCGAACTTGATCTCAGTATTCACGAGAAAACATGTACCAAAAGTTTCAAGTCGATATCTCCAAAACTGCGACCGCTATCGTGCGGACGGACAGACGGACAGACAGACGGACATCGCTAAATCGACTCAGGAGGTGATGCTGATCAAGAATATATATACTTTTCCATACCGGACACGCCTCCTTATGGCGTTACAAACGTTGTGACAAAGTTAGTATACCCTGCCACAGTGAGTGTGAGGGTATAAAAATGAGAAATTATTCAAATTAATTGAAATAAAATATATATAAAAAAATGTAAGTAAAATAAATACAAATTTAAGTGAAATTAATAATAAAAAAAAAACTGTAGGTGTGATTTCGTGCCTACCCTAGTACGTCCAGACACATTAAGGTCAGCTTTATCCGTAAGTCCCAGTCACATGTCTTGAATCTAAGCCCCGCCCCATTCCTTAAGTCACACCTGGCCTCAAACTGACACTTCTAATTGCATCGCGAAACTAAATTTGGATGCCGGCCCAGTACCACTCTATTCCCCAGTCAGCACAGTGAAATAAGCCTCACGGCATCCCGGTCATAACCGAAATCGCCAGCAGCTTTAACTCCACCTTTACCAAATTATCAAAAAACCTAACCAGTCACTCCATCAACGCGTGTCGAATTCGAGGAACCCTGCTAACGCAATGCAGTATGGCCTCTTAGGTCTCTACCCAGGGCCTTGGGAGCACATCCGCCCGGGGCACAGCCGCCCGGGCGGCTGAGCATAAATAATCGAATGCGATAGCATGCTGTACTACGACAATCAGTGTTGCTTACTAATGCATAAATTCGATACTTATTGATAATTACACTAGTTTACAAATAATTAATCGTTGTTTATAACATTGTGCAAACTATATTTTCTAAACTAATTTGGGGTCGCTGAACTCGAAAATCACAATTATTTTTTTCCTTGGGGCCGTTCGCGAAATATTGCCAATTTTCGAAATTTGGGGTTATGGCTTTACTTAATTGCGAATTTTTCAAGAATGATAATTATACCCCCACACTCACTGTGGCAGGGTATACTAACTTTGTCACAACGTTTGAAATGCCCATAAGGAGGCGTGTCCGGTATGGAAAAGTATATATATTCTTGATCAGCATCACCCCCGGAGTCAATTTAGCGATGTCCGTCTGTCTGTCCGTCCGTCCGTCCTTCTGTCCGTCCGCACGATAGCGGTCGCAGTTTTGGAGATATCGACAAACTTTGGGTACATGTTTTTCTCGTAAATACTGAGATCAAGTTCGAGAATCAGCCAAATCGGATAAAAACTGGGCGTAGCTCCCATACACCGAAAAAAAAGGTTAACATTTTTCAAGTCTTTTTTATTGTTGTATTCGATTGGAAATGCTTAGAAACGTATTTTTGACATAGTCCGAGGTTCCTAAGCCACATATATAAGGGTCTAAATGGGGTCTTGAGACCAATTTTTTTTTGTTTGTGGATTTGATTGGAAATTTATTTGTAAACTAGTGTAATTATCAATAACTATCGAATTTATGCATTAGTAAGCAACACTGATTGTCGTAGTACAGCATGCTATCGTATTCGAATATTTATATAATACATAGCGATACTTTAAAGCACAATAATCCTATTTTCATGAAAATCGATTTTTTGTCATTTTTGGATTTCTGAGATGAAGCTGCATCAGACAGGCTATAGTGGTTTGTATGAATCGTAATGAAAGTAATTGAAAAATGAGGAAATAAAAATCAATTTCCGTACAAAACATACCAATTTTAAAACTTGTTTTTCGTTTTCTAGAGTTTTGAAAAAATGGACATAGGATGGTAGTGCTTAAAGGTTGTCTAAAACTAATTAGACAGCACCAGAAAAGAAAACCAAAGTCTTCAATTTGGGTGTAAATTCAATTCTGATTTTATTATTGCCCAACGGCGATATCTATACAAATACTTACACTAAAAACTACAAAAATACTTACAAACTATTTTGAGCACAAGAAAACCAGAGATAAAAATACGCTATAGCGTGGGTCTTCTTGTGTACATACAATGGAATTGTATTCTGTTATGCTAGCAACAGAATACCAAATATAGTGTTGGTATCCGTAGGCTTACATTAGGAGATAACAATTTACGAGTATTTTGACCGCGAAGGGTTCATATGGCATTGCGCGAGTCGATAAGAACATTTGAATTGCATTTTCTTATCTTACATGCTTGGTATAGAACAACAATGTGTTCAATAACTATTGGACATTATGGCGGCCGGCGTTATAGCCCACCGGTGCGGAAAAATCAATTACAACTTTCTTTCTTGTGTTACATTTTGATCTTAAAAAATACCCTAAAATAGCTAATATTAAAATAAAATCAACGAAGTGTGACCTAGGTGATACGGTCTAGTGTACATGTGAAGAGGTTTGTCATTAAACTGGGAAAACTGGTAAATATGCGTTCATTCAAGTCATTGCCGGTAGCTCATGGGTTAGGCAGTCGGCCTCATAAACGGAAGTACGGGGATCGAATCCCCGTTAAGGAAAAAGTTTTTTTAATTTAATTTTTTTTTAAAAATTGTAAACCACAGTTCCTCCAAGTAACTTATTTACCATTCTTTAACTTATTTTCAAATTAACATTACCATTTCAAGTAGAGGCCTATTCACACTGAACTGGATTTGAACGCCGGACCTTCGGATCTTGAGTTCATCACTTTACCCTCTGTGCTACTGCACACAAAAAAAAAAGTAGGTAAATCTAACCAAAAAAGACGATTAAAAATGCAGCAACCAAGAAACGTTGTAAATGGAACCGACTCAAAGTTGTTGGCGTACAATAAAATTTTGTTGGCGTACAATTAAAAATTGTTCGTATATTACTTTATGGAAGACAGAGAAAGCAATTATCCAATTGAGCGAAAAAATAAATAAATACATATTAGAAAAAGAATGCAAAAAAAAGATAGCTGATGTGTTTGGTATTTCTGTAGATGTGTTGTATTGAAATATATTTATGAAGCTTAAATTAATTTAATGTAAGCCCATGACTTTAAAAACGAGATAATTTACATTTCGTACACAAATTTGTCGGGCAACATCATTTCTACTGCGAATATATATAATATTCATTACTTAGAACTAACGCGCTTCCACAAAACGCAATATTTTAATATTTCATTAAGTTTACAATAATATTGTAATATTGAAATTAATGTTTTCCCTGGAAAAAACGAGCTGAAAAACATTCTGCACAATTTTTAAAATCGTAATATCACAATATTTGTTAATAATGAATTATAACATAGTCATAATTTGATTTTAAAAATTGTTTTCGAAATATCAAAAATGTAAAATGTAAACAAATTGGACGCCATCTTCTAGTGCTGCGAAAATTCGATTTTTTTGTATTCGATACAACCGGATACTTTCTTGTGAATACTTAATAATTTTTACGATAATTTTCATTCAATTTTGATTTGAAATAAAATCTCTGAGTAAAGTAAATGCACGTAGCAATTGCTCTAAGACGTTTTTATTATTACGACCCAACAATTTTCATACAAACTTCCCTAAAATACCAATAATAGTATCGCATACTAATGGAACCAAGTACTTCATGAGTCAAGTGTCGAATATAAATTATTCATATATTATGCAGCACTTGTTGCTTTGAGAGCGAAAACGAGACAGCCATATATAATAATTTTTCTCTCTTGTATTAAATGTCATGCTGTTTCAGAATTATGAAATATTTGCGGCATGGTTGCATTTCTGCATCGAGCGATGACATTGCGAATCATATGCCGAAATACGACCATGCTGGCAAATCATTTAACAATTTTTTGACGATTAGATTAACCACAACAATTGTAATTGTTGTTTGTGTTTTCCATATAAAATAAAAAATTGTTTTTTTACAACGTTTTTTGGTTAGATTAACCTATCTTTTTTTTTTCTGTGTGCGCTTCATAGATTCATGTCGTCCAAAGTCCAATCTGAATTTGAAATCTAAAAATTTCTATTAAAAAAAACTCAGACGAGATTTGAACACGGGACCTAAAGTTCATAAGTTCCGCATCTACACGCTGTGCCATTGAGCTTCTTTCGTTCAGGTCGACAAAAATAAACAGAAGAAATTCAAAAATTTCTTCTGTTTATTTTCAAACTTTTCATTTGACAAAATGGTCGAATATATTTTTATTTTCGAAAAAAAATTTCTCATTTGTGTAAATGTGTGCGTTTTGTTTCGAAAAATTTTTCTCATTTCTGTGAATGTGTGCGTTTTGCTTAGATTTTTGTAAATGTAGTTTTTTGGAATTGTTTTTGTTTACGTACAAATGTTTTTCATGTAAATATAACATGAATCGTGTTAATTAAAATACATGAAGATTTTTCTGGGTGTGTGGGTGAAGCCACGACTGCGACTACTGGCTTCTGCGTAGGTCGCGCTCATGTGTGGGGGGGAAGTTGTTAGAGAAATGGAAAGTGAGCGCCATATATGCGTTCATATCGACAAGATTTTTTATACCCCCACACTCACTGTGGCAGGGTATACTAACTTTGTCACAACGTTTGTAACGCCCATAAGGAGGCGTGTCCGGTATGGAAAAGTATATATATTCTTGATCAGCATCACCTCCTGAGTCGATTTAGCGATGTCCGTCTGTCTGTCCGTCCGTCTGTCCGTCTGTCCGTCTGTCCGTCCGCACGATAGCGGTCGCAGTTTTGGAGATATCGACTTGAAACTTTTTTTACATGTTTCTCTCGTGAATACTGAGATCAAGTTCGAGAATCAGCCAAATCGGACAAAAACTGGGCGTGGCTTCCATACACCGAAAAAAAAGGTAAAAATTTTTTATTGTTGTATTCGATTGGAAATGTTTAGAAACGTATTTTTGACATGGTCCGAGGTTCCGCAGCCACATATATAAGGGTCTAAATGGGGTCTTGAGACCAATTTTTTTTTTTTGTGGATTTAATTGGAAATTTTTAGAAATGGATTTTGGACATGGTCCGGCCTCCAAAACCACCTATAATTGGCTCAAAATAGGGTCTTGAGACCACAATTTTTTATGTTCAAGGTACTTCTTCCTACTGTGTGGGGGTATTTCAGCTTCGGTATAGCCGAAGATAGTCCACTCTCTAGTTTTTAGTTCTTTTTAGGCAGGGAAAAGAGTGCGAACAGTGGACTTGCTATTTTTAATTTAAATATTAATTTTGAATAGTGTTTAAAAAAGATTGTGGATTTAGATTTGTAAAATTAAATTTGATTCTTAAATTGTGTTTTTGGTGGTTGCTGAGGACCATCGTCGGATCGTGGAGCTGAGGCAGGAGATATTTTCGAAGGGAGTATTTTTCCGCGCTGTGTTTTTGGTGTTTTTGTCTGTGGCAGTCGGTCATTTCGGCAAGTCGGTTGTGGCAAGTCGGCCAATGGTGTTTTGAGATTTTAATAGTGGAATTGGTCTCCGTCGGTTTAGTGGTGCTGTTTTTCCCTTTCCCTTCCAATTTTTGTTGTGGCGTTCCCCACCTGAGCCAAGTTGTTGCTGGACATCGATGTTATCGAAGTCATTTTGTCATAAGTGTTTTTTTAAATACTCTCGTTTGACAAATTTCCGTTTTGTGTGTCAGTGACTGGTCCCGTAAACCAAGTGCACATAAAAGCATGATTTTTGTCATGAGAATATTTTCTAAAATACTCTCGTTTGACAGATTTTCGTTTTGTGTGTCAGTGAGTTTTCGTTTCCATTTCGCGTTCGGTTATTTGCGGTATTCATATACGTGTATATTTCAGAGTAGGTTTTGAAAAGTTTAGTTATCGGGTTTTCGCGTATTCGTGTGTTTCGTTCGGTCGGGGATACCATTCCGCGAGGGTTGGCTTTAATCCCACGCTTCGCGACTGTGCTATTCGGGCAAATAGGGAATTTAATTATCGCGTGGGGATTTTTGGTTTGAGAGTTTTTTTTTAAGTTTAGATAATACTTGTACAATGCCTTAGAGATGCCGGGGATACCATACCGCGAGGGTCGGCTCCAATCCCACTCGTCGCGATTGAGCTACCTGGCAATTAGGGATTTTAATTATCGCGTAGGAATTTTTGATTTTAGGTTTTTTTAAAGTTTAGTTAGAAATAGCGCGATAAACGAACACAACTGGCGATTGAGTCTTTAGTGGCTCACCTGGAAAAGGCACATTGAGACCAAAATTACACACATCAATCTAAAAAAATTCGATCTCAATTGGCTACTCTCGAAGCAATCTAGACTCAATACCGCATATGAAATCCTTTTGTACAAAAGTGTAATTAAACCCATATGGACATATGGGATTGAATTCTTAGGAACAGCATCTCCGTCAAATATTGACCATGGTACATAAAAAATACACAGAGATTTACAAATACCGAATATATCCGAAGAGATCTCTAAACGTACAACAAAGTATGCAGATAAACTTAAATTGCCTCCAAATATTCTAGCTAGAAATTTGGTTAGACCCACCCGACCCCTACGTCTAAAGCGTAACTATTCTATTGAATTTGAATAGATAGCCCCGGAACCCTCGTCGCTTCCGACTTAACACCACCGTGATGCCGCCATAACCATCGACTACAACATAACGTTGTCCAAATTATTGGATTAGGGCAACAATCATTTTGTGAAATGTTAATTAAATTATTAAATTGCATCGTTAAAAATTATTGTTAGTTCTACACCCTGCGAAATTATTATAAAGGCAACATAGATTTGGTTGATTTATTTTTTAGCATTCAAAGTAAAATCAATTGTTTCGAATTAATTGAAATTTCATTAATTCAAAACAATTAATTGTATTTTAATTAATTCAAAACAATTGATTAAAATCTATTTTTTAACATTTATAGTAAAATAAAAAAATTGTATTTTAATTAATTCAAAACAATTGATTTTTTTTTAAATGTTAAAAAATAGATTTTAATTTTAATAATAAAATCGCGCGATTTTTTTATTAAAATTTAATTAAAATTTTAATTTTTTTTTTCAATGTTTAAATTTTATGTTATAAGTAAGTGCGTATATTTTTTCAAACAATAAACTGATTGTATTGCCAAACAATTATTGTTTTAATTTTCAAATTTGTTTGTTAGGAAACATTTCACAATGAATTAACTCCTAATGTTAGGACTTAATTCATTTGTTTTAGGAAATAATTCATCTTTAAATTTAGAAGAAAGTTCATCAATTGTTAGGACCTAGTTCGTTAGGTGAAAATTCATTAGGAGTTAATTCGTTAGGAGAAAATTCGCAGAGCCGTCTCTAACATCTCAATTTATCATCAACCATTCACTGAAGATAAATAAATATTCTTAAATGTGAATGACTAACACCGCCAAATCAGATTTAGAATTAGCTAATTTTAGTTATAGTCGTGCCCACCTTTCCGAATCACCAAATGTCAGCAAAATGGTTCCATCAGGGCCGAAGTTATGACATTTTTAGTAAACCATTCCAAAAATGTTATTTTTGGTGTCACGTCTGCAACAGTATAACCTTTTTATATGACGCCTAGGGTGTACTCAGAGTATACAAACAAAATTTCAGAGCTCTAGGTTTTGCGCTGTGAGTTGATATGTTAGTCAATCATAAGAAAAATGTTGGACTAAACTGGTTATGCCTGGAAAATGGGAGAATTTGGTTTTTTAGTGTGATAATTTCCCGCCAGTTTGTGCCGGAAACTTACTAATGTTATTTTTGCTCAAAGAAGGGTTCTATAAGGACACAATTTCCGGTGTCAACTCGATTTCGAAAAAATATGGACTTAACTGGCTATGCCGGGAAGCCACAGAGTTCAAATTCTAATTACAATTTTACAAAAGCAATAGCATAAAAAAACCACAACAGCTTGAGTTGTGTGCGCATGCTTTTGCTAGTTGGGATATTCGGCTAATTTTTATACGTTTTATGTGAAAAACAATTGTACATGAAAAAAAAATTGAAATTTATTTTTTAGCATTCAAAGTAAAATCAATTGTTTTGAATTAATTAAAATTTCATTAATTCAAAACAATTAATTGTATTTCATTAATTCAAAACAATTAATTGTATTTTAATTAATTCAAAACAATTGATTAAAGTCTATTTTTTAACATTTATAGTAAAATAAAAAAATTGTATTTTAATTAATTCAAAACAATTGATTTTTTTTTAAATGTTAAAAAATAGATTTTAATTTTAATAATAAAATCGCGCGATTTTTTTATTAAAATTTAATTAAAATTTTAATTTTTTTTTTCAATGTACAAATTTTATGTTATAAGTAAGTGCGTATATTTTTTCAAACAATAAACTGATTGTATTGCCAAACAATTATTGTTTTAATTTTCAAATTTGTTTGTTAGGAAACATTTCACAATGAATTAACTCCTAATGTTAGGACTTAATTCATTTGTTTTAGGAAATAATTCATCTTTAAATTTAGAAGAAAGTTCATCAATTGTTAGGACCTAGTTCATTAGGTGAAAATTCATTAGGAGTTAATTCGTTAGGAGAAAATTCGCAGAGCCGTCTCTAACATCTCAATTTATCATCAACCATTCACTGAAGATAAATAAATATTCTTAAATGTGAATGACTAACACCGCCAAATCAGATTTAGAATTAGCTAATTTTAGTTATAGTCGTGCCCACCTTTCCGAATCACCAAATGTCAGCAAAATGGTTCCATCAGGGCCGAAGTTATGACATTTTTAGTAAACATTCCAAAAATGTTATTTTTGGTGTCACGTCTGCAACAGTATAACCTTTTTATATGACGCCTAGGGTGTACTCAGAGTATACAAACAAAATTTCAGAGCTCTAGGTTTTGCGCTGTGAGTTGATATGTTAGTCAATCATAAGAAAAATGTTGGACTAAACTGGTTATGCCTGGAAAATGGGAGAATTTGGTTTTTTAGTGTGATAATTTCCCGCCAGTTTGTGCCGGAAACTTACTAATGTTATTTTTGCTCAAAGAAGGGTTCTATAAGGACACAATTTCCGGTGTCAACTCGATTTCGAAAAAATATGGACTTAACTGGCTATGCCGGGAAGCCACAGAGTTCAAATTCTAATTACAATTTTACAAAAGCAATAGCATAAAAAAACCACAACAGCTTGAGTTGTGTGCGCATGCTTTTGCTAGTTGGGATATTCGGCTAATTTTTATACGTTTTATGTGAAAAACAATTGTACATGAAAAAAAAATTGAAATTTATTTTTTAGCATTCAAAGTAAAATCAATTGTTTTGAATTAATTAAAATTTCATTAATTCAAAACAATTAATTGTATTTCATTAATTCAAAACAATTAATTGTATTTTAATTAATTCAAAACAATTGATTAAAGTCTATTTTTTAACATTTATAGTAAAATAAAAAAATTGTATTTTAATTAATTCAAAACAATTGATTTTTTTTTAAATGTTAAAAAATAGATTTTAATTTTAATAATAAAATCGCGCGATTTTTTTATTAAAATTTAATTAAAATTTTAATTTTTTTTTTCAATGTACAAATTTTATGTTTTAAGTAAGTGCGTATATTTTTTCAAACAATAAACTGATTGTATTGCCAAACAATTATTGTTTTAATTTTCAAATTTGTTTGTTAGGAAACATTTCACAATGAATTAACTCCTAATGTTAGGACTTAATTCATTTGTTTTAGGAAATAATTCATCTTTAAATTTAGGAGAAAGTTCATCAATTGTTAGGACCTAGTTCATTAGGTGAAAATTCATTAGGAGTTAATTCGTTAGGAGAAAATTTGCGGAGCCGTCTCTAACATCTCAATTCATCATCAACCATTCACTGAAGATAAATAAATATTCTTAAATGTGAATGACTAACACCGCCAAATCAGATTTAGAATTAGCTAATTTTTGTTATAGTCGTGCCCACCTTTCCGAATCACCAAATGTCAGCAAAATG
Source organism: Heteromyza rotundicornis (assembly GCA_951394025.1). Classification (NCBI taxonomy): domain Eukaryota; kingdom Metazoa; phylum Arthropoda; class Insecta; order Diptera; family Heleomyzidae; genus Heteromyza; species Heteromyza rotundicornis. The sequence continues at coordinate 20,925,974 of OX596013.1, forward strand.
GTTCCATCAGGGCCGAAGTTATGACATTTTTAGTAAACCATTCCAAAAATGTTATTTTTGGTGTCACGTCTGCAACAGTGTAACCTTTTTATATGACGCCTAGGGTGTACTCAGAGTATACAAACAAAATTTCAGAGCTCTAGGTTTTGCGCTGTGAGTTGATATGTTAGTCAATCATAAGAAAAATGTTGGACTAAACTGGTTATGCCGGAAAAATGGGAGAATTTGTGTTTTTAGTGTGCCAATTTCCCGCCAGTTTGTGCCGGAAACTTACTAATGTTATTTTTGTTCAAAGAAGGGTTCTATAAGGACACAATTTCCGGTGTCAACTCGATTTCGAAAAAATTTGGACTTAACTGGCTATGCCGGGAAGCCCCAGAGTTCAAATTCTAATTACAATTTTACAAAAGCAATAGCATAAAAAAACCACAACAGCCTGAGTTGTGTGCGCATGATTTTGCTAGTTGGGATATTCGCCGTTTGCCATACAAATATTAGAAAATTCTTTGAGTTTTGTGTGGAGAGTTTCTACTGCTTTTGCATGAGTTTTTATTGTTACGCGTGTGTTTGGTTTTTTCGTGAGGAAGAAGGATTTAGAACATTCTATCTTTTTTAAGTGATACTTGTAAAATTTATCAGCTGATTGCCGGAAAAAAACCCCAAGGTATAACAAATTCTTTTTTTTTGTAGGTCAATGTTTCAGCTTTCCATTGTAACCGACCACTCCTTTGAAGCCCTTGTAGTAACAACGATATTAAAGTTTTAATATCCCATTATTGGGCCAAATTTGAGTACTTTTTTAAAATACTGAAGGAAACCAATAAGTTAGATTTGTCTCAACTGGTGAATATTGTTCACTCATTAAGCCAGTTCAGATTCGTATGGGGGATTTTCAAATTGATTTTTTCTTTCGTCCCAACCCTCTAAAATGTGGTATTGGACAAAAAAAAAATATTCAAAGTTTGATCCCGATCGGATAACTCTAGACCACCGCGCACTAGGTTAAATATTGGAAAAAATCAGTAGGATTCAGTACAAACCAAAAAAAAAATTTATTAATTAAAAATGCGTTTTAGAATACGAGGAAAAAATACCATAAATATCCATTTTCGGGGTTGACCCCCCAGAGACCAAAAAAAAAACTTTACAACATTAAAAAAAATAAATAAAATTATGCTTTAGAGTGAGAAAAAACCAAATTTATTAATTTTTCTGATAACCTTCCCATTAGGGCAATAAGACCCCATTTAAAAAAAAGGGTCCCCTTTAAGTGCTTCAGCGTAATTAATAAATACTTTTTTTCTTGTATTTTTATCATTTTTTTGGGTGGTCTAGAGTTATCCAATTGGGAAGAAACTTTCGGAATATATTTGTTTGGTCCAATACCACATTTAAGGGGGCTGGGACGAAGGAACATGGAAACATTTTCATTCTGGACTGGTCTATTCAATCATGTTACCTTCATATGTAGGTACATGAGAAACAAGTTTTAAATTCGATTTCAACAAGTTATGCATACAAAATGTTGCATTTCTTGCATTTCTTGTTTTTTGTCAATAATTATTGAACGCGATGAGAGAGACAAAAACTAAGACGCCATTGTGATCAGGACTCCAAAATCTAACATACCACAAAATTATAGCGATGAAAAAAATTTAGCGGCACACAGTGAAATTAAAAAATTGTACTTGAAAATTGTCGAGGCAACGAAAACGATTCATTTTAGGGAGCGAAATCCAAACCGATTTTAATTGGCAAACCAAAAATGGGTAGTAAAATTTTAAATTAAAGCCATTAAGCACTCTCTAACTACAACTAAAAAAAATTTTAAATTTACTAATATCAAATTTTTAAAAAGTACTGTAAATTATATGGAGTTGCAAAACTTCGAGTGAAATTCAACACTGAACAGATTCCTCAACCATTATCGAAAAATTACACAGTGTCACAGTGAAAAACACTCCGCTCGGGACCAGGCATAGGTTGTAGGTATTGGAAATTGTTAAAAATTTCCATTTATAGTTATTTTGAAGCAGTAAACTATGTCAGAAACGTTTTTTTGAATTGTTTTTTAAGATGATTAAGTTCTAGTGAGAGCATTGGGTTTTTTATGAACTCCACTAGGATGCCGTTGTTTCAAAGACACAAAATTACAACCCCTGTCCTGATCGGAATATCACCACCTGAGGCTGGCCACACATGACGTGTGGCAATCCCACAGCTGCCCAGCCAAACTAATGAACATGACAATAACTTCTTCTTGTAACTACCCTACGGACCCTTTTCATAAGTCTTGAAATGGCGCAACTAGAATTGGCATTTCATGACGCATTCTCTCATTATAAATAATTTGATGTCTGCAAATGCAAAATGCAATTAGTAAAACTAAATTTATTTACACCAATATCAATCCCCCAATATTATCAATCACTTCTGCAATGGAGTGTAGAATGTTGTACTATATAAAAATATAAAATATTAGTGTAAGTTATAACTTTTTATTTATTAAAACATACCAGTTTTCCATATTTCGCGTGAAATCATATGAAAATTATGTGAAATTAGTAGTGAACACGAAAACAGAATCAAATCAAAAGTAAACATCTGGTGGAGAGTTTCTAAACTCAGCTGAGCTCTGGTCACAGAGTATACAGAGGCGACACTCGGCTTGAGCGAGAAGGAATATGAGTGAAGTGACAACAAATTTGTTTACTGGTGTGAGTGAAAAAGTGAAATTTCTTTATTGGTGTGCGTGAAAATTCCCAATTTTTTTCACCAGCAGAGCTCAGCTGTTGGCAGAAACTCAACACCAGAGCTCAGCTGTTACAACTCTCCACCAGATTTTTTTATTTTGTTTTGATTCTGTTTTCGTGTTCACTACTATTTTCACAAAATTTTCATATGATTTCAAGCGCCAAACAGCGAAACATGCAAAACTGGTATGTTTTAATAAATAAAAAGTTATAACTTCAACTAATATTTTACATTTTTATATAGTTTTCTTCATCGGTCATTTTTCAATAAAAAAGAATTCAAAAAAACTTTTCTGACATAGTTTCATAAATTTCAATTTTATTGTAAACTTTACTGTTTCAAAATAACTATAAATGGAAATTTCTAACAATTACAGAATACACTTAGCATTTTGACATTTTTCATCTCCCATTTTTGACTATACCATGAATTTCTCAAAATTCATTGTACTCAGCATCCAAAAATATATAAAAATACTTTGTCCTTTTGTCCCTGAGGCGACACTCTCTTTAAATTCCCTGAAATCCAATATGACGGACCATTTTTTTTGATTTTTCGTTCTTTGCTTCACACACTATACGTGAGTTCACCACGAATTATTCCGATTTTTCGCAGGGATGATTCGATTTCGTATGAAAAGTAGTATATAATTGTACGAAATTACATACAATTGTACCGAAATATTTGTATACCGAAAATATAACCATTTCATTTGATTTAAAAAAATTCTTCTGGAGTTTAAAAAAATATTGCTAATTTTCTTTGAAATTCAACATTTGTCTATTGTTTTTTATAACCCTTATATTAACTTGCTTTGGCCGGACTATATATAAATATATATAAATATATATATATATATTAATATATATATATTTTTATATATATATATATATATATATATATATAAAATATATATATATATATATAAATATATATATATATATCCTCAAATCTGCGGCGAGCTTTTACATACACTTCCACATGAGCTGAACACTGATAGAACTCCGGTGACAATGCATTCTATTAAATTTTGGAGTCCATCAGGGGGCCGTGGGGGGACTCAATCCTTTTTTTTTTAAACATGGCATAACTTCCAATTCCTTCAAGCTACATTGATGAAATTTGGTAGGTGAGTTCTTATTGACCAAGTGAAATTTTGTACCCTTTGGAAAAGGGTATGTGGGGGCATGTATGGAGCCAATTTAAAGTTCTAACTCTCGTATTTTGTAAGCTACAAGGCTGAAATTTTTTACTTTGGTTCGCATTTGGGAAAAAGAGTAAGGGGGGGAAAAAGGGGAGTAAAAATTTAAAAAAAAAAAAAAAGAGGAAAATAAAAAAAGAGTAAAAAACAAATATAACCCTTAAACCGACTAAAAAGCTGAAAATAAATTTCCTTGAAATTAATTTCAGAATTTCGATTTAAAATTAAGGGTTTTTGGCTACTTTATTCCTAATATCATTGCAGATTTTGAAGTCGCCAAAAACCCTTAATTTTAAATCGAAATTGCTGAAATTAATTTTAAGGAAATTTATTTTCAGCTTTTTAGTCGGTTAAAGGGTTATATTTTCAAAAACTAGTTTTTTACTCTTTTTTTATTATGAGCCTATTTACACAGTCATTCCCATGACGCATGGGCATGCCGTTTTTAGAATTTACACTGACATGGGCATGACGAAATTTTACAGTTTTTATATGAAAATGTAAGCAAACAAAGCATGGAGTTGCCACCTTTTATGTTTTTTGTATGGAATTTCGGTACAAAATTGTCTATCCCGTTTTCACTACCGCAGTTCCTATTCGTTCTTTATCAGATTTTTCGTCACGGAAATGATAGTGTAAATAGGCTCTAAAAGAATTGAATTAGTTATATTTTCGGTATACAAGGATTTCGGTACAATTGTATGTTATTTAGTACAATTTTATACTACTTTTCATACGATTTCATAGAAACTGAAACACGCTGAGATTCATAGAACTATTTAAAATTTTTTTTTATTGAATTAATATTTCTATGAACATTGCGAGCCCTATCCGCATAATGAACGCAAGCAAACATTTTTTTGCAATATATTCAAAAATTTAAAAAAAAAAAGCAATATGTATTATGTACGTGCTTAAAATTAAAGCTGAAATGTTAATGGTTCCAAAAAAATAGGGTTCAATTTATAGGGAAACAAGAAAAATACTTTATCCTGTAAAATTTACTTTTTGGAGGAAAACCGAAATGAAAACAACGTTATTCTGTTGAAAATTAACATTCAACAGAATAACGCAATTGTAGTAAAAATACTTCACAGTAAATTTTTTAATTTTATTTATTTATTATTATTAATACACCACTCGGTGTATTCTCTGTATACTCAGTAGAGTTCTAAAGTTAAGTTGTGACTTCATTTGACAATGAATATGTGCCATTATGTTTAGCTAAGTATTTCATTAAATTTTAAAATTTATTAAATTGTACCGAAAATGTCTCAGTAGTAGGAAAGTAAAAAAAGTACTACTTTACTGAAAAAATCATCCCTGTTTCGAATATACTTGCATATTCTTCATGACACTGAACTTTTGGGATTCAATGAAACTCTCTTTCGCGCAGATGCATTCGGGCATACGCCTCCGACAAGGGGATGACGCTTCCGTAAACCAGGAAGTAGTTAAAATTTCAAATTACATTACCAAACAAAAGGACAAAGTATTTTTATATATTTTTGGATGCTGAGCACAATGAATTTTGAGAAATTCATGGTATAGTCAAAAATGGGAGATGAAAAATGTCAAAATGCTAAGTGTATTTATGAAACTATGTCAGAAAAGTTTTTTTGAACTCTTTTTTAAGATGATTGAGTTCCAGTGAGTGTAAGCATTGGGTTTTTTGTGAACTCCACTAGGATGCGGTTGTTTCAAAGACACAAAATCACAACCCCTGACCTGATCGGAAGATCACCACCTGAGGCTGGCCACACATGACGTGTGGCAATCCCACAGCTGCCCAGCCAAACCAATGAACATGACAATAACTTCTTCTTGTAACTACCTTACGGACCCTTTTCATAAGTCTTGAAATGGCGCAACTAGAATTGACATTTCATGACGCATTCTCTCATTATACAAATTTTGATGTCTGCAAATATATTGCAAAATGCAATTAGTAAAACTAAATTTATTTACACCAATATTATTCCCCCAATATTATCAATCACTTCTGCAATGAAATGTAGAAATTTGTACTCAGTTTATTGAAAAATGACCGATGAAGAAAACTATATAAAAATGTAAAATATTAGTTGAAGTTATATCTTTTTATTTATTAAAACATACCAGTTTTGCATGTTTCGCTGTTTGGAGCTTGAAATCATATGCAAATTTTGTGAAATTAGTGGTGAACGCGAGAACAGAATCAAAACAAAAGAAAAAATCTGGTGGGGAGTTTCTAAAATCAGCTGAGCTCTGGTGTTGAGTTTCTGCCAACAGCTGAGCTCTGCTGGTGAAAAAAATTGGGAATTTTCACGCACACCAATAAAGAAATTTCACCTTTTCACTCACACCAGTAAACGAATTTGCTGTCACTTCACTCATATTCCTTCTCGCTCAAGCAGAGTGTCGTCAGAGAACTTATATTCATAGAGAAGCGTCATAAGCTCTTCCTCTTCCTTTTTGCTAGCTCGGAGCTCGTACAATTCTGGTGAGTAAGCAGACTGCGGTGTTTGGACAGTGAGTGTACAGACTGCGGCATTTGGCTGATTTTTGCTGATTTTTGAAAGAATTTTTTGTAACAAATCTATTAATTGGGTAGAATATATAAAAAAAAAAGTTATACAAAAAATAAGAAAACATATATGTAGGTACAAAGCAGATAATTTCCATAATTTATCATGTGATTCCAAAAATGCCAAAACCATCAAAATACTTTGTCGCGAATCCAAACAATACATACAAAAATATACATGCATATAAGAAAACAGCAGCAGGAGGGATGAAAATCGCCAACAACCTGCGCCGCCAATCATAGTAACAAAACCAAACGGCAAAAAACTGCAAGATGAATAAAAAAAAGAACCAAAACAAACGAATCAAGATCTAGTCAAAGAAAACGATCGAAATAAGAAAAGGGACAAAAACACAAATGTTAAGAAAAGCAGAAACAAAAGCGAACCAACAACAAAAACATTTCTAACAGACTACAACAAATTAAAAAATGTTAGCCAAATGCCGCAGTTTATACACTCACTGTCCAAACTCCGCAGTCTGCTTACTCACCAGAATTGTACGAGCTCCGAGTTAGCAAAAAGGAAGATCTTATGACGCTTCTCTATGAATATAAGTTATCTGGTGTCGCCTCTGTATACTCTGTGCTGGGGTCAAGATACATAGAATACTAGATAACGTCATGAGGTCGTTTACCGTGATCTAATTTAACTTAATTGGTTTTGGCGTTTTTGACGCCAAATTTTACGCGTCAAAAAATTTTGAAAAATTTTGAATGCAAAAATGTTTAGTATTGATAAATGCAGATCGGTTCTTTTGTTCAAAACAAGAAATAAAAATTAAATTAAAGAACTTATCGTACCATATTTGCAATAATGTAGCAATTTCTATCAATTTCCGATATTTCTGTTGTGTCTATTTTCGTTTTTGAGTCTTAAGCGAAATAATCCACTCTTGCAGAAAATGTTATAATTCAGATCTTTCTGGCAACGTTGGCTGGCAGAAAAACGTAAACAAAGAACAGCTGTTCGAGTGAAAAGAAGTATCTGCTGACGTCACAAGAAAATGGCGATCCTAACGGTAAACGTCATGTCGTATATGTAAGCTGGGGTCATGAATCAAAAGAGTGTTGCATTTTAGCAAAATGTAGCTGTCAAATCTTTAGTAGCAAAAACAAGGTTGCAAAAGTATTAAAAAAGCATACGAAATGCTATTATTTTCCGTTTTTGTTCGTTGCAAGCAACCCTTGTCAGGAATTTGTTCATCGTTACTTTATATTATCATTAAATTTGTTGACGCAATAGGAAATGTAAGTAAATAACACAATTAAACATATATATTTTCATAAAGTTCTACAATCGTGGGTTTATAAAAATATTCTACATGAACTGAAATGCACTTCCATTTTGGCTCTTGGCGAGTGCGGTTTGTGTTTGTTTTCGTTTGTGTTGGGTGGTAAAGATTTCTTTAAATTCAATTAAACGAAAAGTTCTTTTGGTCTCTGTTTCTAAGACAGAATTTTACTGTTTTTGCTCCATATTATTTTATTTTTCATTTTTGTTTTTGCTTTTTTGGTGAGTCTTTATTTTGCGAGGTGTCAGTGACGAAAAGGAAAAGCGACGCCATGACTTCGCAGTCGTGGGTGGCGTCGCAGAGGGAATTCGAGGATTTTCATTCAAGTAATGGGAGTCGGGGGTTTCCTCTGGGGTGTGATCCTAATCAGAAAAATGACGAAATTAACAATAAAAAATTAAAAATTGACCAAGTCAGTGATATTGCAATGGCGATGGCGGACCATGAAAATTCTTTAAAAAAAAATGGCGGCCAAATGCCGCATAGCAACAGTGAAAATGCGGAAAATAATGTGATTATCTCAAATAAAAATAGTGGTCAGGGTAGTGGAACTGATCTCCTTTATCCAGCAGACCATGTTGGTGATGTTTTTGTGTTGGTGGATACCTCCGCGGCGGAGACTTTACCTAACAAACGTACCAGGAACGGACTATACCTCTGGAGTAAAATAAAAGATCTTAAGATTAAAGGCATAGTTGCTATAAAGGCGACAGGTGCAACAATGTACAAAATCACTTTTGAAAGCGTGTCATTTGCGAATTCCTTGATTCGCAATAAAGAACTAAGAAAGAAAAATTTGCGTGCCTTTATACCCAAAGGATTTTTGGAATCGTATGGGGTTATTCGTAACGTGCCTTTGGATTTCTCCGATGAAGAGATTAAGGAAAATATAAAATCTGTTGTCCGGGTTACGTCGGTTCAACGTTTCTTAAAGAGAGATTTTGGGGACTCGAACAATTTTATCCCAACTTTTTCGGTAAAAATTGGATTTGCTGGCAACGATTTGCCCAAAGAAGTTTTTCTAAATTACACGCTTCTGACTGTGGATGTTTATTATCCACCTGTAAGGCAATGCAGGAATTGTGGTCGTTTGGGCCATACTCAAAAAGGCTGTCGCTCTAGCAAGAGATGTTTGAATTGTGGTGGTGGGTGTGAGCCGATGTGCAATGCAGTGAAATGCATACTTTGCGGTGAAACTACACATAAGTCAAATGAGAAAAACAAGTGCAAAAAGTGGTTGCAAGAAAATGAAATTAACAAAGTGATGACGATCAAAAAACTTTCCCGTAAAGAGGCTTTTAGCACTTATTCGTCTTTTTCGGACAACCGTTTTGATTTTTTTAATAAATATGATCAGGAGTTTCCTGATACTTTCAATAGTCAATCTCAATTGAAGAACAAGGATGGGGAGATCAACAAAATTCTCACTCCGAAAACCTATAATTCCGTTGCTAAGCGTGCGGGTGTGGTACCTAAAAATGGACACTCGGCACAAAAAACTGTCTCAAATACTCAGCCTGTGGGTTATAAACGTAAGGAGCAAAACAATGGTGTGGCCCTTGAGGTGCCAAATCTGCACAGGGTGTCTGAGCTAGAAAAAATAACCACTGAATTTTTTAAATTTGTAAATGACGTATTTACTAAGGAAAATAATCCCACTGTTTTAAGTGCAATCTCACATTTCAATGATCGCTTCAAGCGACTTTATACAAATTTAGATGTGGATTTGATTTCACAGTCCACATCAGCAATGAATACGGTTAATGAAAATTTTACAATATAATTGTCAGTCATTAAAAACCAACTCTGGTAGTATCGAATATTTTTTAAATAATCATAACATTGAAATTTGTTGTCTTAGTGAAATTTTCTCTCGTAACGATTCCAATAATAATAAGAATTTAATTAATTTTAATTTAGTTAAAAAAACGAGGTCAGATGGTTATGGTGGTGTAGCCATAGGACTTAAAAAATCAATTCGATTCAAAAAACTCTCTTTTAACACTGCTAGTGATATAGTTATAGTGCAAACGCTTAATTTAACATGTAATCTTGTTATTTGTTCGGTTTATTTTGTGCCATCGCTCTCGCTGGTCGATTTTTCGTCAGAAATGTCGCGGTTACTTGATTTTCTGGAGCCTTTGGAGAATGTAATCCTGGCTGGTGATTTTAATGCGCGCACCAAGCAATGGGGCGATTTCTTCGAATCTTCAAGAGGCTCTCGTCTTGAGATGCTTATTGGAGCAACAAATTTTGTCTGTCTAAATAATGGTGCCATTACTTTTAAGCGCGATCTGAATGCTGCTAGCGGATCAGTGTTGGATCTAACATTTCTTAACTCTAGTATTTCAGTTGAATGGAGTGTTATCCCTTTCATGCTAGGTGGTAGTCACCACTACCCTGTTCTGATCGAGATATCGAGTGTTACACCGAGATCTGCGAGGTTTATGGCAAAGAATAAGCTTTTGAGTTCTCTAAATAATGTTCAATTGGAACCTGATTTAGGTCAAATCACAACTGTCCTTACTGAGGAGATGAATAATGCAACGTTTGTTTTAAATGAGAATCACAAACCGAAATACTGGTGGCATGATGGTCTGAAATCCTTGTTTATGTTACAAATTGCTGCACGCAAAAAGTGTGACCGTTTTCCGTCTCCTTCTAATTTTGAGGCGGCTTTAAATGCAATGATAAATTGGAGGGAAGCGGTTAAGGAGTCCAAAAAAAATAGTTTCAATAGGAGCATTGATATGTTGAATAGTCAACCAAACACCAGATCTGCTTGGCGTTTTGTAAGAAATGTGAAGGGAAATGCTCGATATGCAGATCGTCAGACATGGAATGACGATAACAATCTGTGTTATTTAAAATATCTCAAGGATCAGGTCCCATCGGGCTCTCAAACGGTACGCTGGGCTGGTGTAAGTACTGTTGCGTCGAGTAATTTTTTTTTCTCGTATGATGAATTCTTGAATATTTTGAAAAATAAGTCAAGACCATCAGCGGGTGGTAATGATAGGATTACATATGAAATGCTCAGAGCGCTCTCGGATTTTGCGAAAAAGTCTATGCTCACTGCTCTAAACGATGCCTTTTTAGGCTGCCACATTACGGATTTGTGGAGAACAATAAAGATAGTACCTATACCCAAACGCGATAAAAATTTAGAAGATTATAAGAATTTTCGTCCAATTTCTTTAATTTCGGTGCTTTTGAAATCGATTAATCTTATGGTTAAAAATCGTCTCACAGACTTGCTAAATGAAGGGGATGTCCTTCCTAGTAGGTGTTATGCTTACAGAAAAGGAAAATCCACTTCTATGTGCTTAAATGAACTCCTTCACAAAATTGCGGTTCTCAAAAATAATGGTTTCAAAGTGATTGCGTTGGTGCTGGATATCAGCAATGCATACAATTGTGTGCGTGTGGATATCCTGTATCAAATTCTCAGCAGATTAAACATCCCGGATATATACAAAGACTGGATTTCTAACTTCTTATCAAAAAGATTTCTTAAGCTTGGTAAAGATGTAATAGAAGTAAATGATGGCCTCCCACAGGGAAGTTGTCTCTCGCCAGTACTTTTCAATATCTACACGAGTGAGTTACATAAAATTGAAAATGCTTCCACTGAGGTCTATCAATTTGCTGATGATTTCTTGATTCTTTCCTATGATAGGGACTTTGAAAGTGCAGAAAAAAATCTAAATTTGCAAATCAAACGTTTTAAAGATAGGTGCAGGCCTCTGAATTTGACCTTCAATTTGGAAAAAACAAATGTAATTTATTTTGCTAAAGGCAGTAGGAAAGAAGTGAGTGTCAAGATCGACAACACTGAAATTCAGCAAGTGAAAAAATTACGATTTCTTGGTAGAATCGTTAACTCGTCGCTTACAGTAGGTGAGCATTATTCGTACATAATAAGTGAAACTGCAAAAAATTCAAATTTGTTGAAGTGTTTGACTACGGTCAAAGATGGTTTATCTCCAAGAGTGGCCATTAATCTGTTTAAAAGTTTTGTTAGGTCTAAAATTGATTACGCACGTACAACGGCTGCACACACACCACAAACTGTTAATAAAAAAATCACTACAGCTCAAAATGCCACCTTGCGTAGGTGCTTGGGCCTTACACCATCGACACCGGTTCATGTCATTTATGCTTTAGCTGGTGAATTTCCGCCGCGGGAGCGTAGTAAGTTCCTTACAGTTAGGGAAATCATTAAATTGAAATTTAACAACAGTCAAATGTATAATTCGATATGCAATGCTGATCGGGTGAAATCTAGCTACAGTATTGTTTTCCATGAATTTAGGGAAATTTTTGATAATTTGAATGTTGACTGCTCGTTCACAAAAGCGGGTAACTTACGAATTTTCTTAAACACACTACCGAACAAGAAGGATAAATTACCCAAAGAAATGATTAAAGCTATATACTCGGAAAAAATACAATCATATGAGAGAAGGTGTTTCACAGTCTTTGCGACTGATGCCTCAGTGGGTGCGGATGCTGCGGGATGTGGGATTATTGATGTGTCGAGTAATCACAAATTCTACTTCAAAATAAATTTTGACTGTTCATCGGTATTTGGTGAGATATGGCCCATAAGAAAGGCCGTCGACATTGCAATTGAGGATGGTGTCAGCAGGCTCGTTATTTTTACGGATAGTCTGGTGGCTTGCAAATTATTGCAGAAAAACCACACCAACAATTACTGTATTGCATACATTCAAAACAAACTGTTTCATTCGTCCATGGAAGAGTGTCACGTTGTGTGGACGCCAAGTCATGTTGGTGTTACGTGCAATGAGGCAGCTGATGAGGTTACGAGGTGTGCTGTTGGTGTTGGCGCACCTATAAAGGCGGATTTCACCCCGGAGGAGGCCCTTAGAAGAGTTCACTCTGTTTTGTTTAATAGCTGGAATCAGAGTTTCGTTGACGCGTCGCAAAGTAAAGGCAGGTTTTTTGCGGGCATCTATCCGATGGTGCCAAAAAAGCCTTGGTATCATAGCACAAAAATGGTACCAAGGGATATAAAACTTTTGAATAGACTTTATTCCGGACATGCTTATGACAAGACATATTTACACAGAATAGGAGCAATAGACTCCGACTTGTGTGATTCTTGACAGGTGAAAGAATCAATACAACATATTGTTTTTGAGTGTACCAAAACAGCAATTATACGTAATAAGTTTTCTTTTTGTAATAATTATAATAACATTGAAACCATTTTGAAACTGAACAATCAAGCACTAAACATCCAGTTAGTGCAGTTTTTGAATGAAGCCAAAGTAGATATTTGAATTCGAGGAAAAAGAGATTACAAGTACAGTGTCTTAAGCAAACATTAAAACATCCGTTGTAAAATTAAAAAAAAAAAAAAAAAATAAAAAAATGAATAATATGTCATAGAATTAAGAAAGAATATTCACAAGCCCACTCATATTGCCTTAGGAAGTGGGCTTATCAATGCCCAAATAAAAACAAAAACAAAAATACAGCACTGTCACATGGACAATAAACATACTTCAATACTATACCAAATGAATTAAGGCTGATTTACATTCCTTTAGGCTTATCAATGCCCAACGAAAAAGAAAAACAATAAATACAACACTGTCACATGGACAATAAACACCTCAATACTATATCAACTGTGGGACACCCTGGCAATATAGCTCTTTGCTAGCCAAAACATTTTTTAAAGTTAAAAAAAAAAAAATGAACTGAAATGGGTTGCACTCTTTTATCATTTAGGCACATAAAATATGAGTGATTGCAACCCTTTCGTGATATAAAGAAAAAAGGGAACAGATTCACCCGGCGTCAAATATTTTTGCGTGTGGCACGCCCAGGCGTCAAAATAGTAAAATAGCATAAAAGAGAGTAAAATACAAATGAATAGGTGTCAAATGACGCCTGTCTGACATGTCCTTAAACAAATTTGCTGTCACTTCACTCATATTCCCTCTCGCTCAATCAGAGTGCCGCCTCTGTATACTCTGTGATTTCACCATGAATAGACTCAGAGTTGAGGAGCCGCGTAAAAGCCGTGATCCAATACAATGCAAAAATTGACCGGAATTTGGCCACACAAAAAATATTGTACACTTCCCAGTGTTTGTGTTATTTACGGTGACTTGCACCAGACCCAATATAAAGACATTGTAGTAGCTGTGATAAAAATCACACTGCAAATTAAAGAGGATGTGTAGTCTATAAAACCCTTAAAAATAAGGTTTCTTCCCAAACGAAGCCCTTCAGAGGGACAACTGCCAATATCACCCAGATGAAATCATACCCACCACTCCAAGAGAATGGAGCTATGACTGTCGCAGATCACGATGATCTCGAAACCGGGAAAAGACTCTACAAACGTGAGTTCATATCGCCCAATAAGCTTACTCTCTACTCTCTCCAAACTTTTTGAGAAAATTCTGATAATAACAACCCACAATACTCGCTAAAGGTGAAATACTCAATCACCAATTCGGATTTAGAGAAAAGCACGGCACAATTGAACCGGTTCATCGCATTGTTGAATTGATCAAAAAAACATTCGAGAAAAAGCAATACTGCTCAGCAGTATTCCTCGACATCACCCAAGCCTTTGATAAGGTATCCAAACTACAGAAACTATTACTCGCAAGCATGCACATTTTGCTTGATAACTACTTGACCCACAGAAAATTTGTAGTTAAACATAAAAGTTTCGTTTCTCGTAGATTTGATAGTCTTGCCGGTGTCCCCCAAGGCAGAGTCCTCGGACCCCTACTGTATATACTCTATACAGCTGATATACCCATTTATGATCAGACCCTCATCTCAACATTTGCCGACGCCACCGCAATATTGCGCTCACACTCAGACCCCAAAATGGCATCACAACATGTGCAACAGCATTTAAATGCACTGCAAAACTGTGGAGAATTAAAGTCAATGAGTCTAAGAGCGCCCATCTAACCTTCACCCTAAGGAAAGATACTTGTGCCACCCTTAAAATAAATGGTAATGTCGTGAAACAGTGCCGTGAAACCAAATACCTTGCTATGCATCTCGACCGTAGATTCACTCGGAAAAAACACATCGAAGCCAAACTTACACAAATCGAATTGAAAAAACTCAAACTAAATTGGATCCTCTTGAAGCAATCAAAACTCAACACCACATATAAAATCCTTTTATACAAAAGTGTGATTAAACCCATATGGAGACATGGGATTGAGCTCTGGGGAACAGCATATCCATAAAATGTTGAGAAACTTCAAAGAATGCAGTCGAAAGTTCAGCGTCAAATAGTTGGAACTCCAAGGTTTATAAGAAACTAGCAGGGCCCGATCCGCTTTGCTGGCCCTAAAAAAGTTCTTTTTGCCTTTAAGGTCATAATAAATTAATGAAAACATTTGTCACATATTTTTATTGGGAGCCCAAGTGTAGCATTTTGAAATATTGAATTGTATGAAAAGTGCCACGCCCCGCTGTCAAATTCGAACCATATGTAACATTGAACTTAGAATTGAAAGCATAAAATCATTTCCCGTTGAAAAATGTTCATTAGGAGCCCAAGAGTAACATTTTTTATAATATTGAATTGTATGGGAAGTGCCACGCCCCGCTGTCCAATTCCAATATGTTGCATTGAAGGCATAGAACCATTTCCCGTTGAAGAATATTCAATGGGAGCCCAATAATGACACTTTGAAGTATTGAATTGTATGGGCGGTGCCACGCCCCTTTGTCCAAATTCGCCGATAAGTTGTATTTAGCTTAGAGTTGAAACCATGAAACCATTTGCCAAATTTTGTTGAAAAACATTAAATGAGAGGCCAGTTGCAGAAATTTTAAATATTGGTTTGTATGAGCGGTGCCACTTTGTCCAATTACGCCGATGTGTTGCATTTAGCTTAGAGTTGAAACCATGAAGCCATCTGCCAAATTTCGTTGGAAAACATTGTGTGGGAGCGCTATTACAGCATTTTCAAATATTGACTTGTATGGGCGGTGCCACGCCCCATTGTCTATTCCCGGCCATTTATAGCCCAGATTATGGCTGGGGTCTTATATTATGTTCATGCAAATTTCATTTTCTTGTGATCAAAAACGTCTGAGATATAGCATTTTGTACTAATTTGTGGGCGGTAAAAGTGGGCGTGTCAAAACCTATTCTATGTCACGACTTACGACCCCTAGAACACATATATAAATTTTGGTGAGAATCGCTGCTGCAGTTTTCGCGTCTACTGGTGACAAACATACACGTCTCTTTTATATATATAGATGCACAAATCCATCGAGATTTACAAATACCGACACTTTCCCATGAGATCCCCAAACGTACAACAAAATATGCAAATAAGCTTAAATTGCATTCAAATATTCTAGCTAGAAATTTCGTCAGACCCACCCGACCCCTACGTCTAAAGCGTAACTATTCTATTGCATTTGAATAGACGCCTCTATGAACGAAACCTACATAGTGTTGTCTAAATAAAAATCATTCGCCGCGTTATTGCCACAAATGTTAGAAAAAGTGATTGAAAATTGGATTGTGTGACATGTTGCGCCGTCATTTTGGAAGCGTTTTTCAGGCGTCAGTCTATTCATGTCGAAATGCGCAACCAAACAAAACACAAATCACTTGACAGCTGACAAAATGGCCGCCAGTTAAAACAGTGTTAAAGTTCTGTACCTCTAAAACAAAACACCCTTTATAATTATTTTAAACTCATATAAACAATTTTTTTGTAATTTTTAAATTTTTAATAAAAAAAAATATACAATTATCTTTATTTTTACCTTCATCGAAAAAAAACAATTCACTGTCAGAAAATTACAAAAAACGAAATTGTTTGTTGTTGTATGGCTTACCCTCCTTTTGTTTAGTTAAGCTCGATAAAATCTGAATTTAACTGTCTCAGTCACACACAATATTAAGATTCTCTTGTCAACAGTCTTAAGCTGGACTTTGAAAAAGCTTTTCAACCTGCTTAAGTAGAAATGCTGTATTTTACAATAACAAGCAAAAACCAGTTTACAATTTTTGCCATTCGCGCTTCTTCAGTGGAATCGGTTTGATGCAAGGAATGAATAATTCTGTGTTGTATCATGACTTTTTCCCCTTATAGAGGCGTCTTGGATTAACAAAAATTGCCGAAAGAGTGCTGATGAGGATTTTGTGGCTAAAATCCGAAACAGCTGAACACTCTGCCAAGGCTGGTTTTTACTTGTTGTTGTAACAACCTATTTTGCGAAAATAATTTTTTGGTAAAAATGAGCTATAGCCCCAAAAAAATAACAAATAGTTAATCATTTTCTGTTGATTGAAAAGCTTAAAAGATATGGATTTCCAGATCTTCTTTTAAAATGGGTAGAACCGTATCGGACAAATCGGAAGCAACATCAAAAACGAATCAGCAACATCAAAAACAATAGATGCCACCTCTGGTTTTCCTCAAGGAAGTCACTTAGGTCCTATTATGTTTAATCTTTTTATAAATGACTTATTTTCTGTCATTAAACATTCGAATGTACTGTTGTATGCTGATGCTGATGACGTTAAATTTTTTCTATCCTATGACATCTTAGATCAACATAAGTTGTTAAAATCGGAACTGACCAGTATAGCTATCTGGTGTGATCATAACTTAATGGAACTGAACTTGAAAAAATGTAAATTTATGACATTTGCTAGAAGACACCAACTTTCATCGCTGTATCATATAAATAATTGTAATCTAGAAAAGTTTTTTATTTTTGTGGACCTGGGTTGCTATGGATCCAAAACTTTGCTTTCATCTACATATTGATTTATGTGTGAATAAGGCGAGGGGTGTTCTAGGTTTCATCAAGAGCTGGTCAAAAGAATTTAATGACCAAAAGTTCGTTACCAAAAGTTTTTACATATCACTTGTAAAACCAATTTTGGAATATGCATCAGTCTTGTGGAATCCACAATACAACTGCCACTCTGATACAATTCAATCGGTTCAAAAACAATTTTTATTATTTGCTTTAAGAAACCTTCGCTGGAATCCGAATCACAACCTACCTCCATACGAAAATCGTTTAAAACTCTTGGACATCCCTATTCTAAAAAATAGAAGAACGATGCTTGATGGAACATTTTTGATTAAATTGATAAATGGCACTCTGAATTCTACATCTTTGCTTCAAGAAATTGATTTTAATATTCCAACCTGTCGTTCCAGATCTTTCATTCCTTTGATATTAAGTATGTGCCGTTCTAATTACGCGCAGAATGAAACTTTTCATTGTATTTGTAGCGATTTTAATAGCCTTTATTCTGTCTTTGACCTGTCAGATTCACTTAACAAAACTAAAACTTTTATTTTAAATGCACTTGATCACAATAAAGGCATTTGTTGCTTTTTGAGTTTTTGGACCGCTTATGGTCTAACGAAATGACAGGGTTGCCAAACTCCACGAAGATCGGCCATGTCGATTTTTCAAAGAGTTGTATTTTTGTATATTGTACACAAATAAAACAAATTTTTAGCTGGATTCACATTCGTTCCGTTACTGTTTACTTAACTGTTCTATTTGTATTTGATTTTTTATATTTCGTATAAAAAATAAAATACTTAAATTAATATTTGTAATCTTTATCGCGTAAATTGACTGTTTTGATTGTTGTGTCTTTGTATTTTTTTGTTAAGTCTAATATCGTAAAGTAGAGAAAAATTATGTTTGACCAAATTCATATTCGTCGCATGAATTCTGATGCTTCATAACATTTTCTTTCAATTTTATTGTTTATTATCACGTTAATCTTGTTTATTCCTTCATTGAGTTATGTTTGGAAGAATTCTCTCTTGCATTCATAACCCAATTCGAGTTTTATAAATAAGCGTTTAATCTGTAGCTGAAACGAATTTCAAGATATGTTTACCCGCGATCGGTTGCACAGCGTAATCCGGATTACGGAGTTTCGGTCAACAAATCCGTGCGTCATGCGGATGTTCCCCTCGGTCGGTTGGGCGCGTAAGTGTGACCGTTGGGATTCGTCGTTAAAAAAAAAAGTGTTTTTTTAGTTTCGCCAAATTTTACTCGATTTCTTGGATTCGTTGAACGCAGATTTAAATAAACTTCTTATTTCTTGATAGAAAAAATAACTATATAAACAAAAAAAAACACAAATTAATGTTAAATTTGGAAAAATTTAAAAATTGATCGATTGTATTTCTGTGACTTTTAATCGTAGAAATGGCAAAGTTAAAAATAAAAATATAAAATTGGCAGAGTTATAAATAAAAATATAAAAATGGCAGTGTTAAAAATAATTATATGAGTGCACTTCAAAAAAAACCGTTTTTTGTCCTAACTCCAGATTTTGAAGATATATTGGATATTCGTAGTATGTCATTATATTTAGTTTTCCAATACCTACAACCTATGCCTATGTCCCGAGCCTAGTGTATTTTTCGACCCTCATTTTATGACACAGTGTTATCATTGAAATATGGAAAAATCATCAATAAAATATCGAAAAATTATCAAGAAAAAATAGTTAGATAAATGTAGTTAGAGTCACCACCCTGGATTTATTATTAAATTGACATGAAGTTTCTTTATATTTGGCCATCTAGAAATCTTTTAAAACCTAAACAGAAACCTTTTCAATCACTCTAGCCAACCGAAACCTTTTTAAAATCAAGGAACGAAACCGATAACCGAAACCGCTTCCCAAGTGGGAGCGAAACCGAAAACTTTATTCGATTCGGTTGCCAACCCTGGTCGAAAGTACCTCTTTGCATGCATATGTACAGTGTCAAGACACTTTCGACAAAACACAGTACTCTCCAGACCCACACCTCTCTGTAAAATTCCAAAACAATCACGACATTCGTATTCTGCCAGTTTTCCGCATACCGAACACTGACGGGGAGCTGAAATAAAAGCAGAAAGGAAAATGTCGCCATTAGACAGGCCTTATAAAAAAGATTTCAAACCGTGGGACGGAATATGTTTATTTTTGACCCAAAAGCGTCCCTAATTTGGGGCCGATCGGATAACGTTTTGGGAACACGCAAGACAAAAATGATCGAAAAACGCTCCAAAAAATTCTAACATTTGTATAAGGAAAAAATTTTTTTTAATACTTTTAGAGTCCGAAACAAAGGTGAAAAAAACATTTTTGGCGAACAACCCTTCTAAGGGTGACCCCTTTTTTGTTGCATATAAAGCGTAGCGCTTACTACGGAAACTATACAAAAAAAAAAATAAATACGTTTTAAAATCACAAATATACTTGGAAAAAATCAAAATTCTCAATTTGTGGATGTTGGCGGCATTTGGGGCAGTTGCCCCCTTTCAATGGTCAGAAATTTCGATTTTAAACTGTTGCTCGTATAAATTTTACTTTTGGCCTAAAACACTTCCATGAGATTTTTTGGCCGAATAAATATATAGGTCCAAAAAATTAATTTTTTTTGTAAATTGTTTTTATTAAAACAAAAAAAATTTTGGACATTTTGGGCGCTTTGAAGCAGTCTTAAATGACGAGCTCAGAACATGTTTTTTTTTTGACAGAGTAAGAACACCTTCTTTTTTGCCATCGTAAAAAAAATCCAAATTCTCTGCATACGTGTGAATTTTTCATGTATGCGTGAGAGAGATATCTTCGTTGATGTTCGGTTATTTGTTTTTAAGTTGATCGGCAGGCGATTGTCGAATCGTTTATTTGTTTTCGGTTGCTGTAATCTTTTATAGACGCAATTTTGATTTTTGAATATATTCCCAAAATTTCAAACATAAATAAATACAATTTCTTCAAGTTATGTTGCAGATGGTTTTTTAAAAAAATTTAAAAAATTAAAAAAAATAAGAAAATTAAAAAAAATTTTTAAAGAATAGCCGGCATTCTTTTTTTAAACTTTAAATTTTGAAAGAAATTTTCGGAACAAAAATAAGTTTGAAAATATTTTTTGTTCCGAAAATTGCACTTAGGTGGTCAATTGAAAGAAAAGAAATGTATGTGTGCAAGATTTTAGGATGCTAGAGTTGTCTTGTTTGAACATCAACGAAGATATCTCTCTCACGCATACATTAAAAATTCACACGCATGCAAAGAATTTTTTACGCTGGCAAAAAAAAAGTAATCGGTTTGGTTCTGGGCTCGTCAAATTTAAAACTAAAAGATTCGAATAATGGCCTTTAAAAGGGTTGACCGACCCAAAGGGTAGTAGCATCCAACCGCCGCGGAACTTGCTCACAAAGGTTTCTTGAAAATGCGATAGTGCGCTCTTTTTAACACAATTTTTAAATGATATACAATTTTATTTGTTTCTATGAAATTTTTCATCACAAACAAATTCGAATATCGCCATTTCAGCAACCATTTTTGAGCAAGTTCCGTGGCGGCTGCGGAATTTCGCGTTGGTGTGTGGTGACCTTCTTAACTAAGCTAAGCTAACCCAATTATATCATGAAAGAAATTGACGCATTCAGCGTCAAAAATATGGCTAGATAGCCGATTAATTATAAATGATCCCATGAGCATTCAGCGTCAAAAACCCTACGAAGAGTACGATGCCTCAAAAACTTGTATGAGAATTATCATACAATCCCCCGAAGAACCCACCCTGAAAAAAAAAAAATACGAAAAATTAGGAAATATAATTAGTTGAAGGATTGAAGAAGGAGAAGCAGTCCTGCATGGTAAAGGTTCTGGTTACACCATCCGAAATTTGTATGTTTACGGTAATGACATCCGTGTTCAAAATATGAGATTTTTTAATTTTGCCCTCCTTCCTTCAAGCCTCTACAAAAGTGATTAAGCTTACTTCCAAGTGGAGTTAGATGGTAATTCAAGTAGACACGGCTCTGGACATTACAATCAACAATATCGCAGAGCTTGAGACTCCTAGCAGCAAAATAGGTTTTTATGACAGTATCACATAAATGTATAGAATTGAATTTAATAAGAACAGCCTTATGGCTGCTGAAATAGCAGCACTGGTTAAAATCGGATGCGACCGCATCTAATTTAAGATATTCACATAACTTTAGGGCAATGCCCAACAGGTTAGATTATCCATCAGAGAGATCTGTTTAATCTTCTCAGTAAGCTGTTGTTCTCGTTTTCAAGTTTGGTGATTCGCGCGGAGGAAGAATCATCGATTATTTTGATCAAGTTGTTACAGTTGACAATTTCTCTGCGAATGTTTTTTTAATTTTTTCGCCCCCCTTTCCTCCCCTTTTTTTGCCTTTTTTACTCTTTTTCCCGAATGCGAACCTAAGTAAAAAATTTCAGCCTTGTAGCTTACAAAATACGAAAGTTAGAACTTTAAATTGGCTCCATCCCGCTCCCCTTTGCCCCCACACCCCCCTTTCCAAAGGGTATAAAAAATGATTTTGTCAATAAAAACCCACATACCAAATTTCATCATTGTAGCTTGAAGGAATCGGAAGTTATGCCATGTTTTAAAAAAAGGGGTTTGAGTCCCCCCACGGCCCACCTACGCCTCTGATGGACCCCAAAATTTAATAGAATGCATTGTCACCGGAGTTCTATCAGTGTTCCAAATTTCAGCTCTCTAGATCATGTGGAAGTGTATGAAAAAGCTCGCCGCAGATTTGAGGATATATATATATATATATAGTCCACCCAATGCAAGTTAATATAAGGGTTATAAAAATAAATAAAAATGCATTTTGTTATATGAAAAATCCCCAAATTATTGGTTTTTCCCATAATTAATTCCTAAACATTCTGTTTAATAAAAAGCATTTTGAGGTATTTTGCCACAGTATAACGTTTTGTGATCATCTGGTACTGGTACTATGTCACTGATTGTCATCGCTTCCATCCAGCTGGGCATTACGATCAGGAATGATTTTTTTAGTACAATTGTACTTTTTTGGTACAATTTCAATTTAGTAACTGCTTAGAAGCTGTCATTTCAGTGTATTATCTGTCGACTTAGTAAGTACTAAAGTTAAGGTGGAACTTAATTTTACTATGAATATGGGCCACATTATAGTTGTCATTAGAAAGCAAAAGTGGAGGAAGACAGTGGCAATGCTCCAACAGCAAAAGCGCAATGGAAATTTTTGTTTTGTCATCTGTCAAAAAATTTTGCAATTTATTTTTTTGTGGGATCAAGCGAAGGAATGTGTGACATGTTCGTTTGCTGTTGTGTTTTTCTTTCAGCCACGCGTATTTGGTTTTTTCCTTTTGTTTTGATATGCTCAACGGAAAGGGTTTCTATGAGCGTACATAGTAAAACCAAAGAAAAAAGTCTTTTGGATGCATGTAAGTTTATACCGTATATACCATATAACGGCACTCCACTGTCAATTTACATTTATAAATAGTGGAGTCAGCCAATTTGAGTTGCCAAAAAGAATCTTCGATTATTTTAAACAGAGAATCTTCGATTATTATAAACAAAAGTTGGAGAAGCTTCTGGATATTTGAATTTCACAACGACGCTTCTTTATTGCATCATATTCTTCGTCTTTGGTGAAGAACAAAGAAATTGCTATTGTCAGCAATTAATAAATTATAAGTACCACTGTAGCTAGAAATTAAGATCAGTCTTTAGCGGATACAATACTAAGTTCGACAAATAAAGTTAAATCGGCTTTTTTAAAAAACACAAAAAATTAATTGGTAGCAGAGCAAGGTTATCTGCTAAGGACTCGAAAAAACAAGTAAGGATAATAAATCCTGAAAAGTGAAAAAACAAGTAAGGATAATAAATCCTGAAAAAATTTAAAAGTAAGGATAATAAATCCTGAAAAAATAAATAAGTAAGGACATGAGATCCTGAAAAAATGTTTAAAAAGTAAGGACATAGTATCCTGAAACAAAAGGAATTAAAGTGAACTAGACGACAAGTGAATCCAAAAATCATAATAACAAAAATTTAAAGAATCTTAAAGACAGAAAAAAAAGTGATTGTAAATTTAAAGAACAAAAGACAAAAATTAATAGTAAATACAACGGAGAATTAAACTGAAAACATTTTTTATACTTTGGAGAAGAAAGTAAAATAACTAGCTGCGAATTTTCATCAAGGAAAAATAAGAGAGTGAAACTGAAATAAGGCTTAAAATACACTGAAGGAAAGGCGGAAAACCGGAAATTGGGACTGAAACCTATGACCTATTGAACCTATTGAGACCATCGGGCTGGACCTAACCGGTCTTTTGGAATAATTTTCCAAAATGACTATGGACATCAATACAGTTACCACAGATATGATAGCTAGACTAATAGCTACCCAAACCATGATTTTTTTGGTACAATTGTACTTTTTTGGTACAATTTCAAAGACAAAAGTACATTAGTACTATATTGAAATATTTGGTACAATATATGCGAAGATAACAGATTAATAAAAAATTAATTGAATCAACTCATTTTCCAATTTCTCAAGTATTTGTTGTTAAAGGTTTGTTTTCAGCTCTTAAGTACTTGTCAAACTTCATTTAAAAAAGCTAAGAAATTGATAATTAAATTTCCGTAAATTTTCTTTAACGCATATCCACTTCGATACAATTTTTTGTACCATTTTGTAGTCATTTTTTTTTAACGAAATGAGACATAAGAAATTTGGAATTAATTCTAATGGCGCATATTCTTAGTGAAATTTAGTAGCTGCAAAATCTTAGTAGCAGCTTAGAAGCTGCCATTTCAGTGTATTATCTGTCGACTTAGTAGAGTACTAAAGTTAAAGTGGAACTTAATTTGACTATGAATATGGGCCAATTTTTTTGCAAAAGTTGACATTGTTGTTGACTTTAGAAAGCGAAAGTGGATGAAGACAGTGGCAATGCTCCAACAGCAAAAGCGCAATGCGATTTTGTTGAAGTGTTGGTACTTTTTCGACAGATTTGGTACAATTTTTTTTGCCTTTTTGTACAAATTGGAACAACCCAAATATCATCCCTGATTACGATTGTCGACAGTAGGGTTGCCAGATTTTAAATAGGGAAAAACAGTACATTGAGTAAAAAACAGTACATTGAATAAAAAACAAGTGAGTAAGTTTCAGTCGGGCAAGCCGACTTATATATACCCTACACCTACTGGGCCATATTGGATCCGCCATCTTGAATTTTGAAAATGCGACATCAAATCCGAAATCAGCGACCCCAAAAACCGCCTATACAAAATTTCAGACTGTTTTGATGAAATCTTAAAATTTCGGCTGCCATATTGGTTCCGCCATCTTGAATTTTGAAAATGCGACATCAAATTCGAAATCAGCGACCCAAAAACCCCCCTATACAAAATTTCATACTGTTTTGAGGAAATCTTAAAATTTCGGCCGCCATATTGGTTCCGCGATCTTGAATTTTTAAATTCCGACATCAAATTCCAAATCAGCGACCCTGAAAACCCCACTATACAAAATTTCATACTGTTTTGATGAAATCTTAAAATTTCGGTAAAAACACGATTTTCACTTATTTGGGAGGTAGGCGTGGCAGTCGATCGATTCCGCCCATTTTTAATACCAACTCCTTCTAGGGCCTAAGAAGGATGAATACAAAATTTTGGATCCCTAGCTTTCTTCTAGCTCCTGCAATCGTGTTTACAAGAAAAGAGGACGGACAGACGGATAGACGGACAGACGGATAGGGCTAAATCAACTCAGGAGGTGACGCTGATCAAGAATATATATACTTTTTTATACCGGACACTTCTCCTTCTTGGTGTTACAAACATCAGACCAAAGTGAATATACCCATACCTCATGAGGTGTAGGGTATAAAAACAGTACAATTCGAAAAAAATCAGTACACTTTTACCCTACATCTCATGAGGTATGGGTATATTCACTTTGGTCTGATGTTTGTAACACCAAGAAGGAGACAAAGTATATATATTCTTGATCAGCGTCACCTCCTGAGTTGATTTAGCCCTATCCGTCTGTCCGACTGTCCGTCTTTTCTTGTAAACACGATTGAAGGAGCCAGAAGAAAGCTAGTGATCCCAAATTTCGGATTTATCCTTTTTAGGCCCTAGAAGGAGTTGGTATTGAAAATATAAGTGAAAATCGTGTTTTAACCGTAATTTTAAGATTTCATCAAAACAGTATGAAATTTTGTATAGTGGGGTTTTCGGGGTCGCTGATTTCGAATTTGACGTCGCATTTCCGAAATTCAAGATGGCGGATACAACCGACTGAAACTGACTCACTTGTTTTTATTTAGTTTAGTACAAATCATTAAAAAAAAATAGATAAAAACAAAGATACTCACTTAGTACACTATTACACTACCGAGAAAATGCCGCCTGAAAATGATGTTCAAATTTTCATTTTCCCTGGGCAGTCATTCTATTTTTTCCAACATTTGCGAGTTGGGAATATTTTCTGTCCAAAGTACTCACAAAAGTAACTATTTTTTCGCTTTCTCTGCATATGCAAAATTTTTGTATGTTTTCTCTTCATTGTTTTACAGGGAGTGTCATTTCAAATCGTATCCCATAAATGGTTTTATATTTATAGTTCTCTTTTATAGTTTTATTGTGTAGATATTGGTATCATTGAAAAAGTCAAACCAATACCTTCCCTGAATTTTGAGAATTTTTGTATTTTTCTTATTTGTTTGTCTCTACAAAAAAACATAAAATATATTCAAAGAAAAGAAAAATAGGTCAAAAAACAGTAAATTTAAAAAAAAAAAAACAGTACTTTTGCGTACTGTAGAGTGTTTTGAATAAAACATTATTTTTTATAAAATAAACAGTACATGTACTGTTTAAAACAGTACGTCTGGCACAGTGATGCCACCAGAAGAGCAATAAACGTTATAATGATCCAAAAAATCTTTTTATTAAACAGCATTGTTAATCACAATTTATCAGAGCAACCAATAATTTTTTTCTTGTATTTTTATTATTTTAAATTTTTTAAAATTTTTTATTTGGGGCTTCCTCAAAAAATGGTTAATTATGGGTTTTTTCTCGTATTTTTCTTGATCTAAAACGAATTTGGGCATATTTTAAGCCACTTTCGAAACCGATCGTGCACATTTTTTTTGGACAGCTTTACTGAGGGTGCTATTAGACAAGATTGCAGGTAAAACCAGAATTAGATTTGAGCTCCTTCAGAAAGCTCAGTTGCTCAGTAGAAACGTCGGCGTAGGCGGCATGATACCACTTCCCACAAATGCTGCAACCAACACTGGCTTGAGATTTCGTGACATTCTTGTTGCAGCTCAGCAACGCATAGTGGTCTGATCCAAGCAGGTGCTTGGTCCAGGAACAGTGGCTATATTCAGCTTCAGGCAGGTGAGATTCAGCTTATTTTGGGCAATAAGCACACAGTCTCAGCAGCAGTAGTATACAGACAGTAATTCGAAACGCGCAATTCATCCAGCTAGAATCATAGGCGAGCAAGAAACCAACAGTTAGTATTACTGGAGACCAAATTTGCAGCAATCCAGAAATTACTCTTTTTATCAAGCGGCCAGCAGGTGATGTGCATATTGATGTGCCGAAAAAATTTTATGACCGAAAAAATACTTAATAACAAATTGTCTAACAAACATTTTATTTATTAATTTTGACAAGAAATCTGAATTCTACAATAACCAAAACTTTCTACACCTAATAAACACGACAAATTTTATGACCGAAAAAATACTTTATGAAAAAATGTCTTACAAACATTTTATTTATTAGTTTTGACAAGAAATCTGAATTCTACTATAAAACCAAAATTTGCTACACCGAATAAACACGACAATGAAATTATGTCAATGTTACATTTACAATTTTTTTCTTTTGCATTTACTTTTTATTAAAAAAATTTTTTAAGTTGACTTTGTTTTTAAAAATTATTGAAAATGGCAATGGAATTAAACTTTCGCAGATATAGCTTACTCCGATCATTATCAGCATTCAGGTGTTGGATGCGTTATGCGCTCTTAACAGAGTTCTTTTTAATAACGACATTTGTTATGATAGGAGTAGAGACCGACCGAAATCCCTATTTTTTAATTCAACCAAAACCGAAATGGCCGAATTTTTTTTTTTTTTTGACCGAAACCGAATTGGCTGAATTTTCATTTTTTAATTGCGCCCGAAACCGAAAAAATAAAAGAAACTAGAGAGTGGACTATCTTCGGCTATACCGAAGCTGAAATACCCCCACACAGTAGGAAGAAGTACCTCGAACATAAAAAAGTCGTCTCAAGACCCTATTTTGAGCCAATTATAGGTGGTTTTGGAGCCCGGACCATGTCCAAAATCCATTTCTAAAAATTTCCAATCAAATCCACCGAAAAAAAAAAAATTGGTCTCAAGACCCCATTTAGACCCTTATATATGTGGCTTCGGAACCTCGGACCATGTCAAAAATACGTTTCTAAACATTTCCAATC
Organism: Heteromyza rotundicornis; assembly: GCA_951394025.1. Taxonomy (NCBI): domain Eukaryota; kingdom Metazoa; phylum Arthropoda; class Insecta; order Diptera; family Heleomyzidae; genus Heteromyza; species Heteromyza rotundicornis. Next base: position 20,954,154 of record OX596013.1, read on the forward strand.
GAATACAACAAAAAAAATGTTTACCTTTTTTTTTGGTGTATGGGAGCCACGCCCAGTTTTTATCCGATTTGGCTGATTCTCGAACTTGATCTCAGTATTCACGAGAAAAACTTGTACCCAAAGTTTCAAGTCGATATCTCCAAAACTGCGACCGCTATCGTGCGGACGGACGGACAGACAGACGGACATGGCTAAATTGACTCCGGCGGTAATGCTGATCAAGAATATATATACTTTTCCATACCGGGCACGGCCCCTTATGGGCGTTACAAACGTTGTGTCAAAGTTAGTATACCCTGCCACAGTGAGTGTGGGGGTATAAAAATACCAATAAAATTACTTGTGCTTAAAACTTTTTCTTTAAAAAAATATATTTTTTTTTTCAGAAGAAAATTTGTATTTTCAGTCTTAGCGAACGTATAAAATATAATTACTTAATAAAAATAATTAAGTAAAACTGAAAACTGATACAAAAGTAATTTCAACAACCTTCTGGAGCATATTTAAACGGAACAGAAACTCAAATACTGAAAATGAATAAATTCATTAATTTGTACCTTTAATAAATTTAAATTAATGTTTATGTTTATTTATTTAAGCTAAAACTATATGTTTTCCAATAAAACATATTAAAAACATATTCTTTTTTTTTTTAAATGTATTTTGCTTGTAAAAGAAACCAATCCCGAAAAATGCCTTCGGGATCGAAGCCCTAGTATACACACACAAAAAATCATGTTTGAGAGCAGTGTTGTCAGATGTGGCGATTTTGTAAGCGAAACAGTAAAGACGTTCTTGCTGCTAAGGAAAAAGAAAAAATTTAAGAAAAACTAAAAAGAAATTTATATCAACGCTAATTTAATTTGGTTAAAAAGCAAATTATTTTACAAAGGAGTTGTTCTGCATCAACCTTTTGTGTTATGGCGGCGTCTCAACGTTTCTCAACGTTTCTAACCTTAAAAACCCTCCAGCAGGAATCCGACGAATTCCATGACATCTGCCATAATAATCAGATGGTTTCATATCGAGTGAACAAACAAACACCACCGGGTGTGCAGACATCCATAGTTTTAACCCTGAGGAGGCGAAACCTTCCGAGACGTGCGACACAAAGCAACATTTGTCCGAGTCATTGCAGGTTGGCCAACCATGCTCACAAGGACGCTATGATGGCAGTCAATCAGTTCAGCAGCCTAGCGCAGCGTCATTTTCATTGCCAACTGATGAAATGGATTATGAAAACATACCATCACCACACACTTTTGACGCGGCAGAGCAACTAGTCATCCTGCAGGATGTTACCATCGAGAAAGGTAAAGATGCAGACGGGTTCCACCCTGTTAACCCAAAACGAGCAAAGCGGTCTAATTGCGGCGTCTTCAAGCAGCTGGATGTATTCTCTTTTGGAGAAAAGGTGGACACAAGCAAAAGTACAGTAGAACATTCGAACAGATTTGAGATTCTTGGTAATTTGAACATCGACATTACGCCTAAAATGAACAGTAACGAAAAAATTTTGAATTCAATAAACTCTGACAAAAACCAAATGGTTGTAAAAAAAAAAATTATTTTGTCCCCCCTTTTTTTTGTATAATGTTAACATTAAATTGTTAGTGGAACAACTGACTGCTAAGTCTCCAAAAGTAAATTTCAATGTCGAAGGTGTCAATTTCGGGGGCACAGTGCTCGAAATTGCAATATGCAATTTGCGTGTGTGAAATGTGATTAGGCTCATGAACCTGGCGAATGTTTGATTAAAAAAGACGAAAATTCTACTCCATTTTGTGTAAACTGCAATCAAGCACGAAATTCTGCGAATGATAGAGGTTGCACCGCGTATAAGGATTATTTGAACAAAAACTAGTAAGAGAATTATCTTCGGTCTGACCGAAGCTATAATACCCTGCACATGCGAGTACGATACATTCTGAGACCATATGTTAGTAATTTTATCGAAAATCGGTAATTTATCGATAATTTACAATATTTATCGATAATTTTCCAATATTTATCGATAATTTTCCAATATTTATCAATAATCTTCCAATATTTATCGATAATTTTAGCATCCTGATCCATTTAAAAATTGTGTTCTAATTCCATTTTGTTCCGGTCCAATTCCATTTCGTTCCGGTTTCATTCCCAACCCAATGCAAAAAACCGCATCCAAATCGGTTCAGTATTTCTCAAGATAAACGAAAATAATACAAATTTAGCGGCCATTTTGTATGGGAGGTAGGCGTGGTTCTTATCCGATGTTGCCCATTTTCAATACCGTCCAATCTTTCGCCAAAATAAGAGGAATCCCAAAATTTGGGGTCGATAGCTCAAAAGCTAAAGGCGGACATGAACTAATCGACTCAGGAGGTGATGCTGATCAAGAATATATATACTTTTCCATACCGGACACGCCTCCTTATGGGCGTTACAAACGGTGTGACAAAAACAATATACCCTTGGACACTAGTGTGCAGGGTATAAAAAGCAATTGTTAAATGTGGCAAAGGAAAAAAAAATGAATGCCGTGAATAATGTCAATCTAATGCTCAATAAAAATAACTTTGTCACTCCGGAAAAAACTTTTGCAAGCAATTTTTATGCACAAAATATTATAAAAAATGTTTGCAAACTTTTAAGTCTATGCTTAAGGACCAGGGGCGCAATCGTATACCTCGATATTCAACGAAAACGAGGTTCTGCACATCGGTTTTGCTTCACGTGAACCAATTCTCGTTCGAAAACGTTTCAATTCTCGATTGCAGTGCACGGCATCACTTTACATGTCGTTTTCACTTGTTTTAAGAAGTTTTCAAGCAAAAAAAGTGATTGCTCCAAAAAATTAAAGATGTAAGTTGTAAATTATATTTTTTGTTGAACTTTGATTCAATAAAATTATTTTTTAGGGTTCAACAAAGCAATCAAACGCAAATAAAAGTAATGATCGAGTTCATGGAGAAGCATTCGTGGATTGCATAAAATGCATTGCAAAACACTGAACATGGGAAGTAAAAAAAACAAAAATAATGGAACAAGTTGCCTGCTATGCTAAACAGTAATGACGCAGTTGGCTGGAGTGCATAGTGTTGAACGTTCTACGCAGGAGCGGTTGTTGAGCCTTCCGGTTCGGACCCATTATTATCGACCAGCCAATTCTTGACCGATCTTAATATTTCTTTTTTTAAAAGGTTCGTTTCATCGTCAGGAATCGATTAAGAAATTTGTGGTTCCGATCAATAATTGTTGAGATATTTAACAATGAAATTGTCACTTTCCATACAAGATATTCCGAAAATAAGAATTGTGTCCAGTGTTGCCACACTTTTAAATTTATTTAAATAAATGTGGTCGCGTAAATGTGATCTCTTACAGAAAGGACCTGAATGCGGAAGTACTTCTGACAGCGTAGCCGCCGTTGGACATACTGAGGGTTTTAATCCTTGAACACATACATTGTTGAATATCTTAGCAATTAATGATCGGAATCAGAAATTTCAGAGCTTAATCGATTCCTGACGACGAGACGACAATTTAAAAAAAAAAAATATTAAAATCGGGCATGAATATGCTGGTCGATAATACCGTTTCCTCCCCAGCCTTCCTGTTCCACTTCGAAGACAGTTGCTAATGAATGAGCAATTCTTTCAGCCTTACAGGATGATGGTGCAACATGCAGCATCTCCTTTCACGTAATTCCAATGGACTTGAAGCAACCGTAAGTATCCTTCGCTGCCTGACAATGTTATCTGCCTCATCGCTTTCGTCAAGAAGGAAATATCTTGTAATCATTGAATTAAAACACACACAAAATTTTACAATTTTAATTGTTCACAATCGCGAAGTGTTCGGAAAGTTCTTTTTCACGCCGGATAAAATCGCGGAAGGGTTCGGAAAGTGTTTTTTGGATAAAAGTAAAACGAGAATCGATAGTAAAGTTACGTGAAGCAAACTTTGAGAATCGAGCCGCTGATCACGTTTTCAACTATCAGCGAAAACGTGAATCGTGGTCGAGTTACACGATTGCACCCCAGGCGAAAGAAGGTTACATGAAATTGATGCGGGAAGTTTTGAATAAATATGGTCCTTAAACTTTTAAACTTTGCAACATTTAACGTAAGATCTCTAATCGAAACTAGTCGAAAAATAGATCTATTAAAAATCTTATACAGTTACAAATTAGATATAGCATTTATTCAAGAGACACATTTACCGAATTACAATGTGCCTTTAGAAGATTACTTTTTATTAACGACTAGCATTCACCCGTGGCTTTGCCCACGTAAAAATATACCGACATTCACAACAGAGAAGCGAAATGGAAAAATTCCCCTCCTGCACACACAGCTTGAAATTCCCCGCAAAATGGGTAATTCCCCACAATCATTCCCTGATCATTGTGAATAAAGAGAGAGAGAGAGAGCACAAAAACTCCATATAAAAAACACTCTGCCCTCTCAGCAATCTGTACGCAGAAGATAGTGGAAAGCAGCATACAATAATGTTTTGCAAGCACAAACTATGTCAATGCAATCGAACAAAAATTTGTATGCATAGGAAAAATTTAGAAATAGAACTTAATACCGAAAATTAGGATATTTACTTTTCGAAAATCAAAAAAAAGTAACCTATTCGCTTCCTTGGCACAGATATGATGTTTTAAAAAAGAAATTATGAAAATCGGTTGGCTAGTTTTTGCTCCTACTCGTTACAAAAAAATTGACGTTCTTATTTTATAAATAGTAAGGATAACTCGCCTCAGGGCACAGAAATAGCTATTAATAAAAGATTAAAATATTCAGTTATACCGACTCCCGGAGTGAAATTTCCTAATTGCTTCATAACAATTCCTATATCTATTGCTGGTGTTAGCAAAATTTTTCCCCTTGGCAGTATTTATATTCCTTGTAACTATTCTTCTGATGACAAACCAACAGGGCTTAACATGGGACATTGGAGGTGACCTGAATGCAAAGCATCGGTCATGGGGTGACTCTCTTGATGATTCAAACGGCAAGACATTGTATGACTGGCTCCAGAATGCATCGCTAGAATTCGGCAGATACTGTGACGTTAATCCTTCCTTTCCGAATGGCTCATAATTTTTAGACCAGTTTTTGATAAGTTCAAACTTAATTGACACTCTTAATCCAAATTTTAATATATGTAGTCTTCCGTCCATCTCAGATCATTTTCATTAAAATTAGAATTCAATTTACCCGACTTCAACCTTCTTACTAATCCTCCGCGTGTTTTCACCTCCTTTGAGAAAACTATTTGGAAGGAATTCACAAATGACCTTGACTTCGCATTGACTGAAATTATGCCACCGTACGATAGGAATTTGAACAATTCTGAGATTGATGGTTCTATAGATATTTTTACAGACACTGTCAATTCTGTCACCGATTGCCATTCAGAATCAATAGAAGTAAAGAATAAAAAATTTGTAATTCCAGAAAAAAACTATTTTGAATCAAATATAATTGGCAAAAGGAACTTAAAAAATTTGTTCATGGAAATGGTAATAGGAAAAGTTCTGAATATCAGCTGCTTTCTACAAAAATTCAACTACTCCAAACAATAATTAAAGAACAAGTAGAAATCCATCAAACTACATAATTAGGTAAGAGGTTAAGCAATATTAAGCCTGGGCCTACTGCATATAGAAAAATATACAGTATAATTGGCAACAAAAAGAAAAGTTTTTGTAATAAAGTTAAAGTCGACGATACCATTTACACTGAAGATCAAGATAAAGTAAATGTCTTTAAATGAAGCTTTTCCAATATATACCGTGAAAACATACCCTCTAGACCTGATATCTCACACATAAATTCAACCATAGATTCATTTTTATCCATTTGTCCACCTTCTATATTTAATTTTTCTCCAGATTTTACTTCATTAAATAACTCAGATACTAATCACTTCACAGATTCAGAAGAATTAAAAACTTTTTTCTTTTCAAAATTAAACGCCAAAAAAACAGCGGGACCTGATAACGTATCAAACTTTTCAATAAAAAAAACTGTCACCACTTGCTTTACAATTTTTAACGATTATTTTAAACTAGTAAATTTGCCCGTGCCATGCACGGGAAAAAACACACTAATTAGAAAAAATTAAATGTTTACTAAATATATTTTAGATGCAAAAATATTTTCTATGTTTTTAAAATTTAAATGTAATTTTTTTTTATAGAAATTTGTGAAATATGTAATTTTTTATTAAATTTTGTAAAGAATAGATAGAAATTTTGTTTGATGATGTAATTGTGTAAAGTTGAACTGTTACATTAAAAAGGAATTAAAAAAAAAAAGATTAAAAAAAGAAAAAAGGATATCAAGCAATGGATTCAAAAAAAAAATACGACCGGTGACGGGCTTGAACCTAAGACAGCTGCAGATTTTGTAAGGAATAGAAAGAAATTTTGTTTGATGATGTAATTGTGTAAAGTTGAACTGTTACATTAAAAAAGAAATATTAAAAAAAGAAAAAAGAATATCAAGCAATGGATTCAAAATAAAAAATACGACCGGTGGCGGGCTTGAACCTATGACTGCCGCAGTCATAGGCCGTAGCTCTAACCAGCAGACCACAGCCAGTTATAAAATCAATTGAGCTAATGGCGATATAGTTCATCAAGCTGTATGGTGAATGTGTATATACACACAAAAATATAGCTTTGATTTACCATTGCCACCTTTAAGGAAATAATACTACCAAAAGGCTAGCGTTGCCACCTAACAATGTTTTCACCTGTTACGGCTAAACATTAGGGCGATTCATTTAAAGTGGGAAACCCCTCGGAAACGATTCAGTTGTGCAGATGATCAGTCAAAATATATGAAATTTGACAGTTCTTTTAGACAACTGTGCGTTTTCGAGGGGTTTCCCACTATAAATGAATACCCTTATTATTTCAGATTGTCGATTATTTTTATTGCAAAGCGTTTTATTCATTGAATTTTTTCAATTTTTATTTTCGTATTATGTATTTTGACGTACTAAAACCGAATCTGAATCTTTTATTGTAGCAAGAATCTGCTTTCCGAGAAATAAATTTTTTTAAGTTTTGATTTCCCCTTTTACAATTTCTTCTAAGAAAAGTGTTTATTTTGTAGTATTTTTTTTAGGGAATTTAAATTTATAAATGATTCACATTTTTATTTGTTTTTATGAAATTTCTCACCTTAATAATATATATTTTCGCATTTGCAAGAAACAATTTTGAGTAAGTTTCGCTGCGGCTTCGCGTTGATGTGTGCGGACCTTAATGTTGTACTGGGAATATATGCAGTGTATAGGAAAGTGTAATATGAAAGTGTAATATGAAAATCTAATATACCACCGTAGTAGGTGAAAATAGTGTTAGGTGGCAACGGTAGTCTTGTGGCAGTGTTATTTTCTTAATGGCGGCAGCTTTAGATCGAAGCTATTTTTGCTTATATATTTGAAACATGATTTTTTGTGTGTGTATATACATGAAAGCGTTTTGCATACAGCTTGCCGAAGTTAATCGATATTAGGTGAAGGTATTGTATGAGCATTAGTGGCTCTGGTAAGAAGGCGCTTAGTTCGCTACTTCATCTTACTTACAATCGCAGCGTTGTGGGTTCGATACCTCACCAGGGCGGCTAACATTTATAAGAAAAAATATATGTGTGAATATATTTGTAAGTGGCTCTGGTTCCTTCTCACGACCGCAGCGTCGTGTGGACAAACCACCAAAACGGCTAACATTTAAAAAAAAAAGAAGGCTAACAACTTAAAAATAATTTTGAAGTTGAGGGACATACAAACAGAAAGACAGACAGACCTGGACAAAAATTTCGTCGTCGTTCAGTGAAAAGCTACTAAGTCCAAAAAAATCAAAATGAGATAATTGCTTTTAAATTAAAATGAACGTAAAAAATCCAAAAACCCATGAATAAAATCAGTCTTAGGCTTAAAATTATGGGAAAGCTTACCACTATTCCGCAAAAGACCGCATTGAGTTTGGATAAATATCAAGAGTGCAATTTGCTTCTTTTTGAGAACAACTCTGGCACAAGATTTTTATCTTGTTACAACACCCGCGGAACTGGTCCGATCTTTATGATTTTGAGCTTAAAGGATTGATGGCTGCCGCCATTAACACCTCTCATCAAAAAATGGTCAAGAAATTTCACGTGGGTAAGCGTAAGTGAGTAATTCGATTTATATCACTGAACGCAATTCGATTTATATCACTGAACGCAATATTGAAAAATGGAAAGAAAGAGGTGCAACATCCGCGGGACTTGTCCCCTATCAAATGTACATTTAATATTAAAAATCCAACCAAAACTGTTTTTTTGAAGAATTATTATGTACATGAGAAATATGCAAAATGCATAAACGGTTTTAAGAATTGATCTAGAAAAACTGGGAGACCCGGGTACTCTTTTATAACCCCCTCTAGCAGAATCTATCAGTCCCGATCATGTGCGATCATGTGTAAATTTTTTACTTTATTTTTGCGATTAACTTTAATTTTCCTTCCTTTAATTTTGCGATCAGCTGATTAATGTAGAAATAGCACATTGACAAATGTCATATTTTTTCAAATATGATTATATGCCATAGGACTTTATGAGACCATTGTGAACTCCCTTAATGTAGAAGTTCGTAGATGCATCTAGCATTTACGTGGCATACTTATCTCGTTTTCGCCCTAAATTGGACTTAGTAACTTTTCACTGAACGACGACGTAATATATATCGTAATAAGCTAACAGCGAAGAATTTTCTTACTCGATTGTCATGGCGTTGCCAGATATCCGTCCGTTGCCAGATATCCGTAATACAACATTTTTTAATTTTGACCGTTAAGAGGGGCGATTGCCGAAATTGACCCAAGGGAGGTAGGAGGTAGCATTCAAAAATTGATAATTTTGGTTTTTTCCCAGTATGTTTGTGATTTCAAAACGTTTTTTTATTTTTATACCCCCACACTCACTGTGGCAGGGTATACTCACTTTGTCACAACGTTTGTAACGCCCATAAGGAGGCGTGTCCGGTATGGAAAAGTATATATATTCTTGATCAGCATCACCGCCGGAGTCAATTTAGCGATGTCCGTCTGTCTGTCCGTCTGTCCGTCCGCACGATAGCGGTCGCAGTTTTGGAGATATCGACTTGAAACTTTGGGTACATGTTTTTCTCGTGAATACTGAGATCAAGTTCGTGAATCAGCCAAATCGGATAAAAACTGGGCGTGGCTCCCATACACCGAAAAAAAGGGTTAACATTTTTCAAGTCTTTTTTTTTATGGTTGTATTCGATTGGAAATGTTTAGAAACGTATTTTTGACATGGTCCGAGGTTCCGAAACTACATATATAAGGGTCAAAATGGGGTCTTGAGACCAATTTTTTTTTTTCGGTGGATTTGATTGGAAATGTTTAGAAACGAATTTTGGACATGGTCCGGGCTCCAAAAGTACCTATAAATGGCTCAAAATGGGGTCTTGAGACCACTTTTTTTTATGTTCGAGGTACTTCTTCCTACTGTGGGGGGGTATTTCAGCTTCGGTATAGCCGAAGATAGTCCACTCTCTAGTTTTTTTTTCAAGTGTGTACTGTGGCTTCTTTGCTGCCAATAATGGTTTTATTACATATTACCGACAAAAATAAAGCTACAAAAAAACGATTCTGCTTTTATTGGTTCACAAAATGTTCGTCCGCATTACCTTGGACCAACTGACGTGTACCTTAGAAAATGCCAACCATTTGGCTAGATATTACTTGGTCCGGTAAGAGACTCTCGCGGACTTCTGACAAGTCAACCGGCTTCTAGTTATTTGACGTCTTCTGATTATAACTGTACTCTCAGAAAGTTTTAGGTCGTACCTGATTTGCATGGAGCTGATAGTAGGATTGTTTTATGCTAACTGGATGGTTCGTCTGTCAATTCGTTCAGACGTTACCGCTTTGGAGCACCTGTTTCGGGTTAATTTACCCATTTCAGAGCATTGGCAGAACCAAAAAGGATATCTGGTCGTTATCTTTGTCCTTAGCCTTTTTTCTCAATGATTTTATAATATTTCGAAGATCTTCTGAGCAATGTTTGGATAGACCCATTCTGATAAAAAATGACAATATTATTCCTTTTATAACCATTCACAACAAATAAATGTTAAAAACAGTCAATGGTCGCTTTTTGTAACACTGCTATTATTGTGAACAGCACTTTTCACTGATCCAAAAAAAAATTATCCTGTAACTGGAAAATTTTAATGCTTGTGCATTTGAACGAGAAAAAATAACTGAAAAGAATGATATCGAACTGATCGTAAAAACAAAAAGTGCGCTGCTATTTTTGTGAACGCAGCTGCATATGCTTAAAAAAAGGGTGATTTCGACCATTTGGAAGGTCGTCGGCCAAAAATGAACAACAATATTTTAAAAAAATTGTTTGGCCCGTTAGTGGCTTTTTGCCTTGGGCGCGACCCCTAAACGTTATCCAATCTACCTCAAATTTGCTGGGATGGTTTTAGGCCTAAAGGAAACATATTCCGCCAGGCGGTTTCAAATCGGAGAAAAAGTTAAAATAATGGCCAGTTTAGTTGCCATCCACTATTCAAAATTATACGTACAATCTTCAATTATATCAGTCACGTCCAAAACTTGCGATGGTAAAATACGCGGGTACATTTTGTAGTTTTTGCCAAAACGCGGCATTTGAATTATCAAGCAAGACGGAACTTCCTTCAATTTAATGTCCGATGAGTGAAAACTTTGCTCAAATAGCTGCTGAACGGTGGGAAAGGACAAACGTTCATCCTTCTCCACAAATAATTGATAAAAATAGGCATCCTGTCCAGAACTTAGCTGTAACGAATTGAACATTTTAAAATGCATCCCAAAAATTACGAAGACTGATACATTACTTTCAAAAATGGATCCACTCGCATAATTTGTGCCAGCAAACTGTTCAGGAATTCCTCAGGGTCTTTTTCCTCACTCGTTAGCCCACTTACCGAACTTAACTTATCTAATAATTGGCGCAACTTCATGACCCGATCAGCGCGCACGAATACGTTCTTTCGAAGGGGATTTACTATCTCATCTCTCAGGACCTTCTGTACATCTAAATAGTGTTGAATATCCTGGGAACGAATTATGATAGCATAGACTTTTGAGTTTATAAAATAAAGCTTACTTCAGATTCCGGCGGACGAAATAGAAGCGAGTCAAATACAGGTGTAAACGTAAACATTGAAAAAAGTGTTGCGTCCAGATAACACGAATTATGATGGCCCTGTATACCCTTGAACTTCCCACATATTTCATCCAATTCATCCAAATTTAATTTCTCTGTGCAAAATACAAGTAAATTATAGTGGTTTTTTTTCGAAATTGAATAAGTGCAACCCCTAAGTTGGTTCCTCTAAAGTCCCAAAGTTGGGAAAAATAAAGTAGACTCTAGTAAAAAAAAATTAATAAAAAACCCCCAAAAAAAAACGAAAGAAAAAGCATAATTATTCATTATGGTCTATTGACCTCTCGGACCAGTACAGCAAAATTTGGCTCCTTTTTTTCTAGTATTTTCCTGATTCTAAAAAACATTTTTATTTAAATAATTTTTTTCTTAAACTCTGGGACTTTACAGGCACGTCTAAAATCCATATTTTTTCACAAAATATTACACTCTTCTCCCATAAGGGAACAAACTACAAAATATACTTGTTAAATTTCGAGAAAAAAAAAGAACCACTCTAACGTACATATAAATATTAAAATCTCACAAATACGACACAACTTACTTAGTGGCGCAACTGCTCCGGGTACAGATGGGCACTCTAACTGACCAAACATTTTCGTTTCTGACGGCAAATTGCAATTGAACTTATTGCCTACTGCGCCTACTTCGACAAATCTTCTGTCATTAGCACATCGTTCAGGAGTCACAAACAACGCACGGCCTTCATGACACCTAAAAAGTCTGCAACGAAAAATCAACAGAAGAGTTTAAAAGGAGATCGAAGCATGGGTGTATTGCTCTTGACATACGAAACACCGTTGAAGGATCCGCTTGTAGTTATTAGCTGTCTGTCACCGTGATCGTCTTCTAACTCCACTCCAACCATGACATGTTTTGCATTTGGCGGCACTCCGATCCAACGAATGACACCGAACAAATCCTCTGATACTTCTGGTATAGAAATCTCCACCATTGAACCAACGCCGAGATCAGTGTCGGGCACTTCCTGAAGCTGTGAGCTCTGCAATATATGTAGTTCGGGAAGCGCCAGTTCGTCGGTGTTGTCAAAGGAATCTGTATTAAGTAGATTATTATATAACAGGCTGCTGTATACGTTGGTGTATTCTGCAGATCTGCAGAATACATATGTAACAAATATTTTTAGTTTTGTCAATATACGGTTAACAAAATAATTAATATCGAATTGAATAAATAGCTTTATTTAGTAGTGGTCTTCATGTAACGATAGAATTTCAGTGTAATCTGCAGAAATTTAATATTTATATGCAAGCGTAACTGAACTGTCAAAATTTGTATAGAAAATCATATACACAAATTGCATACAAATATTCAACGATTTCGAAGTGTAGAAATTTATACAACTGCCAAATGTAAAATGTCAATTGATTAATTGTTTCAGTTAAAGCTCGGTATGCAGATGCGACAAAATTCCGTTTTGGAGAAACGATATATATTTTGTTTTGTGTAGAGCGAAATATTTTTTGACATTTCAATTTTGGAATTTAATTAATAAAGTTTAATAAAATTGTGAAAAAACTGTTGTGAGCAACAAAAAGGTCATTCCATTAACTTCGAAAAATTTCTCCAATGTACTCAAAAAAGCAACTCTTTTTTCGCTTTCTCTGCATATGCTAGCCGGAATGGATTTTTTTTTGTTTTTCGCTCCGTTTTTTTTACTTAGGTTTTTTGCATTAAGTTTGAAATTTGTTACTAATGCTTTCAATTCAATTTATTTATCAATTAATTTATTCATCATATAAACACACGATTGGATAGTTTCTTCATGTAATGCCGTATATAAACATATACAATGCGCATTGCAGAAACTTTTATCATTACATGAATCCCATTAGTTACTTTCCCAGTACAATTTTACCAATAAAAAACTCTGCAAATAAAAAATTTTAGAGTGATATTTGGAAAATTACGCAACCATTGTGTAAGTTGAAAATACTTCTTCGCGTTTAGGATGTTTTTAAAACTTCTTCATGTTTAAAATGTTTTTTAATCTTTTTATAAATTTAGAATCACAAGCAACAACTAATTGAATTTTCAAAATATTATCTGTGACTAAAATTTCACACAGCTGGAAATTTCTTGCTAGTAAAAACTTTTAAACTCAAACAAACAAACATTTTGTCACTTGATACCAAACTACATCAAATTTGTGAAAATAATGGCAAATATAATAAATATATCATACACAATGGGTGGTGTGAATAAACCAAAAGCAAATGCTATTTGCATTTAGTTTTGAATGCAAATGGCATTTGCGATTTCTTTAGTCACACCATCCTATGGCTGTGTAAGAATAAGAAGTGCGCTTTTTTATTTAACCTGTTTCAAAGGAAGCAAACTTATTCGTTAAACCTGGAACCGTAAACAGCTCTAGCACCGTCAACGGAATATTATTATAAAGCGATGAATCGCTAGGTGATGTTGTGGTTGCTATTTGCGTTTCCATTGCCTTTTTTTCGACGAATTGTTTTGCAAACGGAGGGCCGTGGTCTTGCCTTTCAAGTCTGTGACAACACTAGCAATACTGAAATTGAGTGTGTCTACTTGTGATTGTATAAAAATACTCTAAGCATTCTATCATTCAAATAATTTTAGTGATTTATTTTACCACAAGTAACCGTAACGACATAGTGTTCATTATCAGCAAAAGTTCAAGCTTCCCTGATTTTTGGAAGTCATTTTCAAATTCATTATTTCGACGTTTACATAGGAAATAACTATCAAAAGTCGAGTATAACGAATTTCCGTTTATTTTTACTTTTACAATAAGTTTTGGAGTTTGGAAATTTTTGTAAACGGTACACGTTGAAGCTTATTTTCAGGAATGCTGACTGAAATGAGTTTTTGTCGCGAAACTATTTCCTGATAGCAGCTGGAAAAATATGGCATATTTTTTCTCGCTTTTTATATTGAATATAAGCCCTAGATATATATTTCAAATATATAATAATACTTTATGTTATATCACTTTTCTATGACACATTTCGAAAATAATCATTTTATGTCACTTTCAATGTGCCATAGCCTTATGACACCGCGTGGTATTTTCAAACCCTTAAAATAACTACAAAAATATTTCTGTGTTGGTAATACATGTTTCTAAAAATAGGTGAATGCTTCATCAGTGAATCTATGTCCACACCCAGCCAATAATTGAACGAACTTTTTACGAAGATCGTATTTTACGAACTTTTCTCGATCAAAAATATTCGAGAAATGTCCGATATTCACTCGTCGTTTACGAGTCGTTTAACGAACAAACGAATTCGTTAACGAGCTCATTTTGGTTCGATAACTCGTTTCGATGCAAAATTAAGAACGAAGTCGGACTCGTAAACGTATCGTTATCGTGTGTCGCCTCCGATTGTGTTGTCTGCATTTCGATCGAAAATTTTTCGTTTACCAGCTCTTTAACGATAAAATTATTGGCTGGGCATTTTGGTTCATTTCGGTTGTTACAGTTGCAATATATGGGATAAGGAATGTAGTGGTACCTGGGAGGTTACTCTGTATTGCGATGCAAAATACGCTGTGTCACAAAAATAGGATAGAAAAATACACTCGGCTCGGGAACTGTTGTAGGTATTGGAAAACTAAAAATAATGGCATACTACGAATATCCAATATAACTCCAAAATCTGGAGTTAGGACAAAAAAACGTTTTTTTGGAGGTGCACTCACATAATTATTTTTAACTCAGCCATTTTTATATCGATTTTGATTCCTAATATGAAAAAACACCTTTACAACCGTATATTACACGATTAAAAATCACAAAAATACAATCGATCAATTTTAAAATCCCAAAATTTTCTGGTCTGATGAGTAGAGAACGTGAAGATAAGACCTCGAAACGAGCAATATTTCGAAGAGACTATTCCTTGCCCATATGTTAGTTTTTAGTTGACTGAAATGTAATTTGAAATATCACTTGTCGTTGCTCACAACAGTTGTTCAAAAGGAGCATATAAAAGAGGTTGCTACCTAAATGTAGTAGAGCTACCAGAAAATATCATAGTAGCGCCACCAAATTAGTCCCATTCAGTGAATAATCACACATCTGTTGTCTCCGCTGAATGCGCCCATTAATTTGTGGTTTTTTTGTTCTATGGATATTTTTTTCTATCATAAAATAAATGTTTTTTTAAATCTGCGTTCAACGAGTCGATTCAAATCTGCGTTCAACGAATCGATATAAAAATGGGCGAGTTCAAAATAAGTATATGAGTACTCCTCCAAAAAAAAAAGTTTTTTACCTCCTGATTTTGGAGGTAAATTTTTTTTGTAATAATTTTAGTTTTATTGATTCTCTTATAGAAAGATATACACATTTTTATACAAATCTTAAACCTAATAATGCAATAGCTAACCCAGAAAACACTTTAGGGGACTCTAGTATACAAAGTTTCTATTTGATAATTTATAATTTAAATTTTGTTTTGTATGTTTTTAATAAGATGGGAAGTCTAGTCTTTGTAGCCGTGTTGTTAATCTTGTCTGAAGTAATTGTCTAGCCAAATAATTCTGATGACCGCGGAGATTTAGCTTATATTTGAATTTTATTTTGGTAAGCTCATCTTTTACGAGTGGGATTTTTAGATCCTTGTGGATGTTGGCGTTTTTAATAAACCACGGGGCACATGTTATTGAACGAAGGATTTTCCATTGTGCACGCTGTATCAGCTCAATATTTGATACCCTTTCGTTGCCCCAGAGCTGGGCTCCGTATGTCCATATAGGCTTAATTCTCGTGTTGTATAGTAGAACTGTGTGCTCTAGTTTCAGCTTTGATTTTTTGTTTATTAACCAATTTAATTTGATTGCCTTCAGCTTGATTCGCTTCAATGTGATTACGCCAAAATAATCTACGATCAAGATGAACTCCTAGGTAAGTCACGTATTTCGCCTGAGGGATAATGATACCATTTAGTGTAACTTCAGTAAATGTGACATGAGTGCTTTTACTGTCGTGAACTCTTATACGCCAGTTGGCTAACCAGATCTCTATTAGTTTTAAGTGCTCTGTAAGATCTCTCGATGCAATTTTCGGGTTTTCATGCGAGCTTATTATTGCAGTATCATCAGCGAATGTTGAAGTTAGTAGTCGAGTACACACTGGTAGGTCATAGGTAAACAATAAGTAGAGTATTGAACCTAGGACACTAGCCTGAGGTACTCCGGCCATTATTTCGAACTCTGTAGTGATGAACTCTTTATACTTCACTCAGAACTTTCGGTTATGTAGATATGATTCAAATATCTTATGCAGATTTAGAGGTAATAACTTTGTGATTTTGTATATGAGTCCATCGTGCCAACCTGAGCAACGTCAAGGATATCGACGTCAAGGATTTCTTGTCTTCAAACGAATTCCTTATTTCGTTTGTGATTCGGTTTACTTGTTCTATAGTACCATGACGTGCCCGAAACCCAAATTGGTGGTGAGGAATTATACCGCATAGTTCAATATGTGGTAACATTATAGCAATTAAGAGTCTCTCGAACAGTTTTGACAACATTGGGAGGAGACTTTTAGGCCTATACCCAGCAAACATTTAGATTTGATATCGACTCGAGAACGACTCGGTATCAAAGGTTTTTCTCTAATGTCGAACGTTTGAAACCAAGTCGATACCGACTCGAGAATCATAGCTGTCTCAATAAGAAGGGGAGTTAGTTCTCGAGTCGAAAAAAGGGTTAGTTCTCGAGTCGGTTTCAAACGTTAGTTCTCGATTCGGTTTCAAACGTTAGTTTTACATTCGAGAAAAGGGTTAGTTCTCGAGTCGGTTTCAAACGTTAATTCTCAAATCGACTTCAAATAAAAAGAGTGAAACGTGAATTAATTAATTTTAAAATTGTATTTTTGTTTTTATTGCATACTAGCAGAGCCTCGCCCGCTTTGTTGCCCCTAAAAAAGTTCTTTTTGCCTTTAAGGTCATAATAAATTAATGCAAACATTTGTCACATTTTTTATTGGAAGCCCAAGTGTAGCATTTTGAAATATTGAATTGTATGAAAAGTGCTACGCCCCGCTGTACAATTCCGACCATATGTAACTTTGAACTTAGAATTGAAAGCATAAAATCATTTCCCGTTGAAAAATGTTCATTAGGAGCCCAAGTGTAACATTTTTTTAAAATATTGAATTGTATGGGAAGTGCCACGCCCCGCTGTCCAATTGCAATATGTTGCATTGAAGGCATAGAACCATTTCCCGTTGAAGAATATTCAATGGGAGCCCAATAATGGAACTTTGAAGTATTGAATTGTATGGGCGGTGCCTCGCCCCTTTGTCCAATTACGCCGATGTGTTGCATTTAGCTTAAAGTTTAGCTATTCCCGGCCTTTTGTAGCCCAGATTATGGCTGGGGTCTTATAGTATGTTCATGGCAAATTTATTTATTATATTACTTGTGATCAAAAACGTCTGAGATATAGCAGTTTTTACTAACTTGTGGGCGGTAAAAGTGGGCGTGTCAAAACCTATGTCACGACTCACGACCCCTAGAACACATATATAAATTTTGGTGAGAATCGGTGCTGCAGTTTTCGCGTCTACTGGTGACAAACATACACGTCTCTTTTATATATATAGTTTTGATAAGAGATAATTTTTTTACACTGAACAAAATAAAAGGTACAGACATAATTTAAAAATTAAATTATTAACGTTTCACTTTTTTATTTGTTGAAGTAACCTTTGAAAACGAGTCGAGAATCACATTAGTTATCGACTCGAGAAAAAGGGTTATTCTCAAACCTTTTACAACGACTCGAGACCGACCTTTGATATCGAGTCGAGAACTAACCTTTGAAAACGAGTCGAGAATCACATTAGTTATCGACTCGAGAATTAGGGTTTTTCTCAAACGTTTGAGACTGTGTTTGCTGGGATATGATGCCGCTTTTTTTTTAAATCTTTCCCGGGTTTAGGTATCATAATGTCATAGTGTAGTCAGCATTTTAACAGCTATACTAGGCAGCTCACCTATCATTTTGGCGGTGATAAGTTCGTAGCCTGGTGATTTTTTTTATATCAAGTTGATGTTTGATAACATGTTGAATCGCCTTGGTTATAAATATGATAGAGGGTGATGAAACCTCCGAGGCAAGGTTCGGTATTTCAAAATTATTTGTTTGAGGGTTTGGTTGAAATACGCTTTTCAAATTTCCTGGTCGCTTACAGCCCATTTTCCATCCTCTAGCCTAAGTGGTGAGTCACCCTCTTTTGGCGTCTTTATGTTCTTGTGGGCTTTCCATAAAGAGTAGTTGGATTTTGCAGTAGGTGTTAGTTTTCGTGTGTAAAGTTTTAAGTTGTTTTCCAACTCTTGACTCAAAGCTTCACTGAGGCATCTTTTGGCTAATAAGAAATAATTTTTAGTCTTAGGTGATCTGTGCCTCTGCCACTCACGCCTTCAGCGTCTTTTGTCGCTGACAAGAAGTTCGATTTCCGTTGAAGATTTTCGAGGTGTATTAAAAGTATATTGGATATTCGTAGTATGCATTATTTTTTGTTTTCCAATACCTACAACCTAGGCCTGGTCCCGAGCAGAGTGTTTTTTTACTGTGACACAGTGTTATGAAGTGTAAGTGAAAAAGACAAAAGTTAACTAACAAAAACCTGATGACACGAAAATTTCATTAAAATATTATTTTAAAATTGTATTTAGCACTGGAACCAAAAAGGTACAAACAAGTAAAATGTATTACAATAACAAAAGGTTATTGGGATGGCAACTTGTAACAGGAGCACATGAAAGAAATTAACGGAATGGTATTATTGTTGTTCTTTCAAATGCTAAACTGAAACATACGTGGGAGGGGCTAGTGAAAGCGACTGAGATTTGTTAATGTAATGTCAAACATTTAGAATTTGACATTCATTGCAAAGAAAAGTCTGCCATTCTCTAGTAATCGTCCGCATATGTGAAAGTATATATAGTATGTTTGAAAATAACATAATTGGCAGTCAACTAAATGAGTCGCTGATGATAAATCTGGCAAATTTTGAAATAGCTATACGACTCAAGCCATGCTTGGACTGTTTCCTTTTTTCATGTTGCTACTTTCCTGTTTGCTTGTTCAAGTGATCTTTTCATTGCATACAATAAAATTATATACTAAAAACAGTCTGACACTCAAAATGCATAAAAATTAAATTTAGTAAAAACACAAACAACTCAAATGGAAATCCTCGGCCTGGGATAAAGTTGTTGTAAAACTTCGGCTTTACAACAATTAAATAATACCACTCTTGTTATTACTGTTGCATTTGGGAAAAAAGCCCAACAACGTAAGGTACAAACAAGTAAAATGTATTACAATAACAAAAGGTTATTGGGATGGCAACTTGTAACAGGAGCACATGAAAGAAATTAACGGAATGCTATTATTGTTGTTCTTTCAAATGCTAAACTGAAACATACGTGGGAGGGGCTAGTGAAAGCGACTGAGATTCGTTAATGTAATGTCAAACATTTAGAATTTGTCATTCATTGCAAAGAAAAGTCTGCAATTCTCTAGTAATCGTCCGCATATGTGAAAGTATATATAGTATGTTTGAAAATAACATAATTGGCAGTCAACTAAATGAGTCGCTGATGATAATTCTGTCAAATTTTGAAATAGCTATACGACTCAAGCCATGCTTGGACTGTTTCATTTTTTCATGTTGCTACTTTCCTGTTTGCTTGTTCAAGTGATCTTTTCATTGCATACAATAAAATTATATACTAAAAATAGTCTGACACTCAAAATGCATTAAAATTAAATTTAGTAAAAACACAAACAACTCAAATCGAAATCCTCGGCCTGGGATAAAGTTGTTGTAAAACTTCGGCTTTACAACAATTAAATAATACCACTCTTGTTATTACTGTTGCATTTGGGAGAAAAGCCCAACAACGTAAGGTACAAACAAGTAAAATGTATTACAATAACAAAAGGTTATTCGGATGGCAACTTGTAACAGGAGCACATGAAAGAAATTAACGGAATGCTATTATTGTTGTTCTTTCAAATGCTAAACTGAAACATACGTGGGAGGGGCTAGTGAATGCGACTGAGATTTGTTAATGTAATGTCAAACATTTAGAATTTGTCATTCATTGCAAAGAAAAGTCTGCAATTCTCTAGTAATCGTCCGCATATGTGAAAGTATATATAGTATGTTTGAAAATAACATAATTGGCAGTCAACTAAATGAGTCGCTGATGATAAATCTGGCAAATTTTGAAATAGCTATACGACTCAAGCCATGCTTGGACTGTTTCCTTTTTTCATGTTGCTACTTTCCTGTTTGCTTGTTCAAGTGATCTTTTCATTGCATACAATAAAATTATATACTAAAAACAGTCTGACACTCAAAATGCATAAAAATTAAATTTAGTAAAAACACAAACAACTCAAATGGAAATCCTCGGCCTGGGATAAAGTTGTTGTAAAACTTCGGCTTTACAACAATTAAATAATACCACTCTTGTTATTACTGTTGCATTTGGGAAAAAAGCCCAACAACGTAAGGTACAAACAAGTAAAATGTATTACAATAACAAAAGGTTATTGGGATGGCAACTTGTAACAGGAGCACATGAAAGAAATTAACGGAATGCTATTATTGTTGTTCTTTCAAATGCTAAACTGAAACATACGTGGGAGGGGCTAGTGAAAGCGACTGAGATTCGTTAATGTAATGTCAAACATTTAGAATTTGTCATTCATTGCAAAGAAAAGTCTGCCATTCTCTAGTAATCGTCCGCATATGTGAAAGTATATATAGTATGTTTGAAAATAACATAATTGGCAGTCAACTAAATGAGTCGCTGATGATAAATCTGGCAAATTTTGAAATAGCTATACGACTCAAGCCATGCTTGGACTGTTTCCTTTTTTCATGTTGCTACTTTCCTGTTTGCTTGTTCAAGTGATCTTTTCATTGCATACAATAAAATTATATACTAAAAACAGTCTGACACTCAAAATGCATAAAAATTAAATTTAGTAAAAACACAAACAACTCAAATGGAAATCCTCGGCCTGGGATAAAGTTGTTGTAAAACTTCGGCTTTACAACAATTAAATAATACCACTCTTGTTATTACTGTTGCATTTGGGAAAAAAGCCCAACAACGTAAGGTACAAACAAGTAAAATGTATTACAATAACAAAAGGTTATTGGGATGGCAACTTGTAACAGGAGCACATGAAAGAAATTAACGGAATGCTATTATTGTTGTTCTTTCAAATGCTAAACTGAAACATACGTGGGAGGGGCTAGTGAAAGCGACTGAGATTCGTTAATGTAATGTCAAACATTTAGAATTTGTCATTCATTGCAAAGAAAAGTCTGCAATTCTCTAGTAATCGTCCGCATATGTGAAAGTATATATAGTATGTTTGAAAATAACATAATTGGCAGTCAACTAAATGAGTCGCTGATGATAATTCTGTCAAATTTTGAAATAGCTATACGACTCAAGCCATGCTTGGACTGTTTCCTTTTTTCATGTTGCTACTTTCCTGTTTGCTTCTTCAAGTGATCTTTTCATTGCATACAATAAAATTATATACTAAAAACAGCCTGACACTCAAAATGCATAAAAATGAAATTTAGTAAAAACACAAACAATTCAAAAAACATCGATTTCGGTTCCGGTTCTTGCATCGCACTTAATTTCGACATTTTGAAAAACCTCGCATGCGTATCTTTGTTGTAAGCTTTAGTCGTGTCAAAAATTAAAACAAGTTTTAAATTTTACTTTTTTGTTTATTCGATATTTCGATCGACGTTGTCAATCATCATCAGTGACACTGAACAACACTGTTGTGCAGAGTGACTTTCATTAAATAAATACAAGAAGGCCGATAACAACAATAAGAAAACTTGAATAAATACGTACATAAGTAAAAAACGGGGAAAGTGATTTAGTTGTAGTTGAACAAAGAGGAGACGAATTTACCATAAACCTGGCAACACTGTTTGAAATAGAAGAAGAGAAAACCTTTTAACAGCCACTGATATACGATCTTATGTTGTCGTATCTGTAAAACTGTCTATTACACACTCTGCGGTTCATAACATAATTTTGATGATTGTTAAATATGTTGACATTTGGACTAGTTGGTTGAAAGGCCATGTTAGCACCTGGGATGCCTGGGCAGTGTGACCGTTTTTAGTAGATTTATATATTTTTAGTAGATTTAAAAGTAGATTTTTGGTAGATTTACAAAAAAAGTAATTTTAAGAAGAGAAAAAAAAAAAGAAAAAAAATTTGCTGATTTGATTATTTTTTGAATAGTTTTTTATCAACTCAAATTTAATAAAATGTATTTTGCTAAATTTGGATCACTTTGATTGAAGGTAGCTCATCTGGGAGCTGTTTGCTAATATGGTGTCGAATGTGTTTTAATATTGGTGGAACCTAAAATTTTAATTCCTTTTCAATTCCGAAAGTTTCGAAAATCAACAAAAAAACTTGTCGTGCTATTTACAATAGAATGATCAAAGAATTAATATGAAAACAATTTTTCAGTTTCAAGAAGTTCAGTTTTTTTTGGCTCATTTAATATTCTTTTATGCCGAATTTTTTTGTAGAATATTTTCCACATTTTTATATAATTTTTTTGGTTTTTCTGGTCAATGTTTTCATTAATCATGGACTTTTTTAAAGTTTTTTTTAATTAAAAAATTATTTAAATAAAAAAAAATAGTAGATTTTGTTGGTAGACTTTAGTAGATTTTAACCATGGTTTTAGTAGAAAAGCACTTTCAGAAAACGGTCACACTGTGCCTGGGTTCAAATCTCGCTGGCTGCATCATTTTTTTTTTATTCAATAGAAAAATAGATTGGGAGTTCCTTCCTGGCCGCCATGATAAACGCATCATTTTGTTAGGATACATGTTCTTATAAGAATTTGTAAGCCTCATGAAATGCTGATTTCAGTTTGGTGGTTAGGACGAAACTCCATGTATTACATTTAAAACTAATCACCCCACAAAAAAACATTAAATCAACAAAATACTGAACAATACAAAAAAACCATCGAAAATTAACAACACAACCAGATATACCAGATATACATATATACCAAAGGCTACAAGAAAAACCTCGAGTTTAACGTTGCCATTTTCGCAAAATATGCGTTCATTATTAACGGCATATTAGAAGAAGAGGAAGAAAAATAGAGTAACAGTTTTTTTTCGAAAAGTTGAAAAAACGATTAGTTCAACAGCAAAAACGGTTAAATCAAACCAAATTACTTGAAAACACGACTGTCATTTCTACTACTATCTTTTTTCTTGGTGCATATACTTTTTATATCAGATTTCGAGTACTTACCGTTTAATGTGGAGTCTTCAATGATAGCAATGTTTGCATTTGTAACCGTCGAAGATGTAGTGGTTGCTTTCATTTGGGACCGATCTAGCATTCGAGTTGTAGATAAATGAGACAGTGGATTGGGTGATCTATTGCGATCTATTTTGGTTTGAGTCAGGCTACTGACACTGCTGTTGCTACTATCGCCACTACCAGAAACAAATTTTTGCTGTTTTTGACCCTGGTTCAGCATCGAAACTGCATCACCAGCTGTATTAGGCCAATTTCCACCGAGTATATCGGCCAAGTCAACATCCTGGCGGGACGGTTTATCTACCACAATCACCTTCGCCTCGTTCTTCGCCGACTCATGTATGTCAACCTTGTCAATAACAACAATTTCTCGATCGTCTAAACACGTTACTGCAAGTGGTTTAGGCTTAATGTTATCTTTGGCACTGCTCGAAAGCATGCGACGGTGCTTCAAAATGCCTACAGGCACTAGTGTATTTGGAATATTACTTGAGAATTGCCGCTCCAACGATTTCTCGTAGGTCTCAATTGATTGCGTAAACTCATCGTTTTGCTGCGAAATTGTTTCATTAGAGTCTGCTTTATTTACATTTACTGACCGACGTTCCATTTCAGAGAATATCGGCGATTCAACTAAATTACGGGAACACTCCTGTGTTGTGTGTTTGTCTTTAATTACCAAGTTTGGTATATCATATAGCTGGGCAGTAGCCTCCCTCGTTTTAAGCTTTCGGCGCAATGATGATGTATCAGATGCTCCACTTCCGCAATTGTTAGATCCAATAACCGTACAAACTTTATGGAGCGTGTCGCTGATTATATCAAGGGCAGAGAACTTCTTATTAACGTCGCTGGGAATGCGAGAAATCCAGTCTGCGGTGACGAATAATGACAAAGAGGGATCACATTGCATGTACTTGATTGCGAACGGAATGTTCTCCGATTGGGGTGAGTGACCGCTGTCCAAGTGCTAAAAAATAAAAGAACGAAAAAATAAAAGAACAAATTGTGAATTTAAATGTAATAAAGAAGTACATAATTAAGCGTATCAGTAGGCTGAACTCGATCATTTTAAGTTCAGATCATGAATTAGATGAATTTAGAAGCAACTATCAAATGTCAAATGCGTGGAAATCAATTGAAAGGGAAGGGTTCTCACTATTTGCTACGAATAGAGTAGTAGATATTCGATTATAGGGGAGTATATTTGAAGAAAGGGGAGTAGATTTAATTTGCATTCTATGAAACTCAAATAAAATTTGGAGGAGTAGATTTCTTACAATTAATATTGGTAGAAAATATCTTGAGGGCAGTAGACAAATCTACTACCGATTATTACTTTCGTATTCAGCGTGGCAAAATACATAAGAATTTGTCCATCAAATATATTTTACACACTAAAAATTCAGTTTTGTCTATCAGCGTTATCTTTGTTATTTATTTGTTACATTTTTCGTATCAAACCCAAATTTTCGGCAGAAATATCGAAATTTCGGCCGAAAACGAAATTTGGACGAAAACGATATTTTATTTTTCGGCCGAATCCGAAACACGGCCGAAACAGCTTTTTTTGGCTGAAAAGCCGAAACCGAATTTCGGTCGGTCTCTACTTCAAATAAAAAGAGTGAAACGTGAATTAATTTATTTAAAATTGTATTTTTGTTTTTATTGCATATTTGAGATCATTTTTGTACACTAAACAAAATAAAAGGTACAGATATAATTTAAAAATTAAATTATTAACGTTTCACTTTTTTATTTGTTGAAGTAACTTTTGAAAACGAGTCGAGAATCACATTAGTTATCGACTCGAGAAATAGGGTTTTCTTTGAGAACGACTCGAGAACGACCTTTGATATCGAGTCGAGAACTAACCTTTGAAAACGAGTCGAGAATCACATTAGTTATCGACTCGAGAAATAGGGTTTTTCTCAGGGTTTAAAAGCAAAGGGAGCAAAAGCAAAAAATCCGGTTTTGAATACTTTGCTTTGATCATCCAAAAAAGTCCGAATGACGCACTTTGGGGCAGCTGTAATCCCAACTGACGTGAATCACCCAAAAAAATGTGCAAGGACGCACTTGGTAGCATGAATCGCATTTATATGAATCGCCTTACTAAATTTAACAGTTAATTTTCACAAACGAGCGCTTCCGAGGGATTTCCGACTGTATATGAATCACCTTTTTTTATGCATACAAAGCAATTTGAAGCAAAGGATGTATTCAAAGCATTGAAAAGGCAGCAATATGACGGTATTGTGACACGTACACTATGACGCGTTAAACTGTGCTCAAAGTATTTTCTAAAATGCTTTAAAGTAAGCAAAGTATTTCAAAAATAAGTTTTTTGCTCACTGCGTCAATGTAAGCAACAGTATTCGGGTGAAGTCCGCCGTTCGGAACCGGCATTAAAACTATAGGGCCACAATTATCATATACACTTGGCCATGATAATTGCATTAAGAAGCTCGGTTCAAACCCGTCGAGGGTTGTAGTGCCAAATATTTATGTATGTATGTAAAGGCCTGTTTCAATAATCTTACTTTTTTTCGAAAATATAGCGTTTTAATACAGCCATAATCATGGCTAAAGAAAATAAGGTTGATCCACTTCTGACAAAATTACAGAAATAAGTATCACAGAGTATACAGAGGGGACACTCTGCTTGAGCGAGATGGAATATGCGTGAAGTGACAGCAAATTTGTTTACTGGTGTGCGTGAAAAAGTCAAATTTCTTTATTGGTGTGCGTGAAAATTCCAAATTTTTTTCACCACCAGAGCTCAGCTGTTGGCAGAAACTCAACACCAGAGCTCAGCTGAATGCATAACTCCCCACCAATTTTTTCTTTTGTTTTGATTCTTTTTCGTATTCACCACCAGTTTGCAAATAATTTTTCTTGGCGTCTAAATTTTTGGAAAAGTGAAATCGTGAAAAGTGAACTGTGAAAAAAAATAAAAAAACAATTATAAAATATACCAATATTTTATATTTTTATGCAGTGATCTTCATTAGTGTTTTTTCAATTTGCTGAATAGAAATTTGTACACAACCCTTGCCGCAGTGAGTGAATATATTAGTGTAAATAAATTTAACTTTACTAATGGCATTTTGCCTTTTGTAATATATTTGCAGACATAAAAAAATTCATTATGAGAGAATGCGTCATGAAATGTCCAGGTGCAGTTCGACTTTATTTCTTCCCCAATGCTGTGAAAGATGCCGAACGGTTAGTGAATCTTTTATATACTTTTATAAAGGGTTTATATGAAGGAATAAAGGGTTTTTCGAAGAGTCTGAGTCCTGAGTCTGTCTGCTGTGTGAGTCGGGTTTCTTAGTGCTGTTTTTGTGGCAACAATTCCGTCTGATTACAGTCCGTGTTCCTCCTCGTCCGTAAGGTTTGTCGAAAGTTAAATTATTTTCATTGGTTGGTTGGGCAGGGTGCGCCACAGTCCGAGCACACTTCCTCGTTGATCCTAGCCAATAAGCTGGAAGCGGATCAAGAGTGGACCTTGTAGATCTCGGCAAGAGCTTCTTCATTTTGTGTCGCTGAAACTAGTGCCTATTAGTGAAGTTATTTGAGGGCGGTCTCGGTTCAGTGGATGTTTAGTTGGGTGTTCCTTCTGATAGCTCGCCACAATGAACTTTGCGGGTTAATATTCAATTCTGTTTACTTTGCCAATTGATATGAAAAATCCTTGAAACTAAGAAAAAAAAGTGAGTTTATGTTGACATATTTTAAAAATTCAAAATGTAGAACATGGTACAGTCATTAGGTTAATACTGCATTACAGTATTAAGCCAAACTTTAGAATGTGTTGGGTCATTGTTTGATTTGAACTTTGAGATAGTCGCTTTCGAGAGGACCTTTAATTTGGGTTAGATTATTAAGGGTATTCACAAGTAATCATATGTAGAGCCATAAGCAATATTTGGTAACAAATTTTGATTTGTCATTAAATTTTGTATGAAAAATGCAATGCTTAATAATAATTTATGGCAAATCTTTATATGACGACATGTGAATATCGTTATGGTTTAATAAATGAGTAATCCATACTTTTTTAATTTTCTTATTTAAAGGACTGCAGGTTTGCTTAGAATTTAAAGGCAACTGAATCATCAATTCAAAATACCTCTCCAACCAACCTTCGGCATAAGTCACAGCGGACAGCAAATCCTTAGATTCACTTGCACGAGCCTGGTGTTATCCTTCAGACACACCGAACAAAGTTAGGCAAATTGCAACTGATTTAAAGGGGGAACAGTCAAGCCCGTAGTAATCGCAGCACGTCCATTACGGCCCGCAAAATTCAAACTTTGCCGGATTAGATTATTTTTGGCAATTTATAGAAATTGTTTACATTTTTTACTTTTTCACCACATTTTTTACACTTTTTTATTCATTCTCTCATACTTCTTCGTAGCAGGGATGCTTTTTTCAGTATAGTAGTACTTTTATACTTTCCTACTATTGAGACATTTTCGGTACAATTTAGAAAATTTCAAAATTTAATAAAATACTTAACTAAACATAATGGCCCATATTCATTGTAACAATTTGACCATTTCTGAATTTTGGCAACAAATATATAAATTTCCCAAGAAATTACCACAATTCCACGTAGAAAGAATATTTTTAGCTCAAAAAATATTTTAAAAAATCCAAGACATCTACTTCAAGTACATACAATTTCAACTTTAAGAAAATGCAGATGTTTTATAGAAACTACAGATCGATGCTGCCTTGACATAAAATTTCAAAATTTATTGTGAAATGTTTTTACTACAATTGCAATTAACATACCACAGAATAAAATACATAAGGTCTTTTCATTTCGGTTTTCCTCCAAAAAGTAAATTTTACAGGATAAAGCATTTTTCTTGTTTCCCTACAAATTGAACCCTATTTCTTTGGAACCATTAACATTTCATATTGCTTTATTTTAAAAATTTTTCAATAAAAATGTATTTCCAAAAAGTTTTGCTTGAGTTCATTATGCGGATAGGGTTCGCAATGTGTGTTTCAGTTATAAACACAAAACAAAAATTTCCATTTTAAATAGATTTCGAAGTGAATGGAAAATAGTCGTCTTATAATAAACCCCCGCGTCAGTAAATTTTTCCCCAAAAAATGTATAAAATTGGTTTGGAATTCATAAAAAAATTGTTAATTTTCTTTGAAATCGTATCAAAAGTATAATTGTACGAAATTACATACAATTGTACCGAAATATTTGTATACCGAAAATATAACTATTTCATTTGTTTAAAACAATTCTTATATAAAACAGTAAACAATAGTTGAATTTCAAAGAAAATTAGCAATATTTTTTAAATTACATATTTTGTTTAATTGTATATTGTTTCTTTAAAGAAGTTTTTAAAACAAATGAAATAGTTATATTTTCGGTATACAAATATTTCGGTACAATTGTATGTAATTTCGTACAATTATATACTACTTTTCATACGAAATCGAATCATCCCTGCGAACAATCGGAATAATTCGTGGTGAACTCACGTATAGTGTATGAAGCAAAGAACGAAAAATCAAAAAAAATGGTCCGCCATATTGGATTTCAGGGAATTTAAAGAGAGTGTCCCCTCTGTATACTCTGTGACAATACAATAAATAACAAACACAAAAAGCCAGTTTCAAAACAATTTCGACTCAGTTTGAAAATAAACTTTTTTACTGTATCCATAGTAAAAAATAAATAACAAACAAAATAGTCAGTTTCAGAACCATTGCAAACAGTTGTTTCCATAGCAATATAATAAATAACAAACAAAATCTACTCCCAGCAAACAATTTGGCTCTTTTTTGACTCTTTTAAGACTCTCATTTCGCTCAGAAAATACTGTAATTGGAGCCTATATGACGTGTTTTCCTTCTTGTAGGGGCACGATGAAATGTATGGCATAAGACTCTAATTGGAGTCTGAAATCTGACTCTAAAATGTGTCTTAAATATGAGACGGAAATATGACTTTAAAAAGAGTCTAAAATATGACTCTAATACGTTTCCCAAATATGACCAAATCTATTTTTTTGATATCTGCAATGGACAGCTGTCCTGTTGTCAGGTATGGCCATGGAATTCTATTTCAAATATCAAATCAAATTAATAACATTTCAAATATTAAAGGAAAACTTTATACCTTTTCCGGGGTTCGAACATGGGACCTCCTGTTTCGTAACTCAATGATTTGTAGTGTATACATACAAGTCTACATTACCTACCCCTACATTTCATTAGTACAAATGCACCGACAATGTATCGACATGCTAGCGCTGCACTTTTGAGTACGCTGACCCAATATACACAAATGGTTCTGGACGTTGTCAACAACAATTGAGTGTATATTGAAATGCACTCAATTTCGGTGACCGTCCTACGACACCATTCGTCAAGACCAAATTAGCGTACTCGGGGCAACGGGTGCAAATGAAATGCAGAACATAAGTATATTATATTATTGTAGTGTAAGTAAGTAGGATATATTAAGAACTAATGTATAACAGTAAAGATATAAAAGAGCCGCGTTGGCCACTAATAAAACCAGATTGAATTGGAACTTCGTTCTTTTACTATCTCACTTAATTGTGGTGCCTAGCGCCAATCCCTCACAGCTCGAAGAAGCTAAAATCTCTCAAAATTCCAACACATGTCGATCTTGCCAGTTTCCAGCCTTGGAATTGTTCTTTTGACAAACCGAAATTACAGGCAGAATTTCATGTAACCAAATACATTTCCTCCAAGGAACTGATTTCGAGTATCGACAATGATCGCATACAACTTGAGTCTGCTAAGCATAACTATTAATTTGCTAAATTCGACAACTATCGTTCAAATCTGCACCGGTTGCATGATAAAAACCATCGTCATCGCCCAAATATTGTGCCTTCTCCAATCCTTCGCTACCGAAAGTCCACCATTGGCACACTTCATGAAATTTCAGACGCCTATTTAATCAATCTATTTGCGGACACCAATTTGTGCGCCATTCATCCATAGCAATAGACAACAACCAAGCAAACAAAAGACAAAAGGAATCTTCTGAACCAACTTAAAGAAAAAAGGACAGAATGGGCAAAACTCAAAGCAAGCCGCAACAACAACAAACTACAGTCAACAACAACAGCACTACAGAAACCATAGTAATACCATCAATTCCAGAGGACATATTCATTATATTTATTATTATTATCATACTTTTCATATCGTACAAAATTAGTAAACATTTCAAATCATATGTGCACAAGCACACCACTGGCAGACCTTATGTCACTAATATATAAAAATTTCAAAAATATGTACTTAAATAAATCCTAATGGAAAATTTGAAAAAATTATTAGATAAACATTAGGAAGAGTTCCAACAGACCATATAAAGAAGAAACTATAGTGGAAAAATTACAAGAAATAGACAATTTGGACAAAGACTTTAAAATTTTAGAAAATCAATTGGAAGATATAGACAGCCATTAGGGCATTAGAATAGAATTTCATAGTACACTCCGACTAACTAGACAGCTACTAATGGCAAAATTAGAAGAAGATAATAACTCAACAGAAATAAATGCAATGGCATCTTTTAATATAGAAACTGCCTCAAAGGCATTAACAACATTCACAGGAGATTTCAGAGAATTAGACAGTTTTATAATCACAGCCGAACTAATTAACAAATCTTTAAACTCAGAAGGCAAAACAGATTTCTTACAATATTTATTTCATGCTAAATTAACAGCAACCGTGCGCACCTCGTTAGGTAGCAACTCGAAACCATCAAGTTTCGAAACCCTTAAACAACAACTCAGACTTAGATACAAAGACAATACGGCCGAGGCACAGTTACAAATAAGACTTAACAATTTACAACAACGAAATTCAAGAGTACATACGTACAAAGAACAATTATTAAATATTATAGAGGGACTGAACAGACTTGGAATCGAAAGCCTGGGGCAACAAGCCACGAAAGAAGAACAAAAAAATTTGTGCGCCATTCATCCATAGCAATAGACAACAACCAAGCAAACAAAAGACAAAAGGAATCTTCTGAACCAACTTAAAGAAAAAAGGACAGAATGGGCAAAACTCAAAGCAAGCCGCAACAACAACAAACTACAGTCAACAACAACAGCACTACAGAAACCATAGTAATACCATCAATTCCAGAGGACATATTCATTATATTTATTATTATTATCATACTTTTCATATCGTACAAAATTAGTAAACATTTCAAATCATATGTGCACAAGCACACCACTGGCAGACCTTATGTCACTAATATATAAAAATTTCAAAAATATGTACTTAAATAAATCCTAATGGAAAATTTGAAAAAATTATTAGATAAACATTAGGAAGAGTTCCAACAGACCATATAAAGAAGAAACTATAGTGGAAAAATTACAAGAAATAGACAATTTGGACAAAGACTTTAAAATTTTAGAAAATCAATTGGAAGATATAGACAGCCATTAGGGCATTAGAATAGAATTTCATAGTACACTCCGACTAACTAGACAGCTACTAATGGCAAAATTAGAAGAAGATAATAACTCAACAGAAATAAATGCAATGGCATCTTTTAATATAGAAACTGCCTCAAAGGCATTAACAACATTCACAGGAGATTTCAGAGAATTAGACAGTTTTATAATCACAGCCGAACTAATTAACAAATCTTTAAACTCAGAAGGCAAAACAGATTTCTTACAATATTTATTTCATGCTAAATTAACAGCAACCGTGCGCACCTCGTTAGGTAGCAACTCGAAACCATCAAGTTTCGAAACCCTTAAACAACAACTCAGACTTAGATACAAAGACAATACGGCCGAGGCACAGTTACAAATAAGACTTAACAATTTACAACAACGAAATTCAAGAGTACATACGTACAAAGAACAATTATTAAATATTATAGAGGGACTGAACAGACTTGGAATCGAAAGCCTGGGGCAACAAGCCACGAAAGAAGAACAAAATGTGATAGTTAAAAGGAACAACAAAATTGCGCTTGACGCATTCAAAAAAGGTCTAAACGACACCTTAAAAACCACAATATATGCTGCACGACCTAAAGACTTGTTGGAAGCAACAGAATTAGCCCTTGAGCTTGAAAACGAGTCAATGACTTCACCAAATGCAATTATGCATTTCTCAAACACACCTCGCAACAATGTCAATGATCGACATAATTCAAGAACGAATTTTAGCACACAGCGCAATTAGAATTCATTTAACCAAACTAAAAGGCACAATGAACCGATACATAACAATAACAATGACCGAAACACATTTAACTACAACAAAAATAATAACAGATATCGAAATTACAACGATAGAAACCAAAACCGAAACAACAACAACAGTTTCAACAGTCACCAAAACAGAAATAACAACAACAACAAAAACAGGTACTCCAATTACACAAACCGAAATGTACACTTCATACACAATGAGGGAAACGAACTGGGCTCGGAAAACACAAACCTTCCGGACAGCCAAAATTAAAGATTTTCAAAATTTCGGATAACAATTCAAATTTTATAAAAAATTAAATATAAAAATAACCTAATGACTTTCCTAATAGGCTCTGGCGCAGACATTTCACTGTGTAAATCCAGCAAATACGTAGATAACGAATTATATAATCCAGATGAAAAATGCAAGTTAACTGGCATTACAAGCGAAGAAATCTTTTCACTAGGTAGCATATACCTAACACTTAATTTTGGGGAACAATTCTGCAAACATGAGTTTCAATTGGTCAATTCAAATTTTCCAATCGAAACTGATGGTATATTAGGTAGAGACTTTTTGAGAAAATTTCTTTGTAAAATTAATTATGAAACTTTCACAATTTCCATGTTGATAGACGAATCCCAAATCATTTTACCTATGCATTCAAAATCCTTTAATACAATGACAATAAAAGTTCCAACAAATAATTTTTACACTCAAAACATAACGACAACAGGCAACACACCAGTTTACATTAAAAACTATAGACACACA
This sequence comes from Heteromyza rotundicornis, assembly GCA_951394025.1. Classification (NCBI taxonomy): domain Eukaryota; kingdom Metazoa; phylum Arthropoda; class Insecta; order Diptera; family Heleomyzidae; genus Heteromyza; species Heteromyza rotundicornis. The sequence goes on from OX596013.1 coordinate 20,987,803, forward strand.
CACACGGACGTGATAAATGAACAAATCAAGAAAATGCTTGAGGACGATATTATTGAACCATCAGTTAGTCCTTACAATACCCATTACTTTTACATTGATGACAAAAGAAAATGGAGACTTGTAGTGGATTTCAGAAAACTGAATGATAAAATCGTTAATGACAAATTTCCGTTATCTCGACTAGAAGACGTTCTGGACAAATTAGGAAGAGCAAAATGGTTCTCAACACTCGATATGACCAGTTCATTTCATCAAATCAAACTCGACAAAAACTCACGTAATTTAACAGCTTTCTCTACATCTAATGGACATTTTCATTTCAAACGTTTACCTTTCGGACTAAAAATTTCCTCAGACAGTTTCCAACGTATGCTAATACTTGCACTTGCAGGTTTAGATTCAAATGCATTTCTTTACGTGGATGACATAATCATCCATGGTTGTAGCATAAATCACCATAATGAAAATTTGATTAAAGTATTAGACAGGCTGCAACGGTATAATTTAAAATTAAATGCTGTTAAAATTTTTTGCGTCCAGAAGTAGTATATTTGGGACACCTAATTACTGGCGATGGTGTTAAAACTGACCCAGCCAAATATGACGCTATAAGAAATTACCCTGTCCCGAAAAATGCGCACGAAGTTAGAAGATTTGTTGCATTTTGTAATTACTATAGAAAATTTATTCCAAATTTTGCAGATATTGCCAAAAACCTAAATGCACTATTGAAGAAATCTTGTAAATTTGTTTTGTTACACTGAAAGAAAAATTAGTTACTCCGCCTTTGCTACAATATCCAGATCTTAGCAAACCTTTCATTTTAACGACTGATGCCGCAAATTATGCTTTAGGCGCAGTACTATCACAAGGCGACATAGGCAATGACTTACCTATATCATATGCAAGTAAATCGCTGCAAAAACATGATTTGAATAAAACAGTAATAGAAAAAGAACTGTTACCTATTCGGAAGAAAATGTACAGTAGTAACTGACCATAGACCACTAGTATCGTTATTTTCTCACAAAAATCCTTCATCAAAAATGACTAGAATTCGTCTAGATTTGAGTGATTACGACTATGACATAATTTACAAAAAGGGTAGCATAAACACTAATGCCGATGCATTATCCAGAATACAAATTAATTCAGAAATTTTAAAAAATATGATACCGCAAGAAGATGATAAAAATGTGAAGAAAACACTTATAATTACAAGAGGCATGGCAAATAAAGAAGCCATTAAAAATAAAGAGGCAAACAATGATGAAGAAATCATTGTGGATAGTGACAAAACCCAGAAGTCTGATCAACTTCCGATATGGGATTGCACATCCGTTAGTGACGTCAGGAATATGAAGAATTTAAAATTTTATATGGCCAAAGAAAATTAAATATATATTGAAAATAATATTGTGCACGTAGGATTTAGCGATAATTCAACGAAACCAGTTTCGTATTCGAAGAAGCTAAAAAGCAAACAAAATAATTTAAATACGCATGCGAGATACAGTGATAATTCAACGAATCTAGATTCGATTATGAAGAAACTGATATCCAAAATGAAAAAAGAAAACATATTAGAGCTAGCGCTAGCTCTAATATGTAGGTTGCTATACAACAACAAGTAAAAATTCAGTTTGCTGCATTTTACCATTCGCTGCTTCAGTGAGTTGATGCATAGGAGAAGTAATTCTCTTGTGCGTCATACCAATACTTACTTATAGCGTCGCTTGGATAAAATAGAATGCATAAAGAGTGCTGACGAGGATCCGTGGCTGGATCCGAAACAGCTGTACACTCTGCCAGACTGAGTTTTTGCTTAGTTGTTGTACTCCCTTTTCCAAAATTAGTTTTTTGGAAAATGAGCTAAAACCCATAATTAATACATAAATTATGAAAAGCTCAATAAAAATCTGAATTTTTTACTAAAAAAAAAGCTAGCCAACAATGATAAAATATTCCAAAGAATCTCAAAAGAAGAATTTAAAAACATATTTATAAACATACAACAAAGCCCTCAAAATAGAAAAAGTCCTCAACTCAAAATTTTAATTTATGACCCATCAAAAAGAATACAGGATGACATTACGAAATTTAAACTCCTTGACGAATACCACACAACAGGACACTTACGAGTTAGAAGAACAATGATAAAACTAAAGCAAAGGTACGTGTGGAAAAACATGTATAAAATGGTAAAGAAATTTGTATCGCAATTTGACATATGCGCGAAAAGTAAACAAACACGCCACACTATTGAACCACTAACGATAACAGACACGCCTAGTAAGGACCGGTACAGAAAGTTTTGCAAATTTTGAAATTTCTACAAATTTTTTTCTATTCATCAAGTAGGCTTTGACTTTTTTTTTTTTGCTACTGTAATATTTGTCATTTACAAAACTGGTTTGGTTGTTGCGATATCAGTATCACAAGTCACAAAAATGAGCTCCAAAGAAGAACTCCGCAAACAAATTTTGTACATTTGGACTAATAATCCAAATATTACGTACAAAAATTTAGCGAAACTCGCAAAAACTACATATGCGACCGCGCGAAGGACAGTTTTGCGGTTTCAGGAGAATCTCTCGGTTAAGGATAAGCCAAGAAGTGGTCGTCCTAAAGGTTCAACGGACGCAACTCTAGATAAGAAAGTGGTATCCATTGTGAAGAAGAACCGTTCCATGTCAACAAGAGATATTGCTAAAAAAGCAGGGACTACGCATGTGCAAGTCATTCGAATAAATCAGCGAAATGGTATAAAAACATACAAAAAGAAAAAAGTTCCAAAACGCAGCGAAAAACAGACTAAAAAAAGCATTTCTCTTGCACGGAAGTTGTACGAAACGAAACTGGCAAACAAAAACTTCTGCGTAGTTATGGATGACGAAACATACGTGAAAATGGACTTAAGGACTTTGCCTGGTCACCAGTTTTACTCAATGCAGCCTGAGGAAGATATTCCTGAATCGGAGAAAACCATTCGTGTGGAAAAGTTTGGGAAGAAAACATTAATTTGGCAAGCCATTTGCCAATGCGGCAAAAAATCGACCCCGTACTTCACTGTGGGCACAATTAACACGCAAATTTATGTCAAAGAGTGTCTGCAGAAACGTCTGCTGCCCTTCTTACGGAAACACAATGGTCCAACCTTGTTTTGGCCAGATTTGGCTCCAGCACATTATGCTAATGTCACTCAGAAGTGGTTCAGTGACAGCAATATCCATTATGTTACAAAAAACATTAACCCACCAAATGTACCAGAGTTGCGACCAATTGAGCGATTTTGGGCTCTAATGAAATCCAATCTGCAGAAAATGGGTAAATCAACCAATTCTGTAGCGGAAATGAAAGCTATGTGGCAAAAAGCATCCAAAAAAGTGAGTGAATCGGTTGTACAAACCTTGATGGAGGGTATTGCAAGAAAAGTTCGCGCCTATGGACAACAGCGCATAAATTGACTTAACTTTTACTTTTTTTTTTTCTGCAATAACATATTTAAGTATTGGTAAAAAAATAAATTTTAATAAACTGTAGAATAAAACGTATTGAGAATTTTCAATTTTGCAAAACTTTCTGTACCGGTCCTTAATAGTTTCCAAACATTGTCAATCGACACCGTAGGACCGTTACGTATATCCAATGGATTTCGGTACATACTAACAATGCAATGTGATCTCACAAAATTTGTAATATCATACCCTATATCAACAAAAGACGCCGACACTGTCGCAAGAACACTCGTAGAACAAGTAATTTTAAAGTATGGCCATTTTCAAGTACTAAAATCTGATAATGGTACTGAATTCAAAAATGGGTTAATGCACAGCATAACTATTAAAAATAAAACAAATATTTTCTACTCCCTACCATCATCAAACGATAGGGTCACTTGAAAGGAACCACAGGGTTCTTAATGAATTTCTATTAATATCAACAAATGACCATGAATGGGACAAGTGGATACCGTATTTTACTTTTGCTTACAACACGACTCCACACGTTGACACTGGATACACACCCTTTGAACTTGTATACGGAAAATTACCATGTTTACCCAACCAAATTTTTGAAACTGAAACCAAAACTTATGATCTCGACAGCTATCGAAGCGAGATGTGTACGAAACTAAATTTTTCACTAAATAAAGCCAAAGAAATGTTAATTAGGGCTAAGGAGAAACGAACTGACAAAAATTTAAATAATATACAAAAACTTAATATAGAAATAGGAGACCTAGTGTTATTAAAAGTAGAAATAGAAAGAAATATGAAAAACCATATAAGGGACCATTTATAGTATTAGCTAAATTAGGAGTTAATACAAAAATAGAATATAATGGAAAACCAAAAATTATTCATAACAATCAGCTGATACCTTACAAGGCAGCAATATAGCAATAAGACAATAACTATTAAATTTAAAAACTTTTTACACATATGTTATTATAAATCATACTTGTTTATTTCATAAAAATATTTTTACACTTAAAAACAAATTTAAAAAAAAAAATATAAATTTTAAATATATTTTACTATAAATTATTAATTATAATCATATATTTGCTTATTTCAGAATTTCATAATATAAATCAATATTCTATAAAAATATTATTTTCAATCATATCACCTAACAATTTTATAACTACAATCTTCTCTGAAAATTCTTTTCAAAATCATTATTCTTCAAATAATTTTCATCTTAAGGGTAAGGGTGTAGAGTATACAAGATATAGTGTATACAATGTGTAGTGTATACAAGGTGTAGTGTATACAAGGTGTAGTGTATACAAGTATACAAGTCTACATTACCTACCCCTACATTTCATTGGTACAAATGCACCGACAATGTATCGACATGCTAGCGCTGCACTTTTGAGTACGCTGACCCAATATACACAAATGGTTCTGGACGTTGTCAACAACAATTGAGTGTATATTAAGGTATTGAATCCCGAAGTGTTTTTGAAAATCCCGGGATTTGAAATTACAATCCCGGGATCCCGGGATTTGTTCGGGATTTTCGGGATTTTCCAATTAAATACAATAATTAATATAAAATTAAAGAAAAAATTGTTGCAACAATATTTTAAGTTTAATTTCATTTTAATTCGACAAGGAAATAATATTTATTAAATATAACATTAAACAAAACAAATAATATTTAAAATAAATAAGTCGAACAAAAAGTAATTCTTTTTAAATTACATTGATCGAACAAATAATTTTTTTTTTGCCACCTGAATCTGAATATAATCATAAAATTCTGCCAGCTCCATTTCATGCTACACACGAAAAAGTTATTTTCAGTAGTTTTAGTATTATAGCTGGAACGGATACACGAATTCTTGTTTAAAACATATATCTTTTTTGTAAAAAAAAATTTTTTTAATTCAAAAAATTTTATTTAGATCGATAAAAATTGTTTGTTAACTATTATTTTTGTGTGTGTGTAGCACTAAATCTGCAAAAGTGGGTTTTTTAATTTACCAATTAGATTGGATGTAAATGCACGGCTGTATTTTTGTAGAAAACCGTCAAAAATATCTTGAACAAGGCATAAAAAAAGTCTTTTTTGAATCCCGGGATTCCGGACTGAAAATCCGGGTTTCCGGGATTGAGAAAACGTCCGGGATTTCGGGATCCCGGGATTGAATGCCTTAGTGTATATTGAAATGCACTCAATTTCGGTGACCGTCCTACGACACCACTCGTCAAGACCAAATTAGCGTACTCGGGGCAACGGGTGCAAATGAAATGCAGAACATAAGTATATTATATTATTGTAGTGTAAGTAAGTAGGATATATTAAGAACTAATGTATAACAGTTATAAGTAAAGATATAAAAGAGCCGCGTTGGCCACTTATAAAACCAGATTGAATTGGAACTTCGTTCTTTTACTATCTTACTTAATTTTGGTGCCTATCCCTCACAGCTCGAAGAAGCTAAAATCTCTCAAAATTCCAACACAGCTTAACCCTCTGAGTTACGGTGCCTCTATCATTCATGCCGATAAAAACAAAGCATATTATAAGCAAAGCATATATAATTATTTTGGCTGAAAAATCCTCAAAAATTAGATACTTTTGGGACTCTAAATTCTGAGAGCTCAAAAAATCCTCGAAAATTAGATACTTTTGGGACTCTAAATTCTGAGCGCTCAAAAAATCATCCAAAATTAGATACTTTTCGCACTCTAAATTCTAAGCGCTCAAAAAATCCTCAAAAATTAGATACTTTCGGGACTCTAAATTCTGAGCGCTCAAAAAATCATAAAAAATTATATACTTTTCGGACTCTAAATTCTGAGCGCTCATAATATTGTTTGCTGGGATGCTGTGAAATCGCTGCCTGCGTGAGGCACTTTGCGTTTTCGAAATTAGATTTTTTAAATATCGAAAGAGTTCTGAGATTAGATAGCGAATAACGCCTCTGTGTGTGCAGGCCTTAATTTATGTTTTGAAATTTTATATTTGATGTTAAAAATATTTTATGAGTTTTGAGTTTTCAAACATACATTATATCGAGAAGCCGATTAGAAAATTTTTTATTTTAATTGGATTTTTTATTCTTGATCAGCATCACATGCTGAGTCGATTTAGCCATGTCCGTCTGCCTGTCCGCCCGTCAGTCTGTCTGCCTGTCTGTCCGCATTTATGACGTAAATTACTAATTTGCTATTAAGGCATTCAATCCCGGGATCCCGAATCCGGAAATCCCGGGATCCCGAACGTTTTCTAAATCGGAAACCCGGGATTTTGAGTCCGAAATCCCGGGATTCAAAGAATTGATTTTTTTATGCATTGTTTAAGATATTTTCGACTCTTTTCCACAGAAATACTGCAGTGCGTTTACTTTCAATCTAATTGGTAAACACAAAAAGCTCACTTTCGTAGACTTAGTGCTACACACACAAAAAATTAAGACAATTTTTGTCAATAACAGTAATCAAAACATTTTTATTGATCTGAATAAAATTTTTTCAAATTGAAACAATTTTTTTTATTTGACAAAAGAGTAGATATATTTAATAAAATTATTTTGTGACAGCGTGGCAAAATAAATAATAAAGCAACTCAATTTGACACATAAAATATCAAACTTGTTCGATCAGAGTAATTTAAAATTAATAACTTTTGGTCTTATTTATTTTAAATTTTGTTTTGTTTAATGCAATATTTATTAAACAGTATTTCTACGTTGAATTAAAATAAAATTAAGCTTAAAATATTGTTGCAACAGTTTTTTCTTTAATCCCGAATAAATCCCGGGATCCCGGGATTGTAATTTCAAATCCCGAAATCCCGAAAACACTTCGGAATTGAATGCCTTATTTGCTATGCAGGGCATATTTTGAGGATTTTTTACAACTACCCAAATCAAATATAAAATGGAATGAAATAAGAAATTACCACGTTTTCATAAGCTTGTAAATACTTTTTATTTACATTTATTTGCATATCGCTTATTCCCTGCAATATAGATACAACTCAAAATTCGGGGTTTCGGAGTTATGAATGCCACTAGGATCCTCAGATATTTTTATACATGCTGCCAAAAGACAGAATTCATATCTTTAATTTTTTATGTAGGTTAACCTTTTTTTAAAACATTCCAAATGCTGAAACTCATATAAAATATTCTAATTTTAAATCACGATTTCCCAACAATATGATTTTTTGAGTTGTGTCATTATTGCAGGGAATGATCGATATGTAGGTTAGGTTAGGGTGGCGGCTATAAGCCTCGCATAGACCACAATGGGTTCATAGCAATACCACAGAGCTCTCTTATCCTTTACGTGAAGATTGTAGTTCTTCTTCCATGGTCTATATCTAGACCGAACATGCCGGACTTTATTGCGAAGGTTTTTAGACTTTTAAGTTCAGTGGTTGCGACTTCATTTCATCCGAGTTAGAGACAGAATAAAGTTAGACTTCCTTCTGTCGTACGAGGGCCAGAAAATGTTTGTAGTATTGCTGTGAGTAGGGTTGCCACTTGCAAAATAAGCTTCGTCTGGATTTTGAAAAAAATTATCTGGATTTTTCCGATTTCAACTGGACATTTAAAGAAAAAGTCGGAAAATTATTTGAATTACAATGGCATACTTTGTGAGAAATAGTAAATTAATAGCAATAGCAATATTCAAGATATATATTCTCAGTGGGCATTTTCACGGTATATGTACCACTTTTTGATACAAAATGTATACACATTTAGACAAAATTGTACAAAATATGTACTACTTGTTGCATAAATAGGAAAATTTATACCAAAAATACATACATTTTTTGGACCAAAATGCAATTCTATACATTATGATAATCAAAATATACCGAAAAGTTAGTTGTTTTTAGGCGCGATTACTAGTTTGTAACGGCTTTGGTTACCTCCCATTTACATGCAACAAAAATTGTAACTTTGTCATGCGCCAGAATAGACCTGTAAATTTGACGTTTAAAGCTTTACAACTTTAGTTTAAAAACAATACAATTCTAACCTTTCTGTTTATAAGTATGTGGAATTTTTTACAGTCTTCATTATAGTTTAGTTTTATAATTCTGTAATCAAAAGCAAGAACACTTTTTAAAAAAAATTTAACGTGGATTGGTTTTAGAAGATTCTTCATAAAATTTGTAGAATGCCGTATACAGTATAATTCAATTCATGCTCAAGTTCTTAAGAGAATACTGCAATTGACAGAATTAGTTCACATTTCATTGGATAAACCATCATTATATTTCTTTCCTTAGTGCAAATGTAGATGGCTAAAAACTCTTTCGAAGTAATTGAAAAAATATAATTATTAGACCGAAAACTTTATCTCTTTAATAAAAACGAAAATGCTATTGTCCGTTGGGGTTTCTGACATATTTTTTTTTTTTCTGAAAAATATCAGTGAAAATTTTATCTGGACAAATTATTGAAAAACTGGACTCTGGACAAAAGATACAAAATCTGGACAATCCAGACGAATCCAGACCGTGTGGCAACCCTAGCTGTGAGTGATATGCTTCCATCTATTACCAGCTGCTAAAATATCGTATGTAGTTATAATAACTTTTTAAATCGAGTCCCCGTTGTCGATTTCACGACTAAGCGATTATTGAAACAAGACATACAACGAACGTTTCATGAACGAAATGAACAGTGTAGCATTTCGAGCGTAGTTCTAGTAAGAGAATTTAATGACAGTTGTAGTTAGAGAATTGTAGTTAGTTCTTCTTCAAACTGAGCAATGCGGTATCTAATTTGTATCTTACTTGCGAACATTTGCTTAAATTTACATTTTCTCCACTTTCTGTTTACTTTTGAATAAAAACCATAATTTTCTTTTATTAAAACCATTTTAAGTAAAACCATAAAAAAAACCATAATTATCTTTTATTAAAACCATTTTAAATATAAAAAATTACCTATATTGAGTTATGGTGCGAATTCCGGAGTTCTTTCCATCAACTCCACTAACTTTGCAAGCTGTGGTTTGTTGCTTTATATCCAAATAAAAAAACACCGCGAACATGAGAAAATTTGTATTTCGTTTAGACTTTAACCATTTTCAACAAAAATATCAATAAAAACGAACTTTTTGCACTCATAAATTAGTCCATTTTATTCCAATGATTATGATCTTATATTCGAAGGATGTGTATTTAAATTTTGGTTTTAATGGTATAAAGAAATGTCCTTTTGAAATTAATGTTCTTTCAATATTTTCAAGTAAGGAAAACTTCAACCTCAATTTTCGAAAAAGGCGAAAATTGCAAACAAACAACTTTGTAACGAAAATAAAATATTTTTCGATTAAATACTTTAATTTCACAATGGATAGAAATTTTATCGATATCATGATAGGACCCTTAGTCTCGAAGAAGTGTTGTATGTTTCAGATTTGCATTCATATTTGCTATCCGTTTCAAAAATCATCGACAAAGGTTTTGAAGTACGAATTCGTCAAAAGGATTGATAAAAATGGACAAATTTTGTGCAGTGCAGAACGAAACGGAAATTTGTATTATCTAAGATAGGTTAGACTAACATATGACCACAGGGACGTAACCAGAAAAAAATTTCGGGCGTTATTCATACAAAATTTTGTTTACTTATACTGAAGAAATAAACAACAGATCGCTTTTTTCAAATAAATCTTTTGATTTTTCATAAAAAAAAATAGATAAAAAAAAAAAATTTGGAAAAAAACCCCGAAGGGAAGTTTATGAAAAAAGGATTTATTCTAAATCGACGCATTGTGTTCATATATTTCGGGGGGTTCGGCACCCTAAAGCCCTCCAAACTCCCCTCCCTTTCATGGGTACGTCCCAGATTTCATTTTAAAAACACTTTCATTTGATTCACAGAAAATTTCGAATAACTATAAACTTTCACAAGGTGTTTCACTTTGATTAGCGACGAAAAACTATGTACAGCTCTGGTGGGTCCCAGGGCACTGCGACATAGAAGGCAATGAGAAGGCAGACGATATGGCTAAACAGGGCGTCTTACTTGAAACAGAACCTTTATGTATTAATTCTTCAATAAAATTCTTCTAAAACAAACAGGATAATTACAATCTTCTAGGAGCTGGTAATAGATGGAAGCATATCACTCACAGCAAGACTACAAAAATTTTGTGGCCCTCGTACGACAGGACGAAGTCTAACTTTATTCTGTCTAACTCGGATGGAATGACAATTGGAATAACAACTGTCTCATCGTCCACCATGCAAGACGTATGGGGCTCACATCCATAGACTGGTGCCGCAACTGCAATGAGCCTGATGAGGAGGAAACTCTGGAACACTTACTCTGCAACTGTCCGACTTTAACCAGAACCAGATGGAAGATTCTTGGTAGATCAACGTGCAACACGTTAGGCGAAGTCGCAACCACTGAACTTAAAAGTCTAAGAACCTTCGCAATAATGTCCGGCACGTTCGGGCTAGATGTAGACCATGGAAGAAGGTCAACAATCTTCACGTAAAGGATAAGAGAGCTTTGTGGTATTGCTATGGACCCGCCACACTAACCTAACCTAACCTTCACTTTATTGTAAATGTAAACCGTGATATTCGAAGCTTAATAACAAATGCTAGAAACTGCAATTTTTACAGTTTTTGGTACACGAAAGTTTTTAATAAAATAAAATATCGAGGAGCTTAAACTCCTCCCCTGGTTACGTCCCTGGCTACCACGCTCTATTTTACTCGAAGTCAGCAGTTCTTCTTTCATGGTCTTTATCCAAACAGACGGTTTTGGTCTCCATTGCGAAGTGTTTCAGTTGAGCAAGTTGCATAGTAGTTACCCCCATTAGCGAGTTAAAAAAAAAAATCTAAAATAAAAAAAGATAAAAAATTCGGCAACATTGTGAAATTAAATACGAAAAATGTTATCATTAAAAATAGGGTGAAAGTTATCTTTAAAAATAGGGTAACACCGACAAAAATTGGTTTTTCTCTTCTAACTTCAGATTTTGGGGGTGTAATCAAAATTTCTGGTACGCAGATGTCATTTTCTTGGACATACCTACAACGTGTAATAGGTGGCGTCCCAAGTTCTGGGCGACTGTAACGCAGTGTAATCAAATTTTTATAGTACGATTACTTGTATATGCTATACTGAATAAACACGACAAAAAACTTCATCAAAGTTAAAATTTTGATTTTATTTTTTTCGCATTTACTTTTTATTGAACAATTTTTAAGTTTAAATTTGATTTTAAAAACGGAAAATTACAAAGGAATTGAACTTTCGCAACTATAGCTTAATCCGACCATTATCTGAATTTAGTAGAGATGAGCGCGAGATAGTCGTGAGCGTGCGTGATTCAGTTTTTGGATGCGGTATGTTTATCTATTTGAAATGATAAAAAGCTACACTAAATAAATTGAAATATTGAATATTTCACAAGCGGTTCCCTTTCTGATTTTCATTTCTGATTTTCATGTTGGAAAAAGTAGTTTGAAAAATATTTAATTTTCGCTGTTAACTGGAGCTTTTTTTAATAACCGCATTTGGTATGATTGAAGCTATTTAAAGTTTCACAAAAATTCCTACTTGACTTAAGTATCTACTTTATTTGACATATAATACTCTAATTGGGCAGATGATAAGTATGAATTTAATTTTAATTATGATTATTAAAAAAAAACTGTCAGAGGTCAAATGACGTCACATGATGTCGTTTTGACGGTAAAATTACCAATAAAACAATACCGGTCATTGCCCATCACTTAGTACCTGGGTTGGCAACCGAAACCGTAAACAAAACCGAATGAAACCGATTCATTTTAGGGAGCGAAACCGAAACCGTTTCATCATAACCGATTGAATGGGTTCAACCAAAACCAATTGAAAAGGTTTCGGGTTTTTAATCGGTTTTTAAAAGGTTTTCGTACACAAAATTGACTTGAAATATTTTTTTCTAAAAAAAAATGCATCGCATTTCATTTATTTATTTCATAAATTTTTAAAATATAGGAAAATAATTTTTTTTGAATCTCTACTTATATAAAATTCTTTGTGAGTGTGTACCCTGCATGAAACAACTGACTCCCATTTTACTGGATCTATAGGGTATACAGTAGAGCTGTCCAAAAAAATTTGACCGATCTGTTTCGAAAGTGGCTTAAATAATGCAAATACACCCGAAACTCTTCAGTTTGAAATTTCAAGCCGATCCGATAACTGCAACGGGGGGTTTCCGCCAAAATGGGTTAATTATGTTTTTTTTTCTCGTATTTTTCTTGATCTAAAACAAACTTAAAATTTGTGTTTTTTTTTTCCCATACAAGTGTTAGCCCGTTTTTGCCAACTTTAGGGCCTTTGCGGGCCGAGTTGCCGTTATCGGATCGGCTTGAAATTTCCAACTTAAGAGTTTTGGGTGTATTTGCATTATTTAAACCACTTTCGAAACAGATCGGGCAAATTTTTTTTTTTTTTTTTGGCAGCTCTAGTATACAGCAAGATTATAGTTACAATGGGTGAATTAAGAACTTGTAGAGCTGTAGATTGGTTCCGAACTAAACACAGGTAATGCAGAGGTAGTGTGGGAACAGGTTTACTTAAGAGCCTCGACCCCAAATTCTTTTATTTTTTTTTTTTTTGGAAGTAGGTTTTGACTCCCTGAAACGAAATTTGGAAGAACTTTGCCCCGCTCGCCTAGTTTCCGAGATATTTGCATTCAAAGTTCCGAAATTTCCCTACAAAATGCTCGATTTTTTCTCTTTATTCAATAAATTCTTCTTCTTCTTTTGGTGACATTTCAAAAAGGTGTGTTACTTTTATTTTTTTGGAAAATTTTCAAAGATTTCTACAACACCACAATTACAATAGTGAAGTTATATTATTGTTGTTGTTGTAATGCTGATGTAATGCTGTTGTAATTTTGTTGTAACAACCCCGTGAAACAATGTGTAATATTGAAACTATTACAAACAAACCGCAATAACACTAACACGCTTCCATCATAATATAGGTGATGGAGAATTGCGCCGCAGTCAAAAAATCGACATGGTTCGAGCTCCCAAGCCCACATATAAATAGGTCAAAATTAGGTCTTGATATAAAAATTTTATTTTGGTGGACTGGATTGAAAATTTCTACAAACGGATTTTGAACGTGGTCCGACTTTCCGAAACCACCTATAAATGGCTCAAAATGGGGTCTTGAGACAATATTTTTTTATGTTCGAGGTACTTCTAAATGGATTATACTGTGTGGGGGTATTTTAGCTTCGGCATAGTGGAAGATAGTTCACTCTCTAGTTTTCGCTACAATTTTGTATGTTCAGATGGATGCGTCTTAAGCCGCAATAACGCATACATGCATCCATCATCCAATTTTTTCAGGTTTAGATTGATGCGTTTTAGTGTTATTTTTGCTTGTTTGTAATATTTTCAATATTCCACACTGTTTTGCAGGGTTGGCACAACAAAATTACAACAATAACAACCGCATTCCCACAACATTACAGCTACAACATTGCAATAAAATTACAAAAACAACAACATTAGGGTATCACCATTGCAACAACAACATTACAACAAAAACAATACAACTGCATTATTGTAATTGTGGTTTTGTCGTAATTTGTGCAGAAAGAAGAAACAATCGAACATTTTGTATGGGAAATTTCGGAACTTGAAATGCAAATATCTCGGAAACTATAGGTGAGCGGGAAAAAAATGCTTCCGGGGTTTCGATTTAGTGTAAAAAGTGTCAAGCTACTAAGCTACTCAGTTGATTTGTGAAGCGAATTAGAAGATGACTTCGTATAAAAATGAAAATCAAAAAAAATAAAAAAAATTAAGTGTGTTTTTTTCTATAACCCTTATATTAACTTGTTTTCGGTGGAGTATATATATATATATATATACTAGCTGGTTCACACCCGGCGTTGCACGGGTTGTATAAAATTAATAAGAATTTGCGACAACTTCAATGCACCCAAAAATTGTCCAAGGACGCACTTGGTGGCAGTTGTAATCCCACCAGGTATGATTTACCCAAAAAAGGTCTGAGGACGCACTTGGTGCCAGTTGTAATCCCAACCGGTATGATTCACCCAAAAAAAAAGTCCAAGGACGCACTTGGTGGCAGCTGTAATCCCACTCGGTATGATTCACCCGAAAAATGTCCAAGCAAGCACTTGGTGGTATCCAAGGAAGTACTTGGTGGCAGCTGTAAACCCACCGGATATGATTCACCCAAAATATGTCCAAGGACGCACTTGGTGAAATCTGTAATCGCCCTCGGCGTTATTAACACAAAAAATATGCAAGGATGTTTTGTTGGTGGCATGAACCACTCAACATTCGATGGTTACCAAGTTCCATTTTAATTATATTTTTTGTTGTATGGGAGGTGCTACGCCCCGTTTTCCAAATCCAATCTCTCATGTCCTATTGCAAATTCCATTACTTACACAATTTTACCTTAAAATTCAATAAAACCATTAAAGCCGTTTAATCGTGTTATGGGGTAGAAAATTGTATAGGCGGTGCCACGCCCCTTCTCCAATTGTTCCCATATTCGACACATAGCAGGAAAAACATACTATACAACTCTATTCCAAATTTCATTAAAATATATACAATAGTTGCTTTATTAGCTGTTATTTAAGTTACGTGTTGTGTGGGCGGTGCCACGCCCCTCGCCCAATTATGCTCATATGTGGCATAAAGCTTGGAAAAGTTATTATGCAACTTCGTGACAAATTTCATCTTTATATATTCAATATTCAATTCAATAGTTACTAAATTACCTTGTAAACATATTTTGTGTTGTATGGGAGGTACCACGCCCCTTTGTCCAATCCCAACCGCATATACCATATGTTACATGTCGATACCTATATAATTTATCCTGAAAGTTTCAAGAGAATCGGTACAGCCGCTTAGCCGTGATGCTCGGACAAACAGACAGACAGACAGACACACAATCAGTTTTATAATATACTAGCTGGGCTCGGTCCGCTTCGCTGGGCCTAAATAATTTTTTGTTGTTGCATTGTCTGCAATGTAATGGATGAATGGATGAAAGTAATTTTTAAATATATATGTTTAATTGGTGTTTATACTGTGGAGTTAATTTTGTACAATTTTATAGAGAGGAAAATTGATGTAGCGATCGGTATTGAAATAGGTTTTGATGAATGAATGATTCGTATTGTATGTATGTATGTAGCGCAGTAAAGTATGTTTGGAAGATTATTGAAATTAAATTAAATGACATGTGGTATAAGTATTTGAAACAAATGCCGTTAATTCGGCCGGTGCAAACGACTGGATTACGATCTTTGAGCTTTGGTACGTAGCCGAATGCTCGCACAAAATGGCCCGGCAGTGTAAACACTTGAAAACGAAAACATCTGTAGATTCCGATGCTGGTGCGGGAGGGAATATTCAGTCAGTGTAAACGGTTGCACGAACGGAATTTCGTTTACGATTGGAGTTCGCGACAAAAGTTGTGTTCGCTCCTACGGTCTAAGTGCACTTTCAAATTAAGTAAAAATAAGTACCTTTATTCCTTTTAGACAAAATTAAACCAAAAATTCCCGTAGGAAGGGAAATTTGCCTAAAGTTGGCTGCACTGGTTGAGCGCCCCGTCTGTGAGGAGTGTTGCCACATTGAGAGACGTTCTGTTGTGTTTTTGTAAATTTTTCTTGTGGGAAGAAAGTGATTTCTATAACTTGTTGGGACAATTTTGCAGTGCTTATTTGCAAACAAATTTTTTTATTCCAATATCTTTGCTGGAAGAATTTTCGAGAAAGTACCGCGGCGGCGGAATTTTGGGTATTTTAAGTTGTAATGAAGTACTGTGTGTAGGGTTACTGTGAAAGTGGGCGACTTTCGCAGTGAGCATTTAAGGTCGCCACACATGAATACAAAATTTCGTTGGTGTCGTGGTACTTTTTCTTGAAAATACGATAGTACGCTCTAGAATGATATGCATTTGTTTTTGTTTTTTTGAAAATTTTCAGCACGAAAAAATTTGTCCCAGCCGAATATCGCCTTGCAATTTTTGAGCAATTTTTGGGGAAATTTCGCGGCAGTGTGTGGGGAGCTTTAAGTTGGGTATAATTTAATTTCCATTCACAATAGACATTTTTCCGTAGTTATTTGGAATGTAAATGCATTTAAGTGGAAATGAAGTACTGTGAAAGTGGGCGTAAAATGTGCACTGGGAGATTGGGGCAAATTATGGAATTGCGAATATGTAATACTCAAGGAGAAGCCGCGTTATTTTGGCATTGTCTTAGGTTTTTTCCATTGTTGAAAAGTCACATGCAATCAAATGGAAATAACCTTAATTATTACTCCCTGCTGCATTTAATGTTGAAAATACACGAAGTTGTTGAAATTTGTGACTTGAAATACTTTAGCAAATCAATTTCTTACTTTGAAAGAAACCGAAAGGGTTTTTTAACCCGCAGATACAGATATGGTAACACTGCTGTGGGGAAAAATTAAGTCCTAGGTGGCAACCAAGTTGATTGTTGATCATATGGTATTTGCTTTAAAAGATTCACAAATGTGAGAGAAATACGTATTTTCTAACTTGTCGGCGGTAAAAGTGGGCGTGTCAAAACCTATCCTATGTCACGACTCACGACCCCTAGAACACACATATAAATTTTGGTGAGAATCGGTGCTGTAGTTTTCGCGTCCACTGGCGACAAACATACACGTCTCTTTTATATATATAGATATAGGGATATCCTCAAATCAGCTTCGAGCTTCCACATGAGCTAGAGAGCTGAAATTTGGAACCCTGAAAGAACTCCGGTGACAATGCATTCCATTAAATGTTGGGGGGACTCAAACCCCTTTTTTTTAACATGGTATAACTTCCAATTCATTCAAGCTACAATGGTGGTAGGTGAATTCTTATTGTTATAAAGAAATTTTGTACCCTTTGGAAAGGGGGGTGTGAGGGCAAAGGGGAGCGGGATGGAGCCAATTTAAAGTTCTAACTTTCGTATTTTGTAAGCTACAAGGCTTAAGTTTTTTACTTAGGTTCGCATTCGGAAAAAAGAGTAAAAAAGTTGAAGGGGGGAAAATTAAAAAAAAAAAAAATTAAGGGTTTTTGGAGACTTTAAAATCTGCAATGATATTAGGAGGAAAGTAGCCAAAAACCCTTAATTTTAAATCGAAATTGCGGAAATTCATTTAAAGGAAATTTATTTTCTGCTTTTTAATCGGTTAAAGGGTTATATTTTAAAAAACTTGTTTTTTACTCTTTTTCATTTATTTGTAGGATCAAGCGAAGGAATTTGTGACATTAACACTTGTGCGTTTGTTCCTGTTGTTTTTCAGCCACCCGGTATTTTAAGGAAATTACCGCCATGAAATGAAAACAAAACTGCTATATTACCTTTGCAACCAAAACGCGTGTACTTAGCTTTTCCTTTTGTTTTGACACGCACAACTAAAAGGGTTTCTATGCGCGTAGTAAAACCAATGAAGAAAGTCTTTTGGATGCATGTATGTATACACAAAATAAATCACAATTAATTAATAAATTGTTGTGATCACATGAAATGCTATTTGCAGGAAGTTTAAAAATTACATAAATTCATCGATACACCTTAAAGCACAATCGTGCCATGTCCATGTTATTTTACGTAAATAACAAAATTTGTTCGTTTTTAAGTGTTTATACTGCCCGAGCATTTTGAGCAAATATTCGGCTACGTACAAAAAATCAAAGATCGCAAACCGGTCGTTAGCACCGCCCAACAAAACAAAAAACATCGTTTACCAAAGAGCATTGCAATAAAACCTATTCACTCATTTAATTTCTTCTCATTTAACTTGCGCAACAAAAACCAAATTAAAATACATATCGATACCTTAAAGCACAACCATCCTATGTCCATTTTTTCAAAACTCTAGAAAATGAAAAACAAGTTTTCAAATTGGTATGTTTTGTATGGAAATTGATTTTTATCTCCTCATTTTTCAATTACTTTCATCACGATTCCCACAAACCACTATAGCCTATCTGATGCAGCTTCTTCTCAGGAATCCAAAAATGCATAAAACTCGATTTTCATGAAAACGGACATAGGATGGTTGTGCTTTAAGGTATCAATAGTATCATTACACTTATACCATTTAATTTAATTTCAATAATCTTCCAAACATACTTCACTGCGCTACATACATACAATACGAATCATTCATTCATCAAAATCTATTTCAATACAAATCCCTACATCAATTGTCCTGTCTATAAAATCGTACTAAATTAACTCCACAGTTTAAAAACCAATTAAATGTTGCATATACACTCCGCCTCCATAGATTTTTTTGTTGTTGTCGATTTTTATTGACTATGCATTGTTGTAAAACTTTTTGCAAAAACGATAATTTTGGGAAAAATACCGTTAGTTTGTTTTGTTGAATTTTTCTAAAACATTTGGAATTTTTTTTACGTCAGTAGAATAGGTTCACTTTCTATAACGTTCAAAAATCGAGAAACAAAGAAGTCAAATGCATTTGATTTTACTAAAAAATTGTTTGTTATTAAGTATCAGTAATGACTACTACTCCCTTTATTTAGTATAATTCCGTAAATTCAGGTTGGCATGGAATCATACAGTTTCTTTAAGAAATTCATGGAAATTTGTCTCTAAGCTGTTGTTATGGCTTCAATGAGTGTTTCCTTGTCATAGAATTGGAAGCCGGAATCATTCAAATCGGGGGAGTATGGAAGCAACAATTCAACATTTTTCTCACTGATCCAACTTTTAACTATACGAGCAGTATGAATGGGAGCATTATCGTGTTGGTAGGTCCATTGCAATGGCCCAAAAATGTCCGAAAAGTTTGGAAAAGCTCTTTCGAGGATGTTTGTGTATGAATTTGCCGGCATTCTGGATTTTTGAAACTTTCCCGATTTGAACGTTATTGAAAATGAGTGACGATGGCTAGTACACAAAGTGTATGATTCCGGCTGCCAATTCTATGACAAGGAAACACCCAAAATGCCGTAGTTTTTGAGCTATCGACTCCATATTTTGGAAATCGTATTTTTTTTGCTTTTATTTGGATGGTATTGAAAATGGACAACATCGGACAAAAATCACGCCTACCTCCCATACAAAATGGCCGCCAAAGATTATTATTATTGGTTTTCTTTAGCAATACTGAACTGATTGTATTTGGTTATAAAGATGTCTAGAATGAAGTGGGAAATGTACGATAGCGGTCGCAGTTTTGGAGATATCGACTTGAAACTTTGGGTACATGTTTTTCTCGTGAATACTGAGTTCGAGAATCAGCCAAATCGGACAAAAACTGGGCGTGGCTCCCATACACTGAAAAAAATGATATTGCTGTATTCGATTGGAAATATAACGAACAAAATGATATTGTTGTATTCGATTGGAAATGTGTGGAAATGGATTTTTAACATGAGCTCCCAAGCCCACATATAAATTGGTCAAAATTAGGTCTTGAGATAAAAAAAAAAACAAAGCTTCGGCATAGTCGAAGATATTAGGAGGAAAGTAGCCAAAAACCCTTAATTTTAAATCGAAATTGCTGAAATTAATTTAAAGGAAATTTATTTTCTGCTTTTTAGTCGGTTGAAGGGTTTATTTTGTCATAAAGTCGGTTTGTACATACTTTACCTTGATTGCATGTTGTTCAATAAATAGTGGAAAGTGCTTTAAATTTAATGTTTTTGTTATTAATTTAGGTAGAATATTCAATTACTATATTAAAAATGTAAAAAATTAAAATAATTATGAAATTTAAACAAAAATATTCACAAAAAATTAAAAAAATTGTTAAAATTTCAGCGACAAAACTAAAGGACATATGGAATAATATATTTCTAAAAACGTTAATTTTGGTTAATTTTTCGTGGCATATCCTTTATTTTTCAGCACTGCTGCACTTCTGCGTGGCATATACTAAATTGTATTTTTCAGCACATGCAATAAAATGCCCTTCCATGCTATTTCTGCTAGGACGAAAAGAGCATCTCTATTTTTACAGTATTGACTCTGAATTCTGCGATCAACAGCTTCCCAAAGATTTTCTATTGAATTAAAATCTTGTGATTGGGCGTGCCAGTCTTTCACACATTTAGCGGTGTGTTTGGGATCATTATCCTGCTGAATACTTTTTAATGGCTTCTCCTCCTCCTCATAAGACAACATGATATTCTGGAGAATATTTTTGTACACAAAACGGTCCATTATGTCGATTACATCCCCAGATCATTACGTAACCTCCTCCGTTCTTTACGGTGCATTGAAAACTTGCATTCAGCTACCAGGCAATTTAAAAAAATTAGAAAATTTCGATTTGAATTGCAATTATTGGCAAAACCAACAGTTGTACATTTAAACCGACTTCATATTTGAGCGATCATCAGCGATCCCAAATTACCTAATATAAAAGTGTCATCGAAATCGGAGCACTATTTCCAATGTTTTACATTTTTGTATGGGGAAAAAAAAGTGCATTCCGCGCCGACTTTTCTTTCTCCGATTGGCTCCAAACTTCACATAAGTCATTTTTATATACAAAGGAACCAAACTGGCTCAATCGGACAGTTCCTAAGTTTTTGAACCGGTCTAATATACACTCATGCTCAAAATAATAGGGCCAATATTTTTTTTGCACAGTAATTGTTGACAGAGCCACATTTTTGTATATTTTAAAGAAAACTCAAATTTAATTTATTACTTTGCATTGTGTAAATTTAAAAATAAGGCAAATTTGCTGAGTTGAGGCTAATTTGGTCTTAATTCAGCTGGACAAAAAATTTAGGGCGATAGAGCATTTTTTAATGAAAATATGAATTTTATTTACATTTTGATAAGTATTCACATTTGCTACTTTGGATTTGTTAATATTTTGTGGAAGATAATTCATTGATAGAGTCGCTGTATTTTTCTTAGCTAAGGACGTCATATCGAGTTTTGCCACGTTTCACTTTTGTCGCTTCATTATTGACCACAGGGGATATTGGATTAAGTCAGGGCTGTCGAATGGTAGTCTAAAACATGTATACCTTGATTATGAACCATATTTTTGGTCCGTTTAAAAAAATTGGGCACTTTACAATATTATTTCATCAAAAAGGTAGATAATATTGAGACAGATGGATCCAAAAATTGACCTATTCCTAAACTTTGTTCCTGCGTGTATACAATGCAAAAAGTTTCTTCCCTCAAAAGCATACTACTTTGCAAAAGAAAGTTAAGTGATACAAATGTTTCCTGAATTTGGGAATTTTTTAAAAAGTTTGATTATGATCAAATTCGCCTCAACTCAGCAAATTTGATTTTTTATGTTTTTTTCAGCTATGTTTGCCTTTTTTTTTAATTTATACAATGCAAAGTAATAAATTAAATTTGAGTTTTCTTTAAAATATACAAAAATGTGGCTCTGTCAACAATCACAGTACAAAAAAATCTTGGCCCTATTATTTTGACCATGAGTGTATGTACTCAAGAAATACTTCACCGATTTTAATGAAACACATATTAAAATGTGGGTAATTTCATTGGCATAGGATTTAAGTCATTACATAAACTTTGTGCGTTCGATGTGGGCGTTGCAAATATTATACTAAAATGCTATAATTCATGCCGTGTACCGTTTTCGTTGAAATTTACGCGTTGGGTGATAAATGGGCTGAGTGCTGACTCTGAAAATTTTAGGCCCACCCACTGCCACGCCCTCAAATTTTAAAGCTCTATAACTCGGGCCCTATTCAAGGGATTTCGGTAAAATTTTGGATTTGGTGCTGTGTGGTGAATGTGCAGAGGGTTGACTACGAAAATATTCAGTCCGCCCACTTCCAATACCTAAAATTTTAATAGCTCTTTAACTCAGGCCCTTTTTAAAGAATTTTGTTGAAATTTTGTTTTTGGTGCTGGGTGTTGACTGGGCGACTGGTATAATTTATACATTGACGTGAAAATACGAAAGAATTGCGAGCGAGGCTGTGGGAAAAAGCTAGTCAAAAAAAAATTTATATCAATTCGAGATTTGACAAAAAAAATTGGAACCAGTCCCTCTATGGTCCAAAGAGTAAAGCAAAGGCATAATGTTAACCGTTTCAGTTTATCAAATGTGCGGACGTAAAATATTTAGCTCCATACTATTTACGGAAATTGAAGTGATAAAAACACAAAAAAAAATCGAAATTTGTGCGGGACCTGTGCGCGGAAAAAGCGCCCAACAATCTAGCATTAGTCTTGGCACTGACTGTAAAGGCCAAATAAATAATCAATAAACAAAATTAAAAAGTGATCAATATGATTCAATCTCACAAACCGGTTTGTCGGAAAACACTAACAATGCTGAAGCACCCGCGAAAGCGTCGCAGTTAAAAGCCGTTGCATTCTCTGAGAATGCATCGCAACTCATTTTTGTGTTTCCTGCTAACAGTGCTATTCTTGCTGAAAATACTATTTTGAAGAGTAGCTCTGCAGAGGCGCTCTTCTTAAGCTCTATCGCATCACCATCTGTTCCTTGGCGAGAACAATGCGAAACCCCAGCACCCGACACCCAGCAGAAAACGGAAATGGCAGCAGCCGCAGCCTCTAAATCGACTTTGGCAAGTACAAATTCTCTTAATACCCTTACGCCAGACCCTCTCAATAAATTTACAGAGAATCAAAAGTCTGTTCATAAGCCCCAGTCTGCGAAAAAGGCAATAAAATTAATTCTCTCGAGCATGCACCGCTACCTGCAAAAACCAGACCCTACAATTCAAAAACGTCAAGCGACCCCTCCAAAAATACCAATATACCTAAGATTTTAAAATCCAAAAAAGAAAATTCAGACCCAAAACGTCGAAGCAGCCGCCAATTTATCTCAGAGAAAAAAACTCAAATTTTCTTGTCAATCTGATAACACAGCTTGCTGGTGCCAACAGATTTCATGTGATGCCCATTCTCAAGGGCGCTATCCATGAAACTAAAATTCAAATTTATAATGAGGTAGATTTTCAAAAAGTTATTGATAATTTTGATAAGTGCAAAAGGAGCTATTACACATACCAGCTCAAAAGCAGCAAAGGTCTTATGGTTGTAATAAGAGGTATAGACTCTTTCATCGAATGCGATGAACTAAAAGCCGCATTAACAGAGCAAAAATTTCAGGTCAGATCTGTATCTAACAAAGCTGGGTATAGTTAATCGAGAATTTAACTTCGTTAATCCGGAAATAGTAATTGTCCCTACGCACAAGTAATTTGGCCTCATTCACGCATGCGGCTTGCATGTAGCAAACAGAAAGGAAAGTAAACCATAAACAAGCAATTTCTTTTTTTGTGGGATCAAGCGAAGGAATGTGTGACATGAACACTTGTGCGTTTGTTCTTGTTGTTTTCTTTCAGCCACTCGGTACTTTTGCAACCAAAACACGCGTACTTGGTGTTTCCTTTTGTTCTTTTGTTTTGATACGCATCATACCTCAAGTTACTAACTCCTACAAACTAAAAAAACTCAAAAACGAAAATTAAAAAATGTTTACCCAAATTCACTTCGAACAATATAATAAATAATATATTTAGCTCAAAAATTCTTAAAAATAATGATTTGCACAAAATTCTTATTGAAAGTGCCTTTGTAAAAAAATATCTGCAAAATAAAATTGGTCGCAGAAAATTAATAAAAAGCTATTTAGCATAAAATACTGATGGCCGCTCCATCGGTTTATCATGCTAAGTGTTTACATGAGAAACACATAATTTAAAATCATTTGGATTGTATTGCACGTCACATGTAGATGGCGCTTTTCGCTGTCCCAAAATAATCCACATTATAAACTTCCGAATTATTCCTATATATTCTTAGGTAAAAAAGATTACTTCCTGTCTAAAACTTAAGTATATGCTGGCTTCTTTGTACAACTCTTGAACTGGTAAGATCCTAATAAAGAACTCTGAGATCCAACTCTAGATTCCCTACTAATACAAATTTCATTTGTATTTTATTTCTATTTCTTTTCCAATCTCAAACTTATTCCTGAGTTGAGATAAATAGGCTTCTTCTTGAAGTGGACTTTTTTCGAACCATTCCTTTTAGGCGTTCATCGCAAACTTTCTATCCAAAGTCCACATTGGGTCCTTCACACCTTCACATTGTTCCATCATTGAACCGGATACCTCTACAAGGAAAATCCAAGAAGAAGAATTTCAAATTGGACTACAAAACCCAAGTTCTCATCAAATTCTACAAAAATATTTAAGTTATAAGGCTCTCATCAGATTCTACAAAAAGATCCAAGTTCCTCTCATCAAAATTTTGACATCATCAATCATCATACTAACAGGTGCGTGGGCATTTTACTCAGTTCTGATTATCATTTCAAAGTGCGAACACGCGTGTGTGTAGTGTGTTGATAAAATATAAAAAAAGGGGTCAAAAAGTGTTTTGTCATTTAAAAGTTTCAAAAAAAGTAATAGGAAAAAAAAGGAAAGGGTGATTTAGCTTAAAAGTTAAAGAAAATAGTTAAAATTTCTATATAGAGTGAAATTTTGCTAAAAAAAAAGGTATAAAAAAGTCAAAAAAAAAAATCATTCTAAATTTCAAAAAATAGTAAAAAAAAAAAAAAAGATCATTTCCAATTACATGAAGAAAGAAAAAGAGAAAAAAAAAGCCATTTCAATTTTAATATAATAAAAAGTAAAAAAAAAAGTCAATTAAAAGTTCATAAAGAATATAAGTGAAACAAAAACAGCAAATTACAACAATTAGAATAACAGCAAATTACAACAAAAATAGCAGTCAAATCAAGGTTAGTCGTAGCAGAATACATAAGGGTACAGTTTTGCAATTCAGAAAACTGCATATTCTTTTTTGTCTTATGTACTTCCAAAAATTTAACTACCGCTTACCTTTTATATACATTTGTACATACATATTTCCAAATTAGTACCGAAACGTTAAGGGTCATAAGCTTCTCAGTAGCGATCTCTTTTTCTGTTTCTGCTGTGATCAATCCCTCCTAATTTGATACATTGCTACAATAATTTATTTCTATTTTATTAATTGGTTTTTCTATATATTATTATACTACAACTAAAAATAAATTTAAAAAATAGATAAATAAATTAAATAAAATTTCCAAAAAAAATTTATTAACAATTTCCTGAATTCTGAAATTGTTCAATGGTGTTTCTACGGTTCCTGAATTTAATTTTTTATATAACAAAAGTCCAGTAAATTTTGAAAATCGATTTCTAAAAAATTAAATCCGTTAAAGGTTTAATAATTTGTTACACTGCTACAGTGTTTCAAGTTCAAAAAGAAAAATTAAATACAGTCGAATCTTGAAAAGTTCCATGGTAATAATACTATTTCCAAATTAAAATAACTTCTCAAATCGGCTTTGTTTTTCCTACTGTTGTTGTGTGTTTTTTTTAATTTCTTTAAATACCGTGGTTAATACCACCGTGCGATTGGGTGATTTCTGGGTACTTTTATTAAAAATTTTGCGGGTTTCCTAAAGCCATTTTGTTTATTACGATGACTTCTCTCGACAACTTTATTCGGTTGACCGACAACCTAGTAGAGTTTGAATCCGAGTTCAGCGAAATCGGTGAAACTGGATACACACAATTTTCACTAGAAGTGCATAGAGAGGAGATCAAGTCCGTCTGGGCCAGCGTAAAACCTTCATATGAAGCGTGTCTTAGTGAGCTAGAAGCTGCTAAAAAGAACACTGGAGATGATGACGCTGCTGGCGCTTCCGGTGGAACTCCAGCTGGACCGGAAATTGATGTAGAGACTCTTAAAAATCGTTATCGTAATTCCTATCAGACATATGTGCGCTGTGTCGCAAAAATCGGTGAATTCATTCACAATGCATCGTTAGCTGGTACACCAGTCTTATCCCAACCGAGGGTTAATGCAGGATCCACTCCTAATTTTCATCTTCCACCTTGCGATACCAAGGTTTTCAATGGCGATTACTTGTCCTGGCCATCCTTTCGGGATATGTTTACGGCCATTTATATAAATAATTCTAGGTTGAGTCCGGTTGAAAAATTATTTCACTTAAATCAAAAAACGCGAGGGGGAGCTAATGAGATTGTCGCACGATCTCCATTGACAAATGAAGGTTTTCCAATAGCTTGGAAAAACCTCAAGGATCGTTTTGAAAATAAACGAATCCTGGCTAATAGCCAATTACGAATTCTTTTTAACCTTCCACACGTCGCTACAGAGTCAGTCTAATTATAAATCTTCAAAGAGATATAAACAGTTGTATATCCTCTCTGAAAATGTACAACATAAGCATGGACAGCTGGGATCCAATATTTGTATTTTTGTGTTCCTCTCGGCTGCCTGATGCAACATTAGCACAATGGGAGCAGTCACTTAAGAGCAAGACCGATATTCCGGTGTGGTCAGAGCTAGATTCTTTTTTGACAAGTCGCTATCAAACTCTTGATGCCGTTTCCGAAATGAAACACTCTTCCAATCGAAAATCTACTACTCAGAATTCTCCTTCTACTACAGCCAATCGAAGCACTTCAAGCAAGGTGAAGACACACCATGCCAATGTTTCTACTCCACAATGTAAACTGTGTCCGAACGAAGTTCACATAATTCGTCAATGTCCTCGTTTTCTTAAAATGAAGTGTGCAGATAGAATGTCCTGTATTAAAAAATACGGTCTTTGCATCAATTGTTTTGGGAAAACCCATACCGTAAAAGAATGCAAAAGCACTCATAATTGTTTTACTTGTAATAAGCGACACAACACTTTGTTGCACCGTCCCAATACACTCTCCAACACCATACCCATGGCATCTACTTGTTCTACTTCTACAAATTCAAATTCCGATTCGGGCATGCAGCAATCTCATGCAATTCAAATACAGTCCACTGAAGAAACCATTCCTAGCCATAATGTTCAAAATTGTTTTGCTTCCAATTTCAAGGGTGTGCTTTTGGGTACAGCATTGGTGCGCATATGCCACTTGGGTATTTCGTATACAGCACGAGCATTAATTGATTCAGGGTCTGAAGGAACCTTCATCTCTGAAAGATTATTTAAGATTTTAAAACCTCCATCCCGTTCAATACAAGCCCAAATCACGGGCTTAAACAATGCTATTTCAGCTAAAGCACAAAAAGTGTGCTCATTCATAATAAGTTCTCCTATTGATTCGGACATTCAAATTGAAGCAACAGCTCTTGTCCTACCACATCTCACAGATAATCTTCCAACATGCACTGTCGATTCAAGCATTATTTCAAAGATTCCAAATCTTAGATTAGCAGACGCCAATTTCTATAAAAGTTCGCATATCGATCTTTTAATCGGTGGCGATCTCTTCCCTTCTATTTTGCTTGACGGCATAAAACGCAATATTGTTGGTTCATTGCTTGCACTAGAAACCATCTTTGGATGGATCTAGACTGGTCCAGTGGAGGGCAAGGCAGTATACACAACATGTGTGTCATATTTCAACTAAGTCTCTCTTGACACTTCTCCTATTAAAATGGTGTTTCTTTCGTTTCGTTTTCAACGGCGACATTTAACAAATGTACCGCCAAATTCTATTGGATCCGAATCATACTCAATTTCAGTGAATTCTATTCCGTGAATCTCCACAAGATACAATTTGTGATTATCGATTAAAAACTGTTACGTCTGGGGTTAATTGTGCTCCATTCCTAGCTATCCGTACGCTACATCAATTGGCAAAAGATATTGAAAATTCATTACCATTAGCTAGTGACATCTTACGTAATTATATGTACGTTGACGATGCTCTTGTCGGAGGCCATGAAGTTTCTTCTACGATTCAGAAACGAGATGAACTCATTGATGCACTTAGTTCAGCAGGATTTTCTATGCGAAAGTGGACAAGCAATTCACCAGTTATCCTCGAAAATCTACCACGAGAAAACCTGCTTAACGTAGATTTTCTTCAATTCGACGATAGTAGCCACGCTAAAACTCTGGGTGTAAGATGTAACGCTCATTCCGATAAATTCTACTTTTCTACTAAAAACTTGCCAAATAAACCCACATTTTCCAAACGTGAAGTGCTGTCACAAATTGCAAAATTGTTTGATCCTGCAGGCTGGTTGGGTCCTTGTATTATTCTTGACAAAATGCTGATGCAAAAAATATGGTTGAAAAAAATAGGCTGGGACGAAGATTTAGCTCCAAATTGTCTTGAAGTTTGGCATTCTTTCTTAGCAAACTATCCAGCCATTGATAACATTCAAATTCCACGATGGATAGATTATTCACCTGATTCCGACATAGAATTTCATGCCTTCTGTGATGCTTCAGAAAGAGCGTATGCTGCAACTATTTACGTTCGAATACGTGCAAGTTCAGGTCCTATTTCAACTCATTTGCTATCAGCTAAAACAAAAGTTGCCCCAGTTAAGACAATTTCCATTCCTGGGCTCGAACTATGCGGTGCTGTTCTCTTGGCTGAAATGGTTGATACTCTGTTGCCACAATTGAATGTCAAGAAGCACAGCGTATTTCTTTGAACAGATTCTTATCAATAATGATTTGTGGTGGCATGGTCCAGACTGGTTGAGACTTTCACCACATCATTGGCCAAACTCGTCACCAACGTTGGATCATGAT
Organism: Heteromyza rotundicornis; assembly: GCA_951394025.1. Taxonomy (NCBI): domain Eukaryota; kingdom Metazoa; phylum Arthropoda; class Insecta; order Diptera; family Heleomyzidae; genus Heteromyza; species Heteromyza rotundicornis. The sequence goes on from OX596013.1 coordinate 21,016,909, forward strand.
CATGAGACGCAGCTGGATATGAAACCAGTCAAATCCAATTTTACATTTTTTTAAAATTTCGATGATATACTTGAACGAATTTCCACTTTTCCAAAGGCGATTCGAGTACTTTCTTATATGTTTCGATTCCTCAATCGAACACATCCAATTCATCGCACCACATTTTCTCATAATTCCACGCTCATTACTACGTCCGAAGTTCAGCACGTTCTGTGCCAGAAGGTTGGATATCCTGCAGAATACTGCGAACCGTTCTGTCTCGCCCCTTTGCACTCAGTGGTCTCGACTTTGCCGGACCATTTGAAATTAAAAATTATACGGGCAGAGCTTGTTTAATTACAAAGGGATACGTTTGTGTCTTTATCTGCTTTTCAACAAAGGCTATCCATTTGGAAGCCACTAGTGCGCTTTCAACACCAGCATTTTTAGCCGCATTTCATCGTTTTGTTGCAAGACGCGGCTGTCCATTGCACTTATATTCTGATAATGGAAAAAACTTCGTAGGTGCATCAAAAGAAATAAATCGCGAATTTGTCCAAGCTTCACGTTCAGCCCTATCATCTGCTTACAGTCATCAAACCCTTTCGTGGCATTTCATTCCACCTGGTGCTCCTCATATGGGTGGACTATGGGAAGCTGGCGTGGAAAGCTTTAAAATTCACTTTAAGAAAGTTTCTGGGTCCTTTCGGTACACATTCGAAGAGTTTTCTACACTACTATCAAAAATCGAAGCCTCACGTCCCACTTCACCTATGTCAGAAGATCCTGCCGATACTTCTGCACTAAAGCCTGGTCATTTTTTGATTGGTGGTCCACTCCTGGCACCGATCGAACCAAAAATTAATGAGGAATCCATTTCTATAATCAATCGATGGCAGAGACTTAAGGCTCTTCATCAACAATTCTCTTATCGATGGAAAAACGAATACTTGAAGGAATTACATAAACGTCATAAATGGAAAACACCACAAGAAAATCTTGACGTCAATACAATGGTTGTCACTAAGGTCCATACAGGAAAAGATAATCTGGTTCGAGTGAGATAACGGTTACAAATCCAAAGCTTTTCCATGCCGTATTTGTAAGAAAAGTCATGCGTTAAAATACTGCAAACAATTTCTTGCCATGAATACCGAAGAAAGGATGCGTGAGGTTCTACTCCATAAATACTGCTCGAATTGCTTGGCTCATGAACATTCCCACGGTTCCTGCATCAGCAAACATGGTTGCCACTACTGTCAACAGGACCATCACACTCTGCTTCATCTTCACGAACGTCTTCGCAATCGCCAATCCAATGGCAAATCGTCAGATCCTTCAGCATCATCGGTTTCGATTTCTTCGATTCTGTCGCAGCATATCGTCACGCTATTCCCTACAGCGGTAGTAAAAATTGAGGCAAATGGAAATATCAGTCCTTGATCCCTGCATATCCGGCAGCCGTATTTCATCGAAATTGGTGAAAACACTAAATCTGTCTACTACTGGGTGATGACACCATTTGCTGCGTTACTATACGCTCATGGTCCGATCGTAACATTAAAATTGCAGCTACATTGCGAGTGGATAATTGTATATCCATACGCACGCCGGAAAAATCCTTAGATCCTAAAATTAAATCCAAATTTTCCAATTTAGTTTTAGATGATCCAAACTTTTTCGAGTCGGCTCCGATTACTCTGGTTTTGGGTGCAGATTTATATTCAAAAATCATCCAATCGGGGGTAATGCCTAGCAGCGGCGGCGTTCCCGTCGCACAAAATACTATTTTTGGGTGGATATTGTCAGGTTCTTGCGCAATTTAGAAATATACACTTAATGAAATAACACACATGCACTAAATGAACTGAGAACTGAATTAATATGCTTACGCACTTTATATATATAAGATTTAATATCAATATCTATTTTTATATTATCCTCTTTTATATTTTAAGTTGAATTGAATTATATAAATGTATTGCAATACTGTAAGGCGGCCGGCGATGTTTACATGAGAAACACATAATTTAAAATCATTTGTATTGTATTGCACGTCACATGTAGATGGCGCTTTTCGCTGTCCCAAAATAATCCACATTATAAACTTCCGAATTATTCCTATATATTCTTAAGTAAAAAAGATTACTTCCTGTCTAAAACTTAAGTATATGCTGGCTTCTTTGTACAACTCTTGAACTGGTAAGATCCTAATAAAGAACTCTGAGATCCAACTCTAGATTCCCTACTAATACAAATTTCATTTGTATTTTATTTCTATTTGATTTCCAATCTCAAACTTATTCCTGAGTTTTGAGATAAATAGGCTTCTTCTTGAAGTGGACTTCTATCCAAAGTCCACATTGGGTCCTTTACACCTTCACACTAAGCTTTCTTGCACCAAAATTCGTTCTCTTTCACTTTCATTGGCTTCCTCATGCAAAATTTGTTCAATGGCTTTTTCGCAAACACATTTAGGTCAGGGTTTTTTCAATCTGAGGGTGTCAAATCTCAATTACATATAGGCCCAACTTCCCCATTGCATACCAACAACTCGAGACTAAAGAAGTAGCCGATAGATTGGAGCTCCTGTACCAGGCCTATGTAACGTATGATACAATCATAGCGAACTGCATTTTGTCCGAACAACTCGCCAGGAACACTTAAAAAGTCATTAGTTTTTAGATAAAAAACCCATCGACAGTGATCATGATCCTGTACCAATCGTACTCTGGTTCTGCGATGCTTATTACATATATGGCCACAAGTCTTCACTGACCTTGTGCAAATGTGTTGAGGTGCACTCGTAAACATTTTCGTATATGGGATCGTGATCCACAAAGTCCAGGATCTGGACAGTGCTGTATTTTCCGTTACCGCTAGCATATTTGCGGTATTGGTTATCAATCCCTCCATAGCAACGGAGGGTGCCATCGCCATCTTTGATTAGATTGGTTTTTTCGGTACCGACTAAAATTAAGATAGGTTAACAGAAATTAACAAAGGAACATTAAACTGTTTAAAATTAATAGGAAAACTATCATTGGTCTGACCGAAGCTAAAATACCCTGCACAGGATCTCCGACCATTTTTCGCTAATTTGACGATTATTTTTCGATATTTTATTGAGAATTTCTGAATTTTTTTCGATATTTTATATTTTTACTTTATTTTCGATACATTGTTCCGGCCTGTCTTGCCAAATGGGCGGTAATTTCCCCTGTGACAGGGATTCTCACTTTGTAACGCCCATAAGGAGGCGTGCCGGTATGGAAAAGTATTCTTGATCAGCATCGAAAACTGAGTCGATATAGCCATGTCCGTTCGTCTGTCTACAGGATTGCGGTCGCAGTTTTGAAGATATCGACTTGAAATTTTGGGAACATGTTTTTACTTTAAAAGTAAAAGCAAGCTCAAATATCAGCCAAATCGGACAAAAACTAGGGCAGGCTCCCATATAAAAAAAAAATTAAATTTTTTTCCAATTTTTTTTTTATTGTTGTTGGAAATTTTTATTTATTTTTTACATGTTCCGAGGTTCCGAAACCATATATGTAAGAGTCAAAATGGGGTCTTGAGACCAAATTTTTTTTTTTGTGGATTCGATTGGAAATTTTTAGAAACCGATTTTGGACATGGTCCGGGGCTCCATAATCACCTATAAATGGCTCAAAATGGGGTATTGAGACCAAATTTGTTTATGTCCGAGGTACTTTTAAATTCCTACTGTGTGGGCATGTATGTAATACTTCTATATTGCTAGTATATTCAAATTCAATTCCCTGGCATTACAGTACAGATATATAGTTATCTGAGCAAGAAAACCTATTGCGTATGTGTCAAAAAGTGAAACATCAGTTTGAAGAAAACAAAGGGGCGGCTGAATAATTTTCTGAGTGAAAACATTTTTTGAGTGTTTTAGAATTTGTGCTGTAAAAATATTTAAATCAAATGATTCAAAGTGAACAAAAGGAATAAATCAAATAATATCGTGCTGGATTTATTTCAAATCCGCTCCTGGAATCAGTTGACAATTGTTAACACATACAAATGAAAAATAAACAAAAATACTAATACATATAAAACCTGCGCATGCGCACAATTTTCACTACTATTCAAACGAGTGAATTGAATTCGGAGTTCAAGCTAAGGCATTCAATCCCGAAGTGTTTTTGAAAATCCCGGGATTTCGGGATTTGAAATTACAATCCCGGGATCCCGGGATTTATTCGGGATTTTCGGGATTAAAGAAAAAACTGTTGCAACAATATTTTAAGCTTAATTTTATTTTAATTCAACGTAGAAATACTATTTAATAAATATTGCATTAAACAAAACGAAATTTAAAATAAATAAAACCAAAAGTTATTAATTTTAAATTACTCTGATCGAACAAGTTTGATATTTTATGTGTTAAATTGAGTTGTTTTATTATTTATTTTGCCACGGTGTCACAAAATAATTTTATTAAATATATCTACTCTTTTGTCGAATAAAAAAAATTGTTTCAATTTGTAAAAATTTTATTCAGATCGATAAAAATGTTTTGTTCACTGGTATTGACAAAAATTGTCTTAATTTTTTGTGTGTGTAGCACTAAGTCTACACAGAAAAAAAAAAGATAGGTTAATCTAACCAAAAAACGTTGTAAAAAAACAATTTTTTATTTTATATGGAAAACACAAACAACAATTACAATTGTTGTGGTTAATCTAATCGTCAAAAAATTGTTAAATGATTTGCCAGCATGGTCGTATTTCGGCATATGATTCGCAATGTCATCGCTCGATGCAGAAATGCAACCATGCCGCAAATATTTCATAATTCTGAAACAGCATGACATTTAATACAAGAGAGAAAAATTATTATATATGGCTGTCTCGTTTTCGCTCTCAAAGCAACAAGTGCTGCATAATATATGAATAATTTATATTCGACACTTGACTCATGAAGTACTTGGTTCCATTAGTATGCGATACTATTATTGGTATTTTAGGGAAGTTTGTATGAAAATTGTTGGGTCGTAATAATAAAAACGTCTTAGAGCAATTGTTACGTGCATTTACTTTACTCAGAGATTTTATTTCAAATCAAAATTGAATGAAAATTATCGTAAAAATTATTAAGTATTCACAAGAAAGTATCCGGTTGTATCGAATACAAAAAAATCGAATTTTCGCAGCACTAGAAGATGGCGTCCAATTTGTTTACATTTTACATTTTTGATATTTCGAAAACAATTTTTAAAATCAAATTATGACTATGTTATAATTCATTATTAACAAATATTGTGATATTACGATTTTAAAAATTGTGCAGAATGTTTTTCAGCTCGTTTTTTCCAGGGAAAACATTAATTTCAATATTACAATATTATTGTAAACTTAATGAAATATTAAAATATTGCGTTTTGTGGAAGCGCGTTAGTTCTAAGTAATGAATATTATATATATTCGCAGTAGAAATGATGTTGCCCGACAAATTTGTGTACGAAATGTAAATTATCTCGTTTTTAAAGTCATGGGCTTACATTAAATTAATTTAAGCTTCATAAATATATTTCAATACAACACATCTACAGAAATACCAAACACATCAGCTATCTTTTTTTTGCATTCTTTTTCTAATATGTATTTATTTATTTTTTCGCTCAATTGGATAATTGCTTTCTCTGTCTTCCATAAAGTAATATACGAACAATTTTTAATTGTACGCCAACAAAATTTTATTGTACGCCAACAACTTTGAGTCGGTTCCATTTACAACGTTTCTTGGTTGCTGCATTTTTAATCGTCTTTTTTGGTTAGATTTACCTACTTTTTTTTTTGTGTGTACGAAAGTGAGCTTTTTGTGTTTACCAATTAGATTGAAAGTAAACGCACTGCAGTATTTTTGTGGAAAAGAGTCGAAAATATCTTAAACAATGCATAAAAAATCAATTTTTTGATTTAGAAAACGATCGGGATCCCGGGATTTCGGGATTCGGGATCCCGGGATTGAATGCCTTAGTGGCTACCAGCTGTGCTCTTTTGACAATGGATACAAATGTTAAATGCTGGCGTCTGGTTGTTAAATTCTGTATCCAAGACTGCAAATTATTGAGACCATAATTATTTACACTTTGTGAAACATATTGCAAACTTACACGGCAGGTTCCTCTCCTTTGCTATGTTGTGGAGAACGGCAATAGCAACAATCAAATTTAAAACCCCCTCATGCTGGTGTTTGGGTGCTTCTAAGGTGGTTTTCAATCGCGAAAATCACGAAACCATCCAAAATCTGGTAATCGCGCTGAATTTGCTCCATAATTTTTTTTTCGGTCGTGTTAGCTTTTTTGACGTATAATGGCTGCAGCTGCTTTTAAATATTTAGCAGCTACTAAGTAGATAAATCGATACTAAATCGACTATGAATGACCCAAGTAACACCGCTGATAGGTTACTAGTTGTGACACTCTGCTGCTAACAAATAGTAATTAGAAGGTAGTATCAGAAGCTGTCACAGCAATTCTGTGTTGCATTCCTGGGGTGAGCGAAGTTGTGAGATGTTCGTGAATACTACCAATGACAACCAAATGTCAAAAATAATTACCATGTGCGAATGCGATATATAATGAACATTAGAAATAGCGGGACAACAATTTATTTAAATTGAGTAAATGAAAAAAATATATAAATAATAAATATTACGAACAGAATGTAAGAGAAAGAAGACTAATGATTGAATCCATTTTAGAGTTGCGATGTAAAATATGCAATAAGAAATAATTTAATTTCATATACACACATAAGACTTTGAATGCGAAATAATTGTCAATTCGTACACAAATTTGACGCAAATAGATATGACATTTGATACTTAAAATGAATGCGCTTCCATAAATTATTTAATTATTTCGTTGGGTTTTCATAAAATTTGTTATGTTGAAATATATGATTTTTCGGAAATTAACGCCATAAATTCCCCACAATATTTAGAAGCATATAACACCTCTTGCTGTTTGCAATTCATCATAGTTTGGTCATAATTAAGCTTTTAAAATAGTTTGGAAAAATATTTTCTTAGATAACCAAAATAAATATCAGTGATGTTTTTCAAAAATCCCTAATCGGCCCTAAGAAATCAATTATCGGCCTTAAGAAATCCCTACTTTTCCCTGTACATTAAGGCATTCAATCCCGAAGTGTTTTTGAAAATCCCGGGATTTCGGGATTTGAAATTACAATCCCGGGATCCCGGGATTTGTTCGGGATTTTCGGGATTTTCCAATTAAATACAATAGTTAATATAAAATTAAAGAAAAAATTGTTGCAACAATATTTTAAGTTTAATTCGACAAAGAAAACATATTTAATAAATATTACATTAAACAAAACAAATTATATTTAAATAAATATAGTCAAACAAAAAGTAATTCTTTTTAAATTAGATTGATCGAACAAATTATTTTTTTTGCCACGCTGAATCCGAATATAATTATAAAATTCTGCCAGCTCTATTTCATGCTAAACGGTCAACAATATACGGTCAACAAAATAATTTTAACATATATCTTTTTTGAAAAAAAAATAGTTTAAATTGAAAAAATTTTATTCAAATCGATAAAAATTGTTTGTTAACCGTTATTGACAAAAAACTTGTAAATTTTTGTGTGTTTGAGCACTAAATTTTTTGTGGAAAAACGTCAAAAATATCTTAAACAATGCATAAAAAAATGCATTTTTAAATCCCGGGATTCCGGACTCAAAATCCCGGGATTCCGGGATTGAGAAAACTTCCGGGATCCCGGGATTTCGGGATTCGGGATCCCGGGATTGAATGCCTTAGTTCAAGCACATTGCGCAGATAGGTTGCTAGCAATATAGAAGTATTAAATATATGTGTGTGGGGGTATTTCAGTTTTGGCATAGCCGAAGATAGTCCACTCTCTAGTTTTTATTCAACTGAAAATAAATGTATGGGTGTATTGGGACCGCAAGTGACCCTGTAAGGAGTTATAAGGTAAAGTGTGCGAAAAAATGGAGAGGAATCCTTGAGTGGGTTTTAAAGGTACTTCAATAACAAAAACAGCGGTCTAAACTACGCCAAATTTGGGGTCGCTGATCTCAAATATGAAGTAGATTTGAACGTAACACTGTTAGTTTCGCCAATATATAAAGTGGCATCAAAATCCAAATACTATTTCCAATGTTTTTAATTTTTGTTTTGGCTCCAAACTTCACATAAGTCCATTTTATATCCAAAGGAACCAAACTGGCTCATTCATGTTAAAATAGCAACAAAGGAAATAGTGATTTTATAGTATTCAAATTATTCAAAATATTCAATTATTTGAACATTTTCTTCTGGGAGGAATGTTTCTCAACAATTAATATATATATTTGTCCAGGTCTGTCTGTCTGTCTTTCTGTCTGTGTTTCTTTCTGTCTGTCTGTCTGTTTGTCTCAAAACACTAACCGATTCAAAATTTACAACTTCACATAAAAAATTTTTTTTTTGTTTAAATGTTAGCCCTTCTTCTGGTGGTTCTCCACATGACGCTGCGTTCGTGAGAAGGAACCAGAGCCACTTACAAATATATTCACACATATATTTTTTCTAATAAATGTCAGCCGCCCTGGTGAGGTATCGAACCCACAACGCAGCGATTGTAAGTAAGATGAAGTAGCGAACTAAGCGCCTTCTCACCAGAGCCATTAATGCTCATACAATACATTTACCTAATATCGATTAACTTCATCAAGCCGCATGCAAAACGCTTTCATGTATATACACTAAGGCATTCAATCCCGAAGTGTTTTTGAAAATCCCGGGATTTCGGGATTTCAAATTACAATCCCGGGATCCCGGGATTTGTTCGGGATTTAAGAAAAAACGGTAGCAACAATATTTTAAGCTTAATTTTATTTTAATTCAACGTAGAAATAATATTTAATGAATATTGCATTAACCAAAACAAAATTTAAAATAATTAAAGTCAAACAAAAAGTAATTAATTTTAAATTACTATGATCGAAAAGTTTGATAATTTATGTATTAAATTGAGTGGCTTTATTATTTATTTTGCCACGCTGAATCCATTCAAAAGTACAACACTCAAACAATCAACAAAAAAATGGTTTCAATTTGAAAAAAATTTATTCAGATCGATAAAAATGTTTTGTTCACTGTTATTGACAAAAATTGTCTTGTTTTTTGTTTTTTGTGTGTGTAGCACTAAGTCTAGGAAAGTGAGCTTTTTGTGTTTACCAATTGGATTGACAGTCAACGCACTGCAGTATTTTTGTGGAAAAGCGTCGAAAATATCTTAAACAATGCATAAAAATTAAATTTTTTGAATCCCGGGATTCCGGACTCAAAATCCCGGGTTTCCGGGATTTAGAAAACGTTCGGGATCCCGGGATTTCGGGATTCGGGATCCCGGGATTGAATGCCTTAATATACACACACAAAAAATCATCTTTGATATATAAACAAAAATAGCTTCGACCTAAAGCTGCCACCTTTAAGAAAATAACTACCGTTGCCTCCCAACACTATTTTCACCTATTACGGTGGTGTATTAGATTTTCATATTACACATTACACAAAATAAATGATTTTTATATGTATATATAGATTATGGAGTTCACCTAATCGCCAATAGTTGAAATTATCTTATAGCTGGCTGTGGTTAGTTGGTTAGAGCTTAGGCCTATGACTGCGGCAATCATAGGTTCAAGCACGCCGGCGGACTTAGTTTTTATTTTTTTAATTCCATTGCTTCATATTTTTTTTCTTTTTTTTAATCTTTCTTTTTTTAATTCTTTTTTAATGTAACTACTGGGGGGACTAAGGTTTACTGATCAAGGCCATTAAGCTGAGGTTGGTAAGTCAGAGAAAGTGCGTGTCGTGGTACAGTGCTTCCTATGACCGGCCATGCGTGACGTAGAGTCACATCCTGCTCGAGGTGCCCCTGCTTAAAACTAAAGATGGCGGATCTAGAGAGGCAAACTCGATAAAACCCGCAATCCTAGGTGTCATACGTACCGTGCCGAGGGACGAATGGCACTGCGTTAGTGTGTCTGTCTACGGTGTACTCCAGATAACAGGTGACCTCTGGTTTTAACTAGCCTTGCCGGGGTAGCGGGGGCTATGCCCCGGTCTACTTTCTGTCCCCCGTACTCGTGGGATCAATTATGGGTAGAAAAGCAGGTAAAACTGTATGGCGGGATGTTACCGCAACGGAGGCGGCTAACCGATTGGAACATAGTTCCATGAGCGTTAGTTGCGGAGGTAGGTTGTGGCCATCGCCCCACAAGAGTCCCAAGCAAGCGCCGCCGGCGCTGGTGAGGGGTCCGGTCGACTGGATGGAATAGGAGGGGCCAGGATGTACCGTCTGGGAGTGTATCTGCCACGGACATCGCTGCCGGAGGTGTCGGATCGCCTGTAGCAGCGAGATTGCGTATCGACAAGTCTGGTACGGGTCGTGCTGCAGGGCGGCCCGACGCATCTGGGGTGGCTCACCAAAAAGGGGTGGCGGGGAAAGTACCCGCGCCGAGTAGGGGGGATGCCAGTGAAGCCGGAGGTGCCGGATCGTCCAGCGCAGTGCGATCGCCGGCCAGCATTTCTGGTCGGGATGGTGGGGCAGGGCGGTCCGACACATCTGGGAGGGCACGTCAGGCAGGAGGGTTGGGGCTTGTACCCACAGAAGGGAGAGCTGCCACTGTTAAAGATGCCAGAGGTGCCGGGTCGCCCGAGCCTATCTGTGAAACCTGAAACGGCTGGTATGGCACGACAGGTAGGGGCTTGCACCCACTGATGCTAGGAGGGGGATGCGGCGTTTTACTCCCATTGCTCCGGAGCCGGGTCAACCTGGTGGTAAAGATGACCCATTTCGTGAAGGCCTTAGCGGGTGCGGCACGAGGTGGTACATCCGATATCTCCAGAGGGGCTTGGCGCCGAGTGAGGCCAGGAAGTTGACGGTTCAGCATCGGGCTCAGCCTGGTATTGCGCCCCCAGCGGATGGGCCCCACAAAAGGGGCAACAAAACGCTGACTCCTCCTCAGGCGAGTACTGCGCCGAAGAAGAGCAAGGCAGTCTCGTCGTGTGAGGTGACGACAGGACCCACCGCTGCGTCGGGTATCTCCTACGCCAAGGTGGTCATGTCTGAGCGGGTGGCCATACTGCCGAAGGACTATCCTCAAGTGGGGTTGGCTCCAAAAGAGCTGACTGCGCTTGAGGATGCCATTGTCGCCGAGATGGCCCTGGGATACGAGTTCAAACTCAAGTTCCAGGGCATCTACTTCAGACCCGGCATGATGCTGCTGGACTGTGAGACTGTCTGGGGGAGAAATCCCGAAAGAGCGGATCGTCACGGTGTTCCTACCAAGGAGTGCAGGACAGGAGCTGCAGGTGAGGATGGCGCTCATCGATGCTCAAAATGAGGGCCTTCATACAAACGTATGGAAGACGCTCAGCTGTCGGGAGGATGGTGGTGGCCAGCTCCTGAGGGTGAGTATCGATGAGGCGTCGTACGAGGCCAACCTGAAGAGTGGCGGGCAGATGAACTACCGCTTCGGGAGGGTCTCGGCTCATCTGCAGAGGAGACCTGTGGAGGAGGTGGGAGCGGAGGCTACAATAGATAATGTTCCTTCCGAAGTTCGTGAGGGGCAAGAGGTTAGCGCGGCACCTACAGTGTCAGCAGAACCAGCGTCACCTGTGGTGGTTGACGCTGGAGCGACCCCTGCCCCTCCGATGGAGGAAGAGCCGGATTCTGATGAGCAGGGCAGTGATGGTAATATCACTGTCCTCAGCGTCTTGGATACGACAGAGGAAGAGGAGGAGAGATTGCTGCTATCCGGGGCGTCGGCTCCGGAGTCGTCATGATGGACGACAGCAGCGGGGGGGTCAGTGCCTGGTTCGCCCAGGTGAACATCCACCACGCCAGGCACCTTGGACCTATGGCGGACAGGTGAGAGGATTGACAGGTGTAGGGGCCCAGGTATTATGGGATACCAGGGTCAAAGACCCTAGAGCCTGCATGTTACTGAGGGATAAAACTCTGCTCAATATAGGCGGAACTGATCGGACGGTGGTCATAGCGTCGGCGTCCTTCCCGGGTGATGAGAAGGAAGTTCCACCACTGGAGGTTCAGCGGCTTGTGGAGCATTGCACTAAGCTGCACATACCACTACTCCTAGGGTGCGATGCAAATGCCCATAACACGATATGGGGTAGCACTAATTGCAACGGCAGGGGTGAGTACCTTCTTGAGTATATCTATAACACTAACCTAGAAATTCTCAATGTTGGGGATAGCCCCACTTTTGTGACAAGGGTTAGGCAGGAAGTGTTAGACATAACACTGTGCAGTCAAAGCATCAGTGGACAGATCAGAAATTGGAGGGTATCGGACGAACCCTCAATGTCAGACCAGCGGATAGTGGTATTTGACATTGTAGGCAGAAGACCAAATTTTTTACCATCAAGGAACCCCAGGCGTACGAACTGGGACAAGTATAAAGACTTTATGAATTCTAGTTCTGGGGTATTCAGTACCGGCAGACCGCCGGGCAATCATCCTCAACTGGAGCAGGAGGTAGTAGAACTAACGAACGTTATGATCGAGGGATATAACCTCAGTTGTCCGAATAGGACTGGTAGTACTAAGTATGCGCCGTGGTGGAACAACGAGTTGTCAAATCTTCAGGCTTCGACGAGGAAGCTCTTTAACCGAGCTAAGAGAACCGGGGACTGGCAGAGTTACACCACGACCCTAACTATGTACAGTAAAGAAATTAGGAGCGCAAAAAGGAAAAGCTTTAGGGACTTCTGTGAGACCATAGTGGATACACCTGTAGCGGCGAGGCTGTACAAGGCGGTAGCCAAAACAGGGAACGTAGCTACCTTGGCTGTCAAAAGGGCAGATGGCACCTTTACAGAAGGTGAGTCTCAACGAGCCGAATTACTTCTTGAGACTCTCTTCCCAGGCAGCGTACCTAAGGCGGACTCTCTGAACTTGCCTATGGGTCCGAGAGCTAGTAGAGTAGATTGGGAAGTCGCCAAAAAAATCTGTGATAGAAGAAGGATTGAATGGGCAATTGGAACCTTTCACCCCTACAAATCTTCAGGTGTAGATGGCATATTTCCGGCCCTTCTCCAGAAGGGAGGGCCTGAAATGATTCATCAGATTAGAAGGATTTCTACAAGCAGCCTGGCCTTAGGGTACATACCTAGCAACTGGCGTAGGGCTAAAGTTATTTTTATCCCGAAGGTTGGGAAGAAGGATCCTACTCTACCAAAATCCTTTAGACCAATTTGCTTGACGTCGGTTCTTTTAAAAACGATGAAAAAAGTAATAGATAACTATCTTCGAGAAGAAGTCCTGGTCAGGAGGCCCCTTCACCACTGTCAACATGCGTATAGAGCGGGCAGGTCTACTGAATCTGCTCTATTTCAGTTGTCTGGGCACATACAGAGGGCCTTGGACACAAAGGAAATAGTAGTGTGTGCATTCCTCGACATAGAGGTTGCGTTTGACAACACCTCCCATGAGGGCGTTAGACATGCCTTGCTGTGTAAAGGGGTGGACACAACTCTGTGCCATTGGGTTGGGGAGATGTTAGGCACACGGTCTGTCGAATATCAAACTGGCCTTAACACCACTGAGGCAGTCACCACGAGGGGTTGTCCCCAGGGGGGCGTGCTTTCGCCTCTCCTGTGGAGTCTGGTGGTGGACGAGCTCCTCCGCAAACTTACTGATATGGGATTTACGTGTCAGGTGTATGCTGATGACATCGTCATAATGGCTAGGGGTAAGTACGAGGAGGCCTTATGTGATATAATACAGAGAGGTCACGCTGGAATGGTGCAAATCTGTGGGGCTGAACATTAATCCAGCAAAAACCACGATTGTACCGTTTACATTGAAGAGGAAACTACAGTACTGGAGGCCAATTCGGCTGTCCGGGCAAGTTATAGAGAAACAAACGGAAGTGAAATATCTGGGATTAACACTAGATAGTAAGCTCCCGTGGAAGATACACACGTAGTTAGTAACAAAGAAGGCCATTAGAGCTCTCATGATGTGTAGGAGCATAGCTGGTAAATCTTGGGGTTGTAGTCCACGCATAATGCGGTGGATGTACATAGGAATGGTGAGACCAATCATCACCTATGGGGCCGTTGCATGGGCCAAAAGAACTAGTCTGGGCACCACTAGGAAGTCACTAGAACGTGTTCAAAGGCTAGCATGTGTCTGCATAACCGGGGCAATGAAAACCTGTCCAACTGCTGCACTGGAGGTAATATTAGAACTAACTCCCCTTCACATTGTTATTGGGGAGGTAGCTGACAGTACACTTGCGAGATTTTCTAAGGAGGGCATAGGGTACGGAAGGTGTATTGAGCGCGCGGATCACTTCACTCTTTCCAATAAGTATCTGCTTCTATTAGCTCCAAGGGACGATAACATGAGAAAATTTAGCTTCACAAAAAACTTTGATGTGAAGCTCAGTAGTAAGAAAGAATGGTCCAATATACACTCACAGTATGATATTCGCGACCATGCTATAATGCGGTTTACAGATGGATCCAGAACAGACGAGGGCACTGGTGCTGGGGTATTCGGGCCACGTACCAAATACTCCGAACCAATGGGCACACTGACCAGCATCTTCCAAGCAGAAGTTCATGCAATTGAAAGATGTGTGCAATTCAACCTCGATAGAAAATACTGTAGACGGGAAATCGTAATACTATCTGACAGTCAGGCGGCTCTTAAAGCGCTAGACTCTCACATCATTAGCTCCAGGCTAGTGGGGGACTGTTTTGCAAAATTAAACCGGCTGGGCGGAACCAATAAAGTTACGCTCTGCTGGGTGCCAGGACACGTCGATGTGGAGGGGAACGAGGCGGCAGACGAGCTTGCGAGAAAAGGAGCGGCTACGCTCCTTACAGGGCCAGAGCCATTCTGTGGTATAGGTGCACACACTATCCGGGAAATACTCAGAGAAAGAGTACGGGTGGACAGATCGAACTATTGGTTCGATATACCTGGGCTACGGCGGGCCAAATCACTCCTTGGTAAATATAACAAGAGGAGGTTTGAAGCTTGTATCGGGCTGAATTCTAACGGGATTTCTCACTGGTCACTGCAGACTGAGGGGGCATCTCACGAAGCTGGGCATTCTAAACGACGACTCTTGCTTGATTCTGCAATGAGGAAGAAGAAAGTCCGGGTCATTTACTGGAGTCCTGTGGAGCAATCATCCACACGAGGAGGCGCGTACTGGGAAAGTACCTGGTGCCAGAGCATGGTTGGCCGAATCTGGATCCTCTGCTAATCTTGAAATTCCTAACGGAATTGAGGTTGGTGGGGGTCCTCTAAAGGCTGGCAGAGGTATGGTTCGTGATACTTGGGGCATCGTCACCCAACACGGACTCGTAGTGGGGGCACAAAAGACCAACGGTCGCAGTGCAAATGTAGCTACCGTTGCCTCCCATATGTAACTACCGTTGCCTCCCAACACTATTTTCACCTATTACGGTGGTGTAGTAGATTTTCATATTACACATTACACAAAACAAATGATTTTTATATGTATGTATAGATTATGGAGTTCACCTAACGGCCGAAACCGAAATGTCCGAATTTTTATTTTTTTAATTTCAGCCGAAACCGAAGTCGAAACCGAAAAAATAAAAGAAAAAATTGTGAATGTAAATGTAAGTTGTACATAATTAAGCTAAAATCAATCATTTTAAGTTCAGATCACGAATTAGATGAATTTAGAAGCAAACTATCAAATGCGTGGAAATCAATTGAAAGGGCAGGTTCTCATTTTTTGCTACGGCGAGAGTTGTAGATATTCGATTTTAGGGGAGTAGATTTCAAGAAAGGGGGGTAGATTTAATTTGGTTTACGTAGAGTAGTAGAAATTCTACGAGAGTAGTAGAAATTACTGTCAAGGTAGCAGATTTCAAGAGAGGGGAGTAGATTAGGGTTTCTGAGTAGAGTAGTAGAGATTCTACAATAGTAGTAGAGATTTCTGTCATGGTAGTAGATTTGTAGAAAGAGTAGTAGTTTTGCATTGTATGAAACTCACATATTTTGAGGAGAAGATTTCTTACAATAGTAGTAGAGGAGTAGAAATTTAAAAATCATCGCGAGAGTAGTAGATCTGCTCCGATAGGAGAAGAGTGAGAACGCTGTGAAGCGGTGAATGGATGCAGGCTGTATGTAACATACAAATTCTTTCAAGAAAATAAGTTTCAAAGTTTTTTATTTTTCTTTTTTCAATACAAATTGGGAACTCACATATTTTGAGGAGAAGATTTCTTACAATAGTAGTAGAGGACTAGAAATTTAAAAATCATCGCGAGAGTAGTAGATCTGCTCCGATAGGAGAAGAGTGAGAACGCTGTGAAGCGGTGAATGGATGCAGGCTGTATGTAACATACAAATTCTTTCAAGAAAATAAGTTTCAAAGTTTTTTATTTTTCTTTTTTCAATACAAATTGGGGACTTGTCTATTTTGTCGCTTCTGATTCTTCGCAGCTATGATCATTACTTAAATTTGTGTTACATACCGCTTTTATCCACTTGGTAGTTCCTTATGTATTTTGCCACGCCTAATCCAAAAATAATAATGAAAATTGCACAAAAATTTAATTTTTGGTGCGTACTATAAAAATTTCATTATTTTTTTCGTATTCAGCGTGCTAAAATGCATAAGAATTTGTCTATCAAGTATATTTAACACACAAAATGTTCAGTTTTGTCGATCAGTGTAATCTTTGTTATTTATTTGTTACATTTTTCGTATCAAACCGAAATTTTCGGCGGAAATATCGAAATTTCGGCCGAAAACGATATTTTATTTTTCGGCCGAATCCGAAAAACGGCCGAAACCGCTTTTTTGGGCCGAAAAGCCGAAATACCGAAACCGAATTTCGGTTGGTCTCTACTTAATTACAAATTTTTCAATAAGAAATTTTTTTTTTTCCATGTATTTTTATTTATTTAGTATTAACTTAGGTCTAACAATGATTATTCATAAATTCAACCTAATTTAAAAAAAAAGAAAAATTCATCTTAAATTATTTTGTGAGATGTATAAATTGTCCTATATCCATTGATTTAGGCAATGTGGAGTTAGCGTATCTAATATATGAGATATATATTAGCTTCGTTTAAGACGTGAGGGATTCAGAAGTATCAGTAAATTTCTAGCTAGAATGTTTGGATGAAACATAAACTTCTGCTTCTACTTCGAGGTAAGTTTCGGAATTTCGTCTTTTACTGCAGGAATATTCAAATCATTGTGGATGTTTGCATTTCTTATAAACCAACGCGCTCTGGCAACTTGTCTCAGGATTTTTGATTGAACTCTCTGGAGTTTTTCCACGTTCGAAGGAGAGGCAGTGCCGCAGAGCTCAATTCGATATGTCCATATGGGTTTTATTATACTTTTGTATATTTGGACTTTGTATGTGAGATTTAGCTTAGATGCCCTTGAGATTAGCCAATTTAGCCCCAATTGTTTTAACTTAATCTGAGTGATTTCAGATTGGATGTGCTTGTGCCATGTGAGACGGCGATCAAGATGCATTCCAAGGTACTTGTTTTCGGTACTTTCGGGAACAGCTTGGCCGTTTATTGTCAGAGCAGGACACGAGCTCCTTCTTAGGGTGAAGGTTAAGTGACAGCTTTTGGATTCGTTGACTTGGATTTTCCATCGTGATAGCCAATTATTTAGAGTGTCCAAGTGTTTCTGCACGTAAAGAGTTGCCATGTCTGGGTTTGAGTGAGAGCACAGGATAGCAGTGTCGTCAGCAAAAGAGATATAAGAGTTCTATCGCTTTTGGGCATATCTGCAGTATAGAGAATATATATCAGGGGCGCGAGGACACTGCCTTGTGGTACTCCGGCAGTATTTCGTATTTTCGGGAGACAAAGCTTTTATATTTTACCACAAATTTTCTATTCGTGAGATAGTTTTTGAGAAGGCAGTGCATATTAGCGGGAAGAATATGGTGTAATTTGTAAATAAGTCCTTCGTATCAGACTTTGTCGAATGCCTGGGTGATATCGAGGAAAACAGCGGAGCAGTACTGTTTCTTTTCGAAGGTGTTTTTTATTGAGTCTACAATACGGTGCACTTGTTCGATAGTGCCATGTTTTTCGCGGAAGTGATCGGGAATCACTTGTTTTTCCGTAATTTTGGGTGCAAGCAATTTTATCACAAGTTCATTTTTCTTAATCGCGGCTGTACTAGAGTTATTGTGTGCGATTAATCTAGGTAATGGGATATCAGCAGTTTTCGCGTTTGGGTGAACAGAACACGCTTTTTAGGTGGTTAGCAAAAGCTGCACCTTTTTCTGCATCGCTTCTGGCCCATTTTCCATTTGGAAGCCGTATGGGAGGTTCCGCAAGCACAGGTTTTTTCATATTATTAGCAGCACGCCAGAGAGAGTAATTTGTTGATTTTTTTTTTTTTTTTTAAATTAATATTGGATTTTTCCAAATAATTAGAACTAACAATAATTTTTAACGATGCAATTTAACAATTTAATTAACATTTAACAATTTAAACAAATGCTTGTTGCCCTAATCCATCGATTTAGACAACGTTATGCAGTACTGTTGTTGTTGTAGCAACTGTAGGTAGAGTCAAAAGGGGTTTGCATCAGAGGGTTAATTAAATGTTTATATGTTGGTTGTCTAGTCCGAGGAAGTAGACTACTTCCTTTGAGTTTGGTCCAAAGTTGTAGTGTGGTCAGGTCAGTTGGGTGGGCGGGGCAATGGAGATGTGGGCCACGTCGTGTGGGCCCTGGTTACAGTCAGGGCTCTCGTCGACCACGTCCTCATCAAGGCGCGACAGGTAGCTGTTTAGGAACCTGCTCCATCCTGATCGAAGTTGTGCTAGTGTGCAGCGCGTTTCCCTCGGCAGCTCAATCTCTTTGTCAGAGACTGGTGGCGGCCTACCATTCAGCACTATATTGGCTCCGAATGATCCGACAGCTTTTGCAACCGCCTCGGCGTGTAGGACCATTTCCTCCCATTTCTTCTTCCGGTGGGCATCTACCAGCCGTTTGATTTCTGCGTTCATCTCAGGGATCCGGGGGTCCGCGGCGTGGGATGTGCGGATGTGGTCTCTTTCCTCTGAGAGCGCGGCGGCCTCGGCTGGGAAGTTGGGTCGGATGTTCGGGATCCTCCCTGCCGGAATGGTTCTGGATGCTGCCTTTACCACGATATCTCTGAAGATGCGCTCGCCTTTGTAGACGTCCAGTGGTGGCTGTGCTTGGGCGAAGGCGTCGTTGGTGATGTTTTTAAACCTTTCCCAGTTCGCTTTGTTGTAGTTTAGGAACGTGCGTTTTTCAGCCTCCACAAAGTCACTTGGTTTGTCCAGCGTAACAGTTATGGGGAGGTGGTCCGAGCTGAGGTGAATTCCCGTATGACTTCTCCAAGTTTCCCCCAAATGCCATTGCAGTTAAACAGTAGAACCTTAAAGGTGGATGCAGCTTGTTGTTGTTGTGGCTGCACACGGTTTTGCTGCTGTGATGGCGGTGCAGTGTGTACTCGTGCTCGTTGAAATTGCACTTGTGCCGGTTGTTGTTGTCGCACCTGCGGTTGGTCAGTGCGCGGAGGCTGTTGTGGCATCACGAGTTGTTGTCGCTGCTGGTGGGCGCGAAACGTTTGTTCCGTGCGCCTCTGTTGGTGTGGCGCCATCGCAGTCGGAGTGCGGCCTTGTGGCGACTGTGTTTGAGTACATTGCACCGTGGCCTGATGGGCTGACTGGAGAGTCGGCGGTTGTTGGCGCTGAGTTCGGAGTTGCAGCCTGGTAGTCCGCTGTTGTGGTGTCGCGGCTGGAATTCTGGCTTGGTTTGTTAACCCACATGGTGTTTGAGCCTATGTTGGGCGCGCTGTTGGTGGTTGCGTGGGTAGCACTCCCAGTTGTTGTTGCTGAGTGCAGCAGCTCGCTTGAAAGGAAGCATGCCACTCGCTATGGTGTAGCAATCCTGAGCAGATGCGCAGGTGGCATCACCCTTGGCACCCTGAGTACCTGGCAGACGTTGTTCGGATGGGCCTTAGGCACACTGTGCAAAGCCACACCCTCGGTCCGGGGTTCTGTTCGATGCCAGCCAAAAGTAATAGTAATCGGAGCAGGCAGGCTGGCATGCACTGCTCCGATGTCGAAAAAACATAGTAAACAAACAATAAAAAACCTCTGATACGTACCCTGATGACGCACAGTGATTTGTCTCCATATGAGCTTGGGACAAAAATCGAAGGAGTATTCTGAATTAATTGAAACTAAGTTACTAAATGTGTTTTGGCCGCTGATTTCAAAAATGTAATCGGTTTTTCTGTAACGCTTATAGTTTTTGAATAAATCCAGAATTGTATGCTTGATTTTCTTATTTAATTATTATGCATATAATACAACTCTACAATTATATTTCGAAAAAGGTTTCTTAGCTTTAATAACGGATTCTAGTGGTTCTTGATTAGCTGATTTCAAATTTGGTAACCGCTTTTGGCTAGCAGTTGTAGTTTAGCAGGTACATTAATGCAAAAACATTAACAAATTTTTTTAATAAATTTAATATGATAACTATTGAAAAGATCAATACATTTTTATAATCTTGAATACTTTGTAAAGAAAAATGTATATTATACTATATAATATTATGTATATTCTACTATTAGGGGTATTCACGGATTGGTGTACTTGATAGTGTACTTTTGTCGAAGTGACGTATTCACTTTTACCATAAATTTTACCTGTATTCTCAATTTTAATAATTCTGGCACATTTTTTATTTTTTTATTTGTTTAACATGTGCATTGCTGGTAAAGTAACAAACCCCAAGAAATCCTGAAAAGTCTGGAGAACCCGGGATCGCCAAAACCATTCGGTATTGACCGCCTTAGTCAATAGGAAGAAGAGAGAAGAGTAAAATAGAGAAAAATTAAATCACATTGGATCAACAATATTTCAATTGAGCTTTTAGTTACTATACATACATTAATATCAATATATTAATAAAAGTACATACGTTCATCATATTTTACCATTTCATTTACATTATGAACTTTTTGAAAAGTTTTTTGGATATAAAATCGTAATTTTAGCCATTTACAAAAAGTTGGTAAAAAATGGTGAATTTCTTTTTTTGTTCTGAAAGAAAACACGTTGAACTTTAAAACAAAAAAAAAAATGTTCACAAACTTTTACGCACTTTTTTTTTACAATCCATAATTTTTTGGGTTTTTTTTTTGTTTTTTACTTGAAAAACTTTTTTTTTCATGGTACTTACAAATTTTTACATCGAAGTTTAATGACAACTATTTTATTTTTCATTTTTTAATACAATAATAACATTTATAAAAAAGGCAAGTTTGTATCATTCTTGCCAAAAATGCCTTTTGGGCAATTTTTTTCGCCAAGTTATCAAAAATAAATTTTTTTGTTCCAGCATTTGTTATCAAATTTCCCTAATTTAAAAATAATTCACGGACGTCAAAAAAATTTTAATCAAATAAAAAAGTTCATATTCTTTTTTGTCAATGTATTACCTTTCCAAAAATACCATATTTTATATAATTGATGACATCAAACTTTCTGAATTTTGTCTATGGGACAAATCACTGTGTGACGTCCTGTAGTTGAGGTTGGCAGTCTTTGGTCGGGACTGTGTCCCGAGTCGTTCTGGGGCGGAGACTCAACTGCACGGAGGGTCTTTTGTATAAAAGGATTTTATATGTGGTGTTGAGTCTCGAATGCTGCGAGAGTAGCCAATTGAGTTCGATTTTTTTTAGTTTCATTTGTGTAATTTTATAGCCCTATTATGGTTCACAACACAGCAGTTGTTTCTGTCTTCCATGTGTGAAATGCTATTATGGTAGACAGCAAAGCATATGAATGCAATCCACTGTTGTCATGCAACTCTGTTGTGTATTCTGTATACCTATTATGATCTACAACAGCTGTGTCTGATAGTCTGACTGATCTGTCAAAATTTGAAGTTAGCTACATTGGTGTTGTGTAGTTGCCGGCGAAAGCAAGAAAATGGCTCCAACAAAGTAAAAAAAAATATTTAACAAAATAAAAAGACGCGTTTTTCAATAATTATGTGATTATTCTTTGCAGGAAATTAGTTATATCCAACAAGGAGCAACTTCAGCTCCTGATCCGCTTAAGTTTTGAATTACAGCATTTATTCCAGTATAAAAATATCGTCAACTTCAATAGGTTTGGACGAACTACAAGCAAAATTTGCGCCGAAAACTATCGAGCAACGCGCAAAACGCACATGCGACGGGTGGAGGGTCGTCTCAAGAAGTGCCGCTAACGGCGTTGGAGGAGAGCGTTGCAGACTTGCTCAACGTTAGGACGGCCGTATGTCCTCCTGGCGAAACATTTGGAGGGACTTCCGCCGATGCCGTAAGTGTCGAAGTCGAAGGCGACGAGTTCGTGCTACCGTTATATCATCTTCGTCCTCACTCGAATAAATTAAAAAAGAAATGTCCATTTTTGCTTTTCAAATTTTCCATATATTTATAAATAAACTATTTGTCAAATCTGTCTATCAGCTGATAGCTGTCAAAAAGTAATAAGTTCCACACGCGTTCCACAATCAAGTGGGACAACAAAGTATTGCTGTGTACCATAATAAAGCGCTTCTGCTTTGTATACTCGACTGTTGTGTCTACTTGATGGAAGACGCAGCACTTTATTGTTGTGAACCATAATAGGGCTATTAGACTCGATGTGTTTTTTCCAGGTGAGTCTGTGATCGAGATGCATACCAAGATATTTAGTTTCGGTACATTATGGTATAACACTATCATTTATTTTAAGCGTGGGGCATGTGTCTTTCCTTAGGGCGAAGGTTATATGTGCGCTTTTTGACTCATTGACTTTAATTCTACACTGTGATAACCAATTTTGTAATGTGTTTAAATGCTGTTGCACGTGTTGTGATGCCATTTTGGGGTCTGAGTGTGAGCACAATATTGCAGTGTCGTCGGGAAATGTTGAGATGAGTGTCTGATCATAAATGGGCATATCAGCTGTATAGAGTATATACAGGAGGGGTCCGAGGACGCTGCCTTGGGGTACACCGGCAAGAATATCAAATCTACTAGAAACGAAACTTTTATGTTTAACTACAAATTTTCTGTGGGTCAAGTAATTGTCAAGCAAAACGTGCATGCTTGCGGGTAATAGTTTCTGTAGTTTGGATATCAATCCTCTATGCTATACCAAAGGCTTGGGTGATGTCGAGGAATACTGCTGAGCAGTATTTGCTTTTTCTCGAATGTTTTTTTGATCAATTCAACAATGCGATGAACCTGTTCAATTGTGCCGTGCTTTTCTCTAAATCCGAATTGGTGATTGCGAGTATTGTGGGTAACATCATTTTTATCAGAATTTTCTCAAAAAGTTTGGATAGGGTAGAGAGTAAGCTTATTGGGCGATATGAACTCACGTTTGTAGGGTCTTTTCCCGGTTTTGGGATCAACGTGATCTGCGACAGCTTCCAGTCAGTTGGGTAGTGACCTATTCTTAATAAAGCATTATATATATGCAATAAGTGAGTAACAGCAATTGATGGCAGCTCTTTCACCATTTCAGCCGTTATTAAGTCATGTCCTGGAGCTTTTTTTGGGTTCAACTTGGCAATATCGTCCATAAGTGCTTTTCTTCTGATGAGTAGTGGGTTTGACCTGGTTGCGAGTTGTGGTAACGGGTAATTTGCATTTGGGGGGTTTGGAGTAAATACATTTTTTAGGTGACTTGCAAAAGCAGTACCTTTTTCGGCATCACTTCTCGCCCAGTCTCCGTTGGGTAAACGAATTGGCGATTCTGCAATAATGGGTCGTTTTAAATTTTTTGTGAGAGTAATTTTTTTGAGCTCGACGGTGTAAGCTTTTCCATGAATTGATGCAGATCATTCTCGTTTTTTGCCTTCAGTTCATTTTGGAGTATTCGTGTAATGAGGGTCAGCTTTTTTTTTCAGATAGGGTGATCTGAACTTTTGCCAATCACGCCTTATTGATCTCTTTTCGGATAAGAGCGCTGCCAGTGCGGCGTTTGTAAGTAGAAGGGTAAAGTTACGCACTGCCGAATTTAAGCCAATTCGTATGCATACTGGTGAGTTTGTCGAGTGGGTTGACTTCGGAATTTGGCGCATATTTTACTGTGATAATAGTGGGTGTTTGGTCAGACGAGAGTTCCACTGAAGACTCAATAGTCAATTGAGTTCGTTTAAGTGCTTTATTACTGCAAAATCAATAACACCAGGAATTTTGCGTCTATCTGATGGCCAATATGTTAGCGTGCCTGACGAACCACATCAAGGCCGAGTCTGCTGGTGGTATTCCAGAGTTACCTTATTTTTGGAGAAACCAGTCGAGAGACCCAGTAAGTGTGTTTGGCATTGTAATCTCCGGCTGCGAGAAACTTTTGGCCAAGGGTCGCAAAAAATGTCTGAAACTGCTGTTCAGTAATTTTGAATCTGGGTGGACAATAACTTGCCGATATTGTCAATCCTTTTATGTACTCATCAATACAAATACTGGTGGCTTGCAAATATTCGGTGCAAAAATCCTGCAGAACGTAGTGTTTGATTCTGTCCCTAATTAGAATCGCTGATCCGCCTCGTGCTTCTCCACCTGGGTGTTTGGTGTCATAGAGCTTGTATCCGGGTATATTAAAAAAGTGTTTTTGGGTCAAATGGGTCTCTGAAATTAGCATTACATCTCTACAGTATGAATTGAGAAATTGAATAAGTTCCAATTTATGTTGGCATAAGCCGTTCGCGTTAACATCTGTAGTGTTTATTCAAGGCCAATGTTCTGTTGGGCGGGCTGAATAACTGGAGGGTCTTGGGTATTGCCTTTGAGTACATTTGCGTATGAAAAATTGTTGCTGTTGTGGTGCGGCATTAGCACCATTTCCTTGGGGTGGTGGGTGTGATTTCATCTGTGGAAAATTGCCTAGAGTAGGGTTTGACGTCGTTGTAGCTGCTGCTCTTAAGGGTTTCATTTGGGTAAAAACTTTATTTTTAAGGGTTTTGTAGGCAGAACATCCTCTGTAGTTGGCAGTGTGATTTCCATCGCAGTTACTACAATGTCTAACATTTACGTCTTCTCTCGATTTGGGGCACACTTGGGTCTGGTGAAGGTCACCACAAATAACACAAACACTGGAAAGTGTACACAATACAATACCAAAACTGCCAAATTCTTGGCAGTTTTGGCATTGTATTGGGCTTTGACGTTTATGCGGCTCCTCCTCAAAACTGACTCTACGGTGTAGTAAATATCGCAGATTGTATATAGGGTGGGGTTCACTTTTTTGCGGGGTCTTAGGGTCGAATTCCAATTCGATGCGGAAAAGAGGTTGGGGTAATTTTTCCTTATTTAGAATGCCGCTTTCACATCGACACATTCGACAAACGAGTCTACACCTCTTAGAACAACCGGTAGACCTTTGCTACTTTTGAGCTGGTATGTGTAATAGCTCTTTTTACACTTATCGAAATGATCTACTACTTTGCGAAAATCTGCCTCATTATAGATTTGTACTTTAGTTTCAGGGATGGCGCCCTTGAGAATAGACATCACATGAAAACTGTTGGAACCTGTTTTATTTTCCTGAGATAAATTGGTGGCGGCTTTGACGTCTTGGGTTTCGGGTCTGAATTTTCCTCTTCATATAATAGTGAATATATGTTTTGCCCAAGATTTATCGGCTGGATACTCGGCTTTGTCTTTAAAACCTTAGGCGTATTCGTATTTTTGGGAGGAGGAGTTTTACGCTTTTGCAATGAAGGGTCTGGCTTTTGCAGGTAGCGGTGCATGCCTGTCAGCACTGCCACACGTGGAGTGTTTTTCTCTTTAGGGTTTGTGCCAATTGCATCACTCGTGTTTGCTGACTGAGGCTTATTCAAAGGGTTTTTGTTCTCAGAGAACTTATTAGAAGGGTCTTCATTCTCATTAAATTTCTTAATTGGGTCTGGCCTAAGAGTATTAGTAGTAATTGTACTTGCCAAATTTGTTTGTGATGCTAAAAATGCCGTCATATTCGCTGCCTCCTGGGTGTAGGGTATAGGGCTGTTACATTGTTTGCTACATGAGAGAGCGCCCGATGGCGATGCGGGAGAGTTAGCAGAGAGTGCCTCTAACGATCGACTCTTCGCTATAGTGGTTTCTGCAGATGCACTATTGGCGGGGAGGGTAATAATTACAGGTTGCGTTCGCACTGCTCGCACCTGTTGGTTGCATGGCAAAAGCTTTTATTTGTGAATTTGCCGTGTTTTCACTAGCACTAGCTGATGCTGATTCAAGCTCTTGTTTTGAGCGGGATGTTGAATTCTCTGTGAGAGAATTCCTGTTTTTTTGGGGAGAATGATTCACTGACATAATTTTTCACACAAATCTTTTTTATTTGTTTAGTTTTTCGTATTTGCAGTGGCTTCGCCACTTGCACTTTTTTCCTTGTATTGTTTTAGCGTCTTTTTCGCGTGATTTTTTGAAGGGTTGTTGTTACTATTTCACAAAGTAATTTGATTATTTCTTCGGGACCGATTAAAACACGTCCGTTTGACATAATCTTTCTCAACTGAAATATTGTGGGTGCGAGATGTTCAACGAATTGTTGGTAGTCTCTTTCGGACTTACATTTTAGCAGTTTTTGTAGATTTCACGTAATATCTTTTATTTGTTTTTTCAAGCTGGGCGATCTGTGGGTTGGGTGTACACGGGGACTGAGTTTTGTCCTTTTAAAGCGCTGGCGTAGGAAACGCCTTGATTTATATTGGGATTTACATAATTAGGTGCGTTGGACTGTGAGGGATTTGTTGAGATTTTTCTTAAATCCTGTTCTGGAGGGAAAGCATCAGGGGCCGGTTCGCGTAAGCCGATAATCGACTATCAGAGAATCGATAGTTGAAACCGACACAACCAAACCGATAGTGCAAATTTGGTTCGCGTAAGCCGATAAGCTAAAAGTCGAGTGCTATTTGCGTGAGCACACAAAATTTATTACATTATTTGCGAACAAGTCATTTGAACAGCTGACAACTGTCAAATGACAGATTTTAAATCGAAAAAAAAAAATTTTAAATAACAAAATAATAAAGAATAACACGAAAGTGATCAAGAAATGCTTCCATTGAGGCATGTTCTATTGGATGTTGACAGCGACGAGGGTGTTGATCTTGTTAGACGACAAAGAATGCTGAGGGATGTCTCAAATCCAATACGGCTTATTGCAATTAATTGGTTTCAAAAGCAAAAACGTCGTACGGTCCGCTGCCGGTTTTAAAGAGACTTTGCCTTTTTTGTGTCAGTTTTTTCTTGGCTGCGTATTTGTGGTCGGTCCAAACCAAAAATTTCAATTGGACGCATTAAAAATGTGGTTAAATATTACTAGATAAATTAAATTACTTTTTGCCAGCACTTCAATGTTTTTATTGGCGACCCATTGCTTTTGAGGATAGTCACCAATCTGTCCCATAGCTTTTTCTTTTGCGTCTGGTTACTTTGTGTCCTTTTTAAATATCATAATTTTATAATTTTTATTTGCGAGCGCAACAGTTTTTTTTGGCAATTGCTTGAAAAACCAGTGAAATCGACACATCAAAAGGTGTCGGTTTCAACTATCGGTAGTTTTCATACTTTCTTGTCGAGTATCGGTTTACGCGAACCAAAACCGATACTCACACTGTCGGTTTCGTTCACTATCGGCTTACGCGAACCGGCCCCAGCTTTGGGAAGAGCCTTGCTTTTGAAGGATTTGTAGATTGGACAGCCTCTATAATTTTCTGTATGGTTGCCACCGCAATTGCTGCATTTTTTAGTTTTTTTGCACAAGTTTGTGGGGTGGAGATCGCTTCATATTACGCACACGCTGAGAAGTGTGCAATACAATTTTGTGTGACCGTATTAGGGCTTTCAATCCCGGGATCCCGTATCCCGGGATCCCGGGATTTTCGGGACTACATTTTAAATAAATTAGACCATAAAAAAAGTTTAATAGAAGAAAGATACAACTTTTCATCGCTCATAAAATATAAAAAAAATCGTGTAAGGAGAAAAATAGTTTTTGACAACATTTGGACAACCCCAAAATGAAAAAAAAATAGGTTAGAAAACTCGAAACTTAAAAATTTTTAATTTATTAAAAAAATCACGAATAAAATTGTTTGTGCTTAAAATTTTTTCTTTAAGAAAAAATTAATTTATATTTATTTCAGAAGAAAATTGGTATTTTCAGTCTAAGCGAACGCACAAAAATGAATTGCTTAGTAAAAATAATTAAGTAAAACTGAAAACTGATACAAAAGTAATTTAAGAAACCTTACTAAGGCATATTTTAAATTGAATTGTGTCGTTCCTAAAGAAACGGAAACTCAGATACTGGAAATAAAAAAATTCATTAATTTGTACCTTTAATAAATTGAAATTATTGTTTCTGTTTATTTATTTAAGCTAAAACTATCAGTTTTCCAATAAAACATATAAAAAACATTTTTTTTATTTTTTTAAAATGCATTTGGCTTAGTAAAGTAACAAATCCCGAAAAATCCCGGGATCCCGGGATTGCAATTTTCAGTCCCGGTATGAAAAGTGCTATGCCCCGCTGTCCAATTCCGACCATATGTAACATTGAACTTAGAATTGAAAGCATAAAATCATTTCCCTTTGAAAAATTTTCATTAGGAGCCCAAGTGTAACATTTTTTAAAATATTGAATTGTATGGGAAGTGCCACGCCCGCTGTCCAATTCCAATATGTTGCATTGAATGCATAGAACCATTTCCCGTTGAAGAATATTCAATGGAAGCCCAATAATGGCAGTATTGAATTGTATGGGCGGTGCTACGCCCCTTTGTCCAATTATGCCGATAAATTGTATTTAGCTTAGAGTTGAAACCATGAAACCATTTTCCAAATTTTGTTGGAAAACATTAAATTAGAGGCCAGTTGCAGCAATTTTAAATATTGGTTTGTATGGGCGGTGCCACGCCCCTTTGTCCAATTACGCCGATGTGTCGCATTTAGCTTAGAGTTGAAACCATGAAGCCATCTGCCAAATTTCGTTGGAAAACATTGTGTGGGAGCGCTATTACAGCATTTTCAAATATTGACTTGTATGGGCTTGCCGCGTACCATTGTCTATTCCCAGCCATTTGTAGCCCAGATTATGGCTGGGATCTTATAGTATATTCATGGCAAATTTCATTTTCTTGTGATCAAAAACGTCTGAGATATAGAAGCTTTTACTAACTTGTGGGCGGTAAAAGTGGGCGTGTCTAAACCTATCCTATGTCACGACTCACGACCCCTAGAACACATATATAAATTTTGGTGAGAATCGGTGCTGCAGTTTTCGCGTTTACTGGTGACAAACATACACGTCTCTTTTATATATATAGATTATAGAATCGGTTTAATGGACTGGTTGTCCTTGCAATGCAGAAAGATGTGCCCATTAACAGGGTTTAAATTGCTGCAGTATTTTCGAATACTGTTGCTTACCTTGATGCAGTAAGCATCAAATTTATTTTTGAAATACTTCGCATACTTTAAATTTAAAGCATTTTAGACTCTTTTCTTATTTTAGACTCTTATTTTAGACTTATTTCAGACTCTTTTTAGAGCCATATTTTCGCCTCATATTTGAATCATATTTAAGTCACATTTTAGAGTCAGATTTCAGACTCAAATTAGAGTCTTATCCCATACAATTCATCGTGCCCCTACTGGAAGGGAAACACGCCATATTCGGCTCCTATAAGTCTTTTCTGAGCGAAATGAGAGCCTTAAAAGAGTCAAACAATAGTCAAATTGTTTGCTGGGCTCCTGTGAAAACGCAAAGTGCCTCACAGGCAGCGATTTCACAGGAGCCCAGCAAACAATTTGAAATTGGATTTTTTAAATATCAAAATGGTTCTGAGAATAGATAGCAAATAACGCCTCTGTGTGCTCAGGCCCTCATATAAAGTTGGAAACCACTAGTTAAATTCAGTAGGTTATTCATATAAGTGCGTACCTGGACATTTTTTGGGTGAATCGTGCCAGGTGGGATTACAGTTGCCACCCAGTGCGTATTTGGACTTTTGTTAGGTGGGACAACAGATGTGTGAAACAAACGTTGTTTAGGTTTGACTATCTTTTTATTAATGCCCAATGCCCAATGCTTATGCAGATTAGCCGCTATGTTAAAACTAATACATTTGTGTTCTTATAATTATACACACATACAATAGGGTTCGCTCATATGTCCAGCAGCTTATGAGGGATACCAATTGAATGTGTCCACTCAGCATAAAGCTAGGTGTTCGTTATTCTTATTGCTACTATAAACCTACTGTATATTGTGCAGGCATATTAGCATCACAGATGTCATACAGTGTGCCTTTGGATATTTTTTTGGGTGATTCATGTCAGATGGGATTCAGCTAGATAAAATTTTGAAAAATAATCCATTAAATATCGAAAAATGTTCGAAAAAATATCGACAAATTAGCATACCTCCCATACAAAATGGCCGCCAAATTTGTATTATTTTCGCTTATCTTGAGAAATATTGAACCGATTTGGACGCCGTTTATTGTACTTGATTGGAAATGATGTCGGGAACGAAATGGGAATAAAACTGGAACAAAATGGAATTGAAACAAAATTGTAAAATGAATCGGGAATGAAATAGAAATGGAAATTATCGACAAAAAATCAAAAAATTTCAATAAAAGATCGAAAATGATGAATAAAATATCGAAAAACTATCGATAAAATACCGAATACCTATTTTTGATAAAATTACTAACACATGGTCGCAGAATGTACTGTAGTCGCATGTGCAGGGTCGGACCGAAGCTAAATAAATAAATAATTCTCTTAATAGTTTTTGGTATTTTCAAACAGTACAACAATATCACAACTATTTTTGTTGTTGTTTTTGTAACGTTACAATGCTTATTGAAGAGATATTGTTGCAATGTTTCGGTGCTTATTGCAGCTTTGTTGTTGTTGTAATGTTCCAATGATTATAAAAGTTTTGTTGTTGTAATGTTAGTCTATGTTATTGCAATGTTGTTTTTGCCGTAACAACCTTATAAAAAAAAGAGTACAAAACAAGTTTTTTAAAATACCCTTTAACCGACTAAAAAGCAGAAAATAAATTTCCTTTAAATTATTTCCGCAATTTCGATTTAAAATTAAGGGTTTTTGGCTACTTTGTTTCTAATATCATTGCAGATTTTGATGTCGCCAAAAACCCGTATCCCGGGATCCCGGTCCATTTTTAGTCCCGGTGATCCCGGGAATTTTTTTCCTAAATCCCGGGATTTTAGGGACTACATTTTAAATAAATTAGTCTATAAAAAAAGTTTAATACAAGAAAAATACAACTTTTCTTCGCTCATAAAATATAAAAAAAAACGTGTAAGCAGAAAAATAGTTTTTGACAACATTTGAACAACCACAACATGAAAAAAAAAATTAAATAACACAAAACTTAAACATTTTTAATTGATTTAAAAAAATTACGAATAAAATTGTTTGTGCTTGATATTTTTTTGGTATTTTCAGTCTTAGCGAACGCGGAAAACAATTTCTTAATAAAAATAATTAAGTAAAACTGAAAACGAATGCAAAAGTAATTTCAGAAATCTTACTTAAGCATATTTTGAATTGAATTGTGTTTTCCTAAAGAAACGGAAACTAAAATATTGAAAAAAAATGCGCTAATTTGTACTAGAGACCTACCGAAATTCGGTTTCGGCCAAAAAAAGCTGTTTCGGCCGTGTTTCGGATTCGGCCGAAAAATAAAATATCGTTTTCGGCCAAATTTCGATTTCGGCCGAATTTTCGATATTTCCGCCGAAAATTTCGGTTTGATACGAAAAATGTAGCAAATAAATAACAAAGATTACACAGATCGACCAAACTGAACTTTTTGTGTGATATACTTGATAGACAAATTCTTATGTATTTTGCCACGCTGAATACAAAAATAATAATGAAATTTTTACAGCATGCAAATTTTGTGCAATTTTCATTATTATTTTCGGATTTGGAGTGGCAAAATACATAAGGAACAACCTAGTGGATAAAAGCGGTATGTAACACAAATTTAAGTATTGATCATAGTTTCGAAGAATCAGAAGCGACAAAGAAGACAAGTCCCCAATTTGAATTAAAAAAATAAAAATTAAAAACTTTGAAACTAATTTCTTGAAAGAATTTGTATGTTACATACCGTCTTCATCCATTCACCCCTTCACAGCGTTCTCATTCTTCTCCTATCTACTTCCCTCAAGATATTTTCTACTACTATTGTAAGAAATCTTCTCGTTAAAATATTTTGTGAGTTTCATACAATGCAAAACTACTACTCTTTCTACAAACCTACTACCCTGATAGCGATTTCTACTACTCTCGTAGATATTCTACTACTCTACGTAAAAAACGAAATCTACTCCCCTTTTTTGAAATCTACTCCCCTAAAATCGAATATCTACTACTCTCGCCGTAGCAAAAAAGTAAGAGCCCTGCCCCTTCAATTGATTTCCACGCATTTGTTTCTAAATTTATCTAAATTATAATTTGAACTTAAAATTATCGATTTCAGCCTACTGATACGCTTAATTATGTACAACTTTATTACATATAAATTCACAATTTTTTCGGTTTCGGCTTCGGTTTTGGCCGAAATTTAAAAAATGTAAATTTCGCTATTTCGTTTCGGCCGAAAAAAATAATTTTAAATTTCGGCCATTTCGGTTTCGGCCGAAATGAAAAAAGCGATTTCGGTCGGTCTCTAATTTGTACCTTTAATAAATAGAAATTAATGTTTATGTTTATTTATTTAAGCTAAAACTATGCGTTTTGCAATAAAACATTTCATTAAAATACATTTTGCTTGTAAAAGTATCAAAT
Source organism: Heteromyza rotundicornis (assembly GCA_951394025.1). Classification (NCBI taxonomy): domain Eukaryota; kingdom Metazoa; phylum Arthropoda; class Insecta; order Diptera; family Heleomyzidae; genus Heteromyza; species Heteromyza rotundicornis. The sequence continues at coordinate 21,049,832 of OX596013.1, forward strand.
CCCGAAAAACCCCGAAAAATCCCGGGATCCCAGGATTGCAATTTTCAGTCCCGAAAATCTCGGGATTGCGAAAAACCTTCGAGATCGAAAGACCTAGTCAATACTAAAAATTTTTGCATTTAAACATTTTTTTTTTAAATTTTTTGACAAGTTAATTTGGCCTCAAAAACGTAAAATTTTTTTTTTTACTGCACTTTTTTTAAACATAGGCGCTAATGATTAATCGACTTTGGCCGAAGGTTTAAAAATCCTTCATTAAAAACAATGTATTGCGATGTGAAAATCTTTTTGGGAACACATACATGCAAATTAATTAACGAGTTGCACAATATTGTTACCACTTAGCTAAAACAGGGGCTCTACTTAGTAACGCGATGCGAAAATAAAATCACGCGAATTCGAACAATCAGTACCAGGGATAATATTTGGGTTAAATTTTGTACAAAAATTCAAAAAAAAAAAGTGCCACATCTGTTGAAAAAGTACCAACACTTCAATGTCCAAATTTTGTAATGAAAATAGTTTGTTACATATATTTTTAAGCATACTTTAATTTATAAAGCTTTTAACAAAGAAGTTTTAATAATAAAAACAATAATTGAACAAAATGAAGTTACTTTTAACGTTACATAAATGACAAAGCAAAAATTTTATTTGCACTTTTGCCTTTTGAATCATTTTCACTATTCTTCATTTACTTTTGCTTTCTATTTTGGTTTGTGATCTAAATTTGACAGCTGATAATGTCAACTTTTCTAAAGAAATTGGAAACAATTCCAAATTTCTGAAAAGGGCACAGAGTGGCCATGTCGCATTACGTTACCAAAAGGTAAAAAAATTGTAGCGAAGTGGATACGAATTAAAGAAAATTTACGAATGGAAATTTAATTATCAATTTCTTAGCTTTTTTCGAAATGAAGTTTGACAAGTACTTTAGAGCTGGAAACAAACCTTGAACAACAAAAATATTTGAGAAAAAAAAATTTGAAAATAAGTTGATCATTAATCTGATACTCTTCTCATATATTGTACCAAAAATGTCAATAAGGGTATTCATTTAAAGTGGGAAACCCCTCGAAAACGCGCAGTTGCTTAAAAGAACTGTCAAATTTCATATGTTTTGACTGCTCATCTGCACAACTGAATCGTTTCCCAGGGGTTTCCCACTTTAAATGAATCGCCCTAATATAGTACCAATGTACTTTTGTCTTTGAAATTGTACCAAAAAAGTACAATTGTACCAAAAAATCATCCCTGATCGGTACTCTATAAAGTGACGTTCGCATTCAACTTCGCGAGTTTCGCTTTTAATTATTTCTTTTGAATTCGCATCGCGTTACAGAGTAAAGGTGCCCACACACCAACGCAAAATTTCGCACACGCCGCGAAACTTGGTCAAAAATTGTTCTTGAAAAGGCGATATTCAAATAAAAATAATTTGTTTGCGGCGAAAAATTTCTTAAAAACAAAAAAAATGTATATACTTTTAAATTTTGTTAAAAGGAACGCACTATCGCATTTTCAAAAATAATTTTTAGGCAAGTTCCGCGGCGTCTGCGAAAATTCGCGTCGGTGTGTGTTAAGTAAGGCATTCAATCCCGGGATCCCGAATCCCGAAATCCCGGGATCCCGGACGTTTTCTCAATCCCGGAAACCCGGGATTTTCAGTCCGGAATCCCGGGATTCAAAAAAGGCTTTTTTTATGCAGTGTTTAAGATATTTTTGACGGTTTTCTACAAAAATACAGCCGTGCATTTACATCCAATCTAATTGGTAAATTAAAAAAACCCACTTTTGCAAATTTAGTGCTACACACACACAAAAATTGACAACATTTTTGTCAATAACGGTTAACAAACAATTTTTATCGATCTGAATAAAATTTTGTGAATTTAAAAAATTTTTTTTTTTTACAAAAAAGATATATGTTTTAAACAACAATTCGTGTATCCGTTCTAGCTATAATACTAAAACTACTGAATGTAACTTTTTCGTGTGTAGCATGAAATGGAGCTGGCTGAATTTTATGATAATATTCAGATTCAGGTGGCAAAAAAAAATTGTTCGATCAATGTAATTTAAAAAGAATTACTTTTTGTTCGACTTATTTATTTTAAATATTATTTGTTTTGTTTAATGCTATATTTAATAAATATTATTTCTTTGTCGAATTAAAATGAAATTAAACTTAAAATATTGTTGCAACAATTTTTTCTTTAATTTTATATTAATTATTGTATTTAATTGGAAAATCCCGAACAAATCCCGGGATCCCGGGATTGTAATTTCAAATCCCGAAATCCCGGGATTTTCAAAAACACTTCGGGATTGAATGCCTTAGTGTTAAGGCTCCAGTTTTTCCGTAACAATATACAAAAAATTAATCTGGTAGCACTATTGCGAAACCAATTAAGATAAATTTGTGTAAATTTTTCAGCCAAAGTTACAAGTATCTGCTGACGTCATGCTAGATAACGGTAAACGAACTCATGTCGTTATCTAGTATTCTATGTATCTTGGGACGATAAGCTCTTAAATTTAACATTTCTTACTTATTTTCAACAAAAGAACCGATTAAAATTAGCCAACAATACAACTTTATGCATTAACCAAATTTTTTTTCAAAAGACTTTCAAATTAATTGTCAATTTAACAAGTTTTTGACGTAAAATTTGACGCGTAAAATTTTTGACGGCTTAAGCGTTTAAGCGCTTCATTTCATAACTCCAAATATCCAAAATAATAACCTCCATTTTAATACAAATTACGACTTCTCACATTAAATTACTTTTCGCAATGAACATAGATCCATCGCACCATCTAATGATCATATGGCAACACGAAGAAGAATGAAGTTTAACAAAATATCAAAAACATTGCAAAATACAAATAAGCATAGTTAAAATCTTTACGTATTTCGATTCAGGACGTCATAAAAAGTTGAAACAGTGCAAAAATCAATAAAAAAAAATACAAAAAAAAACGTTTATTTTATATAATGAAAATCGAAACTTTAAAGTTAAATATCTCGGAAACTAGATTTTTCTGACCAAAAATCATTCCGGATTTAATGTTTTAGGGCCAAGACCAACAGATTCCAAAAAAAAAAAAAAACATTCGAATGGGACCTAAAGTAAATCCGTTCCTAGACCAAAGACGAATCCATACTCACTTTTAGCTGCTTTCACACATGAGAAACTTTTTATATGTTTTATACACACTTAATATATGTACGTGAAGTATTAAACTTTTTGTTCGCTATCATGAGTCAATTTAACTAATACCAAAGTTAGTGATGGGTAGCGTTGTTTTGATACAAGTACCAGTGATGTAAAAGTAGGTGCATTTATACATTTTTCTATACTATTTAATTTCCAAACACAGTACCAGCATCAGCTTCAAATTCGAACCAGCCTTCATGGTCTCATCTGTCAAAATCAGCTGATGTTCAAATTAGAGCTATGAAAAATTTGAATTTTTGTAATCGGTTTTTTCCGCCGTTGAGCGGCAAACGAAAATTTGAAAATGGTTCGCGTAAAATGTGCTTTGTGCAAAAACTACAAAGAAAAACAAAAAAACCCTATTTTTTTAAGGTTTCAAAAGTTCAACATGTGAGGAAGAGGGTGTGTCGACTAGTACGCAATAAATTTTGCTACCACTTCTTGGCCAACGATTTCATCAATGGTCCCAGAGTTTCACCAGCACAAGTGCTACTGCAGCTAGGGGCTTCTTCTATTTTTTCTCGAGTACCAAAGCAAAAGTACCGGTTACATAGGCTCATTGTAACCATCTTCACTTCACACTATGGTGTTGTTCTTCTTCTTCCTATCAGCTGTTTCTCGTTTTTGACAAGTCTGGCACCCCAGACATGCGGATGCAGGTACTGATATACTGTGTTTCCAAAGTATTGTACGCAGTGATATCAAATTGAGGGTCATTTCCCTTTTTGAGGGATATTTTGCTTGGATTTTGCCTAAAAGGGAAAAATGTTGGTCCAGACTCTTTTTGATTTTTTTTTATTTATTCTAATGTATTTTCACGTTCTAAAACGAAATCCGAAAGAGTTTTGCTCCGCTCGCTTATGGTTTCCGAGACATTTGCATTTAAATTTCTGAAAATACTGGACCTACTAATACAGCTGTTTCTATAAGTATTTTCTTATGCAGTAAACAGAATTGCAGCAGTTGGCGGTTGGGCGTACGACGGCTATGCTACCGTCGTATCAAAATCCACAGTGAACAGAATTGTGGCGGTGGCGGCAATCACTTGGCAGATGCAAATCAATGAAAATAATGGGTAATTTTTTAGCTGAAAAGTGTAATGTAAATTTTTCTGGGTATTTTCAAAAACACAATAGGCCTGTTTTATTTGAGTTGTGTATACAATTAGCGGTAGTTGACAAACACAACTCGCATCCACAATTACCTATGTTTTTTACCAATAAGATCGCCATACACAATTTTAGATACTTGTAAACATCTGGGGTACAATCGCGTATCTTGATATCAAACGAAATCGACAGTATTCCATCATTTAAGTTTCGTTTTTGGTTTGACATTTGGTCGGAACACTATCGAAACACATTCGACACCATATTAGCTGTCGAAGTCAAGTCGAAAAACATGATAGCACCTCTGAAATAAGAACAATAATTGAAATTTGTTTACACCTTTATTACTTTACAACACTTTACAATACTATTGGAATTATTTAAATATCAAAAAACAGCAAACAAAACAAAAAAATATAATATTTCAAAATTAAACAGGGAGTTTTATACTTAACTCGGCCTATTTTTCGGCCGCTTCAGCAGTTTAAAAAATATTAGCATTACTGATACCTCGGTGCAACCCTGTACCGTCAGCCGTCGACCTGAAAATAGAAATAAATCTAAGATCGGCGGCTACCGCTCTACCGCTTTACCGTCTCCGTCACGTTTCCGTGCACTCCCATCTAGTTGCATGTGTTTTAATTTTGACAGCGGCTGGCCGTCGTCCGCCCAACCGTCAACTGCTGCAATTCTGTTTACTGCATTATGAATAGAGACCGACCGAAATTCGGTTTCGGGTTTTCGGCCAAAAAAAGCTGTTTCGGCCGTGTTTCGGATTCGGCAGAAAAAAAAAATATCGCTTTCGGCCAAATTTCGTTTTCGGTCGAAATTTCTATATTTCCGCCGAAAATTTCGGTTTGATAGAAAAATGTAACAAAGATTAAACTGATCGACAAAACTGAACTTTTTGTGTGTTAAATATACTTGATAGACAAGTTCTTATGTATTTTGCCACGCTGGATACGAAAATAATAATAATGAAATTGTTACAGCACCAAAAATGCAATTTTTGTGGCGTTTGCAGAAAAATGGTGCGTGCTGGAAAAACTAAATTATTATTTTCAGATTTAGCGTATCAAAATACATAAGGAACATCCAAGTGGATAAAAGCGGTATGTTACACAAATTTAAGCATTGATCATAGTTTCGAAGAATCAGAAGCGACAAAGATCTAATACTCTCGCAATGATTTATAAATTTCTACTCCTCTACTACGGTAGCAGATTTTTCTACTTCCCTCAAGATATTTTCTACTACTATGGTAAGAAATCTACTCCTCAAAATATTATGTGAGCTTCATACAATGCAAAAGTACTATTCTTTCTAAAAATCTGCTTCCCCGACAGAAATTTCTACTACTCTCGTAGAATTTCTAGTACTCTACGCATAAACCCATATCTATTCCCCTCTCTTGAAATCTACTACCCTGACAGTAATTTCTACTACTCTTGATAGTTTGCTTCTAAGTTCATCTAATTCAAGATCTGAACTTAAAATGAGCGGCCCATATTCATAGCCAAATTAAGCTCCAACTTAACTTTAGTAATCTACTAAGTTGACAGATAATACACTGAACTGGCAGCTACTAAGCTGGTTCTAAATTTGACTATGAATATGCGCCATTGATTTCAGCCTACTGATAAGCTTTATTATGTAAAATTTTATTACATTAAAACTCACAATTGTTTCTTTTATTTTTTCGGTTTCGGCCGAAATTAAAAAAATTAAAATTCGGCCATTTCGGTTTCGACCGAAAAAAAAAATAAAAAATTTCGGCCATTTCGGTTTTGGCCGAAATTAAAAAAAGCGATTTCGGTCGGTCTCTAATTATGAATGATGCAGTTTTGTTGCTTGGAAGTTTTTCTTCGAAGTAACTTTCAATAATTTTTTATCTACGACGAACACTTTTTCCTATTAAATTCGATTTTGTGAATCAGATGTGAGGATTATCTAATACAAAAATTCATTCATAAAATGCTACAAAACTAAGGTTCATTTTCATTTTAAAAAAGGTTAAATTCCTGTATGATAAAATAAGATGAATCTTCACAAAATTGTTTATGACTCCATTAATGCCGGACTATATTATCAGGGAACTTATATTTATAGAGAAGCGTCATAAGCTCGTGCAATTCTGGTGAGTAAGCAGACAGCGGAGTTTGGACAGTGAGTGTACAGACTGCGGCATTTGGCTAACCTTTTTTAATTTATTTGTAGTCTGTTAGAAATGTTTTTGTTGTTGGTTCGCTTTTGTTTTTGCTTTTCTTTACATTTGTGTTTTTGTGCCTTTTCTTATTTCGATCGTTTTCTTTGACTAGATCTTGATTCGTTTGTTTGATTATTTTTTTTATTAATCTTGCAATTTTTTGCCGTTTGGTTTTTTTACTATGTTTGGCGGCGCAGGTTGTTGTTGTCGATTTTCATCCCTCCAGCTGCTGTTTTCTTATATGCATGTATATTTTTCTATGATTTGGCATTTTTGGAATCACATGATAAATTATGGAAATTATCTGCTTTGTACCTACATATATGTTTGCTTATTTTTTTGTATAACTTTTTTTTATATATTCTACCCAATAATAGATTTGTTACAAAAATTCTTTCAAAAATCAGGAAAAATTTGAAATGGAATAAAATATAATGATGAGGACTCTTAGGTTCATGTATTTTCTATCATATTGCATTCAAAAAAAACAATCACCCTTATTTTCTTAAATATTAGAAAATTTTTAATATTTGAAAAATATATCGAATAAAATACAAATTATGCTCCATATTTCTAGAAAATATTAATATTCTGAACTGGACAACAACCTGCGCCGCCAATCATAGTAAAAAACCAAACGGCAAAAAATTGCAAGATGAATAAAAAAAAAAGAATCAAAACAAACGGATCAAGATCTAGGCAAAGAAAACGATCGAAATAAGAAAAGGGACAAAAACACAAATGTAAAGAAAAGCCAAAACAAAAGCGAACTAACAACAAAAACATTTCTAACGGACTACATAAAATTAAAAAATGTTAGCCAAATGCCGCAGTCTGTACACTCACTGTCCAAACTCCGCAGTCTGCTTACTAACCAAAATTGCACGAGCTCCGAGTTAGCAAAAAGGAAGAGGAAGAGCTCATGACGCTTCTCTATGAATATAAGTTCTCTGATATTATTCACAATTTATATAATCAAATTTGTGTTATTTTGTTGCGGAATTAAGTGTGGGAATTTTCGAGGGTATTTATTGTTGTCCGTTGAGGGAAAAAAGGGTTTTTATTTTTGTTTGTGCGAATTCGAGCAAAGTCCATTGCATCACTGTGGGTAAAACCCACGGTGTAGTAAACCAGGTGAGGCAAGTAGCATTTTCCCCCGCCAGACGTCAGATTTTCTCCCCCGCCGTACGTCATTGAAAGAGGAATTGAAATGATTCAGGGCTACCGTTTTCGGCATATTTGTTTGGAAATGTTCTGAAAAATTAGTAATATGCTGACTAAGGCAACGCTGATCACTGATTTTTGAATTGGGAAGAACGTCATTGAAAACAAAGGCAAAGAAAATCATAGAGATGACGGAAATTGAAGTGAGAGCATTATTCCTACTTGCCTCACCTAGTTTACTCCACCGTGGGTAAAACCGGAGCATTGAAGAAGAAATACTGGTAAGCAGTGATGCCATGTACCAAGTTAGATAGAATACTAAATAGCGCCATGAGGCCGTTTACCGTTATGTATCTTGACGTCAGCAGATACAAATTTAGCTTAATTGGTTTCGCAATAGTGCTACGAGATTAATGGATTTTCTACTGTATTAATTAGACATTAGTTGAAATACGATTTGAAATTATTAAAATTTGGCAGGAAATCAAAATTGTTGCCTTGTGAATTTGAGTTGCTAAATAAAGAAAAGAATTGAATAAGTTAAAGAGGTTTTTTTTAATTAAAAAATATCTTTTTATTAATGTTACGGGAAAACGGTTTTAGCCCAATCGCAACAATATTCTGCAACTCGGTAATTAATTTGCAAGTAAATTTTGTGTGTGTTCCCAAAAAAAAGTTAGTTGAAATTAGATTAGTATTGGCAAGCGCAGATCGGTTTTTTTTGTTCAATATAAGTAATAAAATTTATATTTAAGAACTTTTTTGTACCATATTTAAAATACGTTGCAATTTCTATCAAATTCCGTCATTTCTCTTCAATTTATTTTCGTTTTTGAATCTTAAGCCACTTTAGCAGAAAGTGTTTCATTTCAGATCTTCCTGGCAACGCTGGCTGCCAGAAAAACGTAAATAAACAATAGCTGTTCGAGTGACAAGAAGTATCTGCTGTCGTCACGACAAAATGGCGATCCTAACGGTAAACGTCATTTCGTCATCTGTGTTATATCCTTCTTGGCCTTGGACTTTGGGCAACAGCAACAACAACAATACAACAACAACCTTGAAACTACATTACAACAACAACATTCAACAGATGTACTAAATAATATTAGAACATCAACATTACAAGAAGTATTTATTTTTTGTATTGCTTGAGAACTATCGAAAAAACAGAAGTCAGTGAAAAACTAGAGAGTGGACTATCTTCGGCTATACCGAAGCTGAAATACCCCCACACAGTAGGAAGAAGTACCTTGAACATAAAAAATTGTGGTCTCAAGACCCTATTTTGAGCCAATTATAGGTGGTTTTGGAGCCCGGACCATGTCCAAAATCCATTTCTAAAAATTTCCAATTAAATCCAAAAAAAAAAAAAAAAATTGGTCTCAAGACCCCATTTAGACCCTTATATATGTGGCTGCGGAACCTCGGACCATGTCAAAAATACGTTTCTAAACATTTCCAATCGAATACAACAATAAAAAATTTTTACCTTTTTTTTCGGTGTATGGGAGCCACGCCCAGTTTTTGTCCGATTTGGCTGATTCTCGAACTTGATCTCAGTATTCACGAGAAAAACATGTAAAAAAAGTTTCAAGTCGATATCTCCAAAACTGCGACCGCTATCGTGCGGACGGACAGACGGACAGACGGACGGACAGACAGACGGACATCGCTAAATCGACTCAGGAGGTGATACTGATCAAGAATATATATACTTTTCCATACCGGACACGCCTCCTTATGGGCGTTACAAACGTTGTGACAAAGTTAGTATACCCTGCCACAGTGAGTGTGGGGGTATAAAAATCAAATTAGTGCGATTTCGTATGGGATAATTCGTATTAGAAAGTATTCAGCACGTTACCAAAAGTACAACATCATTCGACAAACTACAATATATTCAACAGATAATCGAATTTAAAAGATCTTCTTATTAACAAAGAATTAATGATCTTGAAATGCTTGCGGATTTTATAATGAATGGTAACATGAAATTATAAATCACTAATCTATAACAATCTACAACCTACCTGGTCATACCCTGCAACCGGACAGCAGTCCAAAGCAAATCTCGTATTTTTAAAAATCGGTCGACTGCCACGCCTACCTCCCATATAAGTGAAAATGGTGTTTTTACCGAAATTTTAAGATTTCATCAAAACAGTATGAAATTTTGTATAGGGGGGTTTTTGGGGTCGCTGATTTCGAATTTGATGTCGCATTTTCAAAATTCAAGATGGCGGATCCAATATGGCCCAGTAGGTGTAGGGTATATAAAAGTCGACTGAAACTTACTCACTTGTTTTTATTTAAATGAATAAAAAAGGACCTTTTTCCCTTTTAGGCAAAAATTCATTCAAAAAGGGAATTTACCCTCAATTTGGCATCACTGCTGGTAAGTGCTATTACCACAGAGTATACAGAGGCACTCTCTGTAAATTCCCTGAAATCCAATATGGCGGACCATTTTTTTTGGATTTTTCGTTATTTGCTACACACACACTATACGTGAGTTCACCACGAATTATTTCGATTTTTCGCAGGGATTATTCTATTTCTATATTTATTTAAAACAATTCTTATAATAAACAAAAAATTTAATTTATAAAAATATGGTTAATTTTCTTTGAAATTCAACATTTGTATATGGTTCTATTTGGGTTCTATTTGGGTATAAAAATATTTCGGTACAATTGTATGTTATTAAGTACAATTTTATACTACTTTTCATACGATTTCAAAGAAAATTTAACAATATTTTTATAAATTCCAAACCAATTTTATTTATTTTAGACGAAAAAGATTTATTGGCGTGGGGGTTTGTTTAAAATCCCTATAAAATTGAAAGTTTTGTTTCTTTTTTGTGTTTGAAACTGAAAATTTATTGTAATTATTGAATATTGCGAGCCTTATCATGCTAAACATTAAAGCTGAAATTATAATGGCTCCAAATATATAGAGGGTGAAATTTTATCGTAAGCGACAGTTAACTTAAAGATTTTATAAAGACACAAGATTTCTTTGTTTTTTAAATTACATTTTGAGCTAAAAATATTGTTTCTGCGTGGAGAATTGATAAAATTTCTTGGGGTGTTTATAAATATTGGAAAAAATACGATGGTTTTTTCATTATTATAAGATATATTCAGAAAATTTATTGGCGCATTGTTATAGTCAAAGTTAGTTGTTACTAAACCTTAGTACCAACTTAGTAGCTGTCAGTACAATACTTAAGTTAAGTTTTAACTTTATTTTGATAAGAATATGGGCCATTGTGCTAGGTATTTAATTATTAAATTTTGAAAGTTAAAAAATTGTACCAAACATGTCTCAGTAGTAGGAAAGTAAAAAAGTACAACTGTACGGAAAAAACCATCCCTGATGCGAAGAAGTGAGAGAAGATGAATAAAAAAGTGTAAAAAATGTGGTGAAAAAGTAAAAAATGTAAACAATTCCTATAAATTTCTTTAATAATTTTTGAAATTATATCTTTTTTATAACCCTTATATTAACTTGCTTTGGGTGGCGAGCTTTTTCATACACTTCCACATGAGCTAGAGAGCTGAAATTTGGAACACTGATCCAATCAGGGTCCATCAGAGGCGTAGGAGGCCGTGGGGGGCTCAAACCCCTTTTTTTTAAACATGGCATAACTTCCAATTCCTTCAAGCTACAAAGATGAAATTTTGTAGGTGGGTTCTTATTGGCAAAATGAAATTTTATACCCTTTATACAAAGGGGAGCGGGATGGAGCCAATTTAAAGTTCTAACTTTCGTATTTTGCAAGCTACAGGGCTGAAATTTTGTACTTAGGTTCGCATTGGGGAAAAAGAGTAAAAAAGACAAAAAAGGGAGGGAGAAAAAAAACATTTTTTTTTTAAAAAAAGAGGAAAATAAAAAAGAGTAAAAAACAAGTTTTTTAAAATATAACCCATTAACCGACTAAACAGAAGAAAATAAATTTCCTTTAAATTAATTTCCGCAATTTCGATTTAAAATTAAGGGTTTTTGGCGATTTCAACATCTGAAATGATATTAGGAACAAAGTAGCCAAAAACCCTTAATTTTAAATCGAAATTACGGAAATTAATTTAAAGGAAATTTATTTTCTGCTTTTTAGTCGGTTAAAGGGTTATATTTTAAAAAACTTGTTTTTTACTCTTTTTTTGTATATTAAATTATAAAAAATATTCGCGCGGTTGAGAATTAAACCATCATTCATCATTTGGAGAATTGTTTCGGTTTTGAGGGTGCAATGGTGACTGCAAATTATGGTGATGAGAAAATGGATGTTACATTGGAGGATTTGGCCAGAATGGAAATGCTGATGGATTTGGAGAATGCAACAACGATGGCATTAACAATGCGGTGTACAATAAAGGGAACCGCATATCTTTCAGTTTTGGCAAATGCTATGTGCTATTGCCACTCAATTTGAAAGCCACGGTGGCACTGCTGGAAAAATTAGTACTTTCTGGCGGTGACAGAAGGAGGAAGTTCTCAGATGATGTCCCATTTTTCAACCATTATGCTGTGCAGCAATCAGGAGACCAGGCCAAAGGTATACAAAAGCTATAAAGTTGTAGTGTAACCATATAAATGTACATTGCTGACCCTTGCTTGCTAGACATACAAAGAAATGCAATGAGTGACATTTTAGCTGACCATGCTACAAATGCACTCAATGCATTTAAAAGTAGAACATCGACCTATCGTGCCGACTCAATGCGATCCATAGCTCGATGGTGATTGGTTAGCACAATCTAAAAAAGGGGATAGTATTAAAATAGAGTTAAGTATAACAGTTATAAAAATAATATAAAAGGCGGGAATGCTAAAATAAAGTCAAGTATAGATTGAACTACTAAAGCCAGTGTTTAATTCATACTTCAAATTCATGCGCTGTGGAAACACAATTATAGCTGAATAATATAGTTTGGTCAAAGGCAAACTCTGCCCGACCAAGGACAATATTTCTAGAAAAACCAATCAATATTCGTATAAAAATAGACGACCACCTGTAAGAAAAAAAAAAATAGATAAATAAATAAATGGATAAAGCACAACCAAAACCTCTGACGATCGAGGAATATCGCGCCAGGCAACAAAAACACTTAGAAGAAAAACTTACTGCCATTCCTAAGATACAAACTCTCAGGTGTATCAAGAAACGAGGGGGTAAAGTTGTTTACTTACGGAAGAGACAAGCGCATCTGCTAAGTATTGTGAAATGCGACAACCCACCGGCTTGGTCGTTAGCCACAACTCTTTGGGAAGAAATTGATGATTTAAAAAAGCAATTGAATAAAAGAAAAAAGTAAAACATAAAATTTCACAAACACTTCATTTAAAAACTAGAGAGTGGACTATCTTCGGCTATACCGAAGCTGAAATACCCCCACACAGTAGGAAGAAGTACCTCGAACATAAAAAAATGTGTCTCAAGACCATATTTTGAGCCAATTATAGGTGGTTTTGGAGCCCGGACCATGTCCAAAATCCATTTCTAAAAATTTTATTTAGTAAAAAATTCAGATTTTTATTGAGCTTTTCATAATTTATGTATTAATTATGGGTTTTAGAACATTTTCCAAAAAATTCATTTTGGAAAGAGGAGTACAACAACTAAGCAAAAACTCAGTCTGGCAGAGTGTACAGCTGTTTCGGATCCAGCCACGGATCCTCGTCAGCACTCTTTATGCATTTTATTTTATCCAAGCGACGCTATAAGTAAGTATTGGTATGACGCACAAGAGAATTGATTCTCCTTTGCATCACACGCCAACTCACTGAAGCAGCGAATGGTAAAATGCAGCAAACTGAATTTTTACTTGTTGTTGTATAGCAACCTACTACTATGCCTGGTTGAAGAATTTCCTCAAAGTCCCAGCAAGCAAGTTGCATGGCAAATGAATTTTTACATTGTGTGTGCTCTGATTAAGGCATTCAATCCCGGGATCCCGAATCCCGAAATCCCGGGATCCCGAACGTTTTCTAGTAAAAAATTCAGATTTTTATTGAGCTTTTCATAATTTATGTATTAATTATGGGTTTTAGCTAATAAAAATCTGAATTTTTTACTAAATAAACATATGGAGGGTACGCCAATTAAACCAAAAACAATTTTGTTGTTTTTGTATTTTCTGGCAAGTGAATTGTTGTGTGTGTATAAGTGCACACACAATATAAAAATTCATTTGCCATGCAACTTGCTTGCTGGGACTTTGAGGAAATTCTTCAACCAGGCATAGTAGTAGGTTGCTATACAACAACAAGTAAAAATTCAGTTTGCTGCATTTTACCATTCGCTGCTTCAGTGAGTTGGCGTGTGATGCAAAGGAGAAACAATTCTCTTGTGCGTCATACCAATACTTACTTATAGCGTCGCTTGGATAAAATAAAATGCATAAAGAGTGCTGACGAGGATCCGTGGCTGGATCCGAAACAGCTGTACACTCTGCCAGACTGAGTTTTTGCTTAGTTGTTGTACTCCTCTTTCCAAAATGAATTTTTTGGAAAATGAGCTAAAACCCATAATTAATACATTTCTAAAAATTTCCAATCAAATCCACAAAAAAAAAATTGGTCTCAAGACCCCATTTAGACCCTTATATATGTGGCTTCGGAACCTCGGACCATGTCAAAAATACGTTTCTAAACATTTCCAATCGAATGCAGCAATAAAAAAGACTTGACAAATTTTTACCTTTTTTTTCGGTGTATGGGAGCCACGCCCAGTTTTTATCCGATTTGGCTGATTCTCGAACTTGATCTTCACGAGAATAACATGTACCCAAAGTTTCAAGTCGATATCTCCAAAACTGCGACCGCTATCGTGCGGACGGACAGACATACGGACATCGCTAAATCGACTCAGGAGGTGATGCTGATCAAGAATATATATACTTTTCCATACCGGACACGCCTCCTTATGGGCGTTACAAACGTTGTGACAAAGTTAGTATACCCTGCCACAGTGAGTGTGGGGGTATAAAAAAAGAGAAAAGAAAATATATATATTAAAGCTTAAAAGATGGGCAAAACACAAGCAGACCCCAAATACATGAAACTATTGTAAACAATAGCACAAGCGGTACAATTAATATACCTCACATATCAGAGGGTATTTTGACTTTAATAGCAATAGCTACGATTTTATTTATTGCATATAAACTAAATAAATATTTTAAAGCTTCTGTGCATAAACACAAGATAAATATAACAAATGTGTAAATGTTTAAAAAAAAAAAAAAATTTTATTGTATCCCTATTCCTATATATATATATATATAGTATATTATAAAACTGAGTGTGTGTCTGTCTGTCTGTCTGTCTGTCTGTCTGTTTGTCCCTCAATCACGGCTAAACGGCTGTACCGATTCTCTTGAAACTTTCAGGATAAATTCTATAGGTATCGACATGTAACATAGGGTATATGAGATTGGGATTGGACAAAGGGGCGTGGCACCTCCCATACAACACAAAATATGTCTACAAGGTAGTTTAGTAACGAAATTTAGCACGAAGTTGCATAATAACTTTTCCAAGCTTTATGCCAAATATGAGCATAATTGGACAAGGGGCGTGGCACCGCCCACACAACACGTAACTTAAATAGCAGCTAATTAAGCAACTAATGGATATATTTTAGTGAAATTTGGAATGGAGTTGTTCTGCTATGTGTCGAATGTGGGAATAATTGGACAAGGGGAGTGGCACCGCCCATACAATTTTCTACCCCATATCATGGCTTTACTGATTTTATTGAAATTTTAAGGTAAAATTATGTTAGTAATGGAATTTGCAATAGGACATAAGAGGTTGAATTTGGACAACGGGGCGTGGCACCTCCCATACAACAAAAAATATTATTAAAAAGTAACTTAGTAACTATCGAATATTAAGTGGTCCATGCCACAAACTGCGCCCTTGCACATTTTTTGGGTGAATCATACCGGGTGGGATTACAACTGCCACCAATTGCGTCCTTCGACTTTTTTTGGCTGAATCATACCGGGTGGGATTACAGCTGCCACCAAGTGCGTGCTTGGACATTTTTTGGGTGGCTCATGCCGGGTGGGATTACAACCTGACACCAAGTGCTTCCTTGGACATTTTTTGGGTGAATCATACCGGGTGGGATTACAACTGGAACCAAGTGCTTCCTTGGACATTTTTTGGGTGGCTCATGCCGGGTGGGATTACAACTGCCACCAAGAGCGTCCTTGGATATTTTTTGGGTGGATCATACCGGGTGGGATTACAACTGGAACCTTGGACATTTTTTGGGTGAATCATGCCGGGTGGGATTACAGCTGCCACCAAGTGTGTTCTTGGACTCTTTTTTGTGAATCATACCGGGTGGGATAACAACTGCCACCAATTGCGTCCTTGGACATTTTTTGGGTGGATCATGGCGGGTTGGATTACAACTGCCACCAAGTGCGTCCTTGGACTTTTTTGGCTGAATCATACCGGGTGGGTTTACAGCTGCCACCAAGTGCGTCCTTGGACTTTTTTTTGGGTGATTCCTACCGGGTGGGATTACAACTGGCACCAAGTTTCACGGGGGGAATAAACCATCAACTACAGCGCCATTGAAATTGTCGCAAATTCCTATAAATATTTATTTAAAAATTTTATACAACCCGTGCAACGCCGGGTATGTAACAGCTAGTATATTATAAAACTGAGTGTGTGTCTGTCTGTACGTTTTTCCCTCAATCACGGCTAAACGGATGTACCGATTCTCTTGAAACTTTCAGGATAAATTCTATAGGTATACATGTAACATAGGGTATATGAGATTGGGATTGGACAAAGGGGCGTGGCACCTCCCATACAACACAAAATATGTCTACAAGGTAATTTAGTAACTATTGAATTGAATTTGAATTGAATATTGAATAATAAATACGAAATTTAGCACGAAGTTGCATAATAACTTTTCCAAGCTTTATGCCAAATATGAGCATAACTGGACAAGGGGCGTGGCACTGCCCACACAACACGTAACTTAAATAACAGCTAACTAAGCAACTATTGGATATATTTTAGTGAAATTTGGAATGGAGCTGTATAGTATGTTTTCCCAGCTATGTGTCGAATATGGGAATAATTGGACAAAGGGGCGTGGCACCTCCCACACAACACATAACTTAAATACCAGCTAATTAAGCAACTATTGGATATATTTTAGAGAAATTTGGAATCTAGCTGTATAGTATGCTTTCCCAGCTATGTGTCGAATATGGGAATAATTGGACAAAAGGGCGTGGCACCGCCCATACAATTTTCTACCCCATATCACGGTTAAACGGCTTTACTGATTTTATTGAAATTTTAAGGAAAAATTGTGTTAGTAATGGAATTTGCAATAGGACATAACAGGTTGGATTTGGACAACGGGGCGTGGCACCTCTCATACCACAAAAATAATATTAAAATGTAACATAGTAACTATCGAATATTAAGTGGTCCATGCCATCAACTGCGCCCTTGCACATTTTTTGGGTGAATCATACCGGGTGGGATTACAACTGCCACCAAGTGCGTCCTTGGACTTTTTTGGCTGAATCATGCCGGGTGGGATTACAGCTGCCACCAAGTGCGTCCTTGGACATTTTTTGGGTGGCTCATGCCGGGTGGGATTACAACTGCAACCAAATGCTTCCTTGGACATTTTTTGGGTGAATCATGCCGGGTGGGATTACAGCTGCCACCAAGTGTGTTCTTGGACTCTTTTTTTGTGAATCATACCGGGTCGGATAACAACTGCCACCAATTGCGTCCTTGGACTTTTTTGGCTGAATCATACCGGGTGGGTTTACAGCTGCCACCAAGTGCGTCCTTGGACTTTTTTTTGGGTGATTCCTACCGGGTGGGATTACAACTGGCACCAAGTTTCACGGGGGGAATAAACCATCAACTACAGCGCCATTGAAATTGTCGCAAATTCCTATAAATATTTATTTAAACATTTTATACAACCCGTGCAACGCCGGGTATGTAACAGCTAGTATATTATAAAACTGAGTGTGTGTCTGTCTGTACGTTTTTCCCTCAATCACGGCTAAACGGATGTACCGATTCTCTTGAAACTTTCAGGATAAATTCTATAGGTATCGACATGTAACATAGGGTATATGAGATTGGGATTGGACAAAGGGGCGTGGAACCTCCCATACAACACAAAATATGTCTACAAGGTAATTTAGTAACTATTGAATTGAATTTGAATTGAATATTGAATAATAAATACGAAATTTAGCACGAAGTTGCATAATAACTTTTCCAAGCTTTATGCCTAATATGAGCATAACTGGACAAGGGGCGTGGCACTGCCCACACAACACGTAACTTAAATAACAGCTAACTAAGCAACTATTGGATATATTTTAGTGAAATTTGGAATGGAGCTGTATAGTATGTTTTCCCAGCTATGTGTCGAATATGGGAATAATTGGACAAAGGGGCGTGGCACCTCCCACACAACACATAACTTAAATACCAGCTAATTAAGCAACTATTGGATATATTTTAGAGAAATTTGGAATGGAGCTGTATAGTATGCTTTCCCAGCTATCTGTCGAATATGGGAATAATTGGACAAAAGGGCGTGGCACCGCCCATACAATTTTCTACCCCATATCACGGTTAAACGGCTTTACTGATTTTATTGAAATTTTAAGGAAAAATTGTGTTAGTAATGGAATTTGCAATAGGACATAACAGGTTGGATTTGGACAACGGGGCGTGGCACCTCTCATACCACAAAAATAATATTAAAATGTAACATAGTAACTATCGAATATTAAGTGGTCCATGCCATCAACTGCGCCCTTGCACATTTTTTGGGTGAATCATACCGGGTGGGATTACAACTGCCACCAAGTGCGTCCTTGGACTTTTTTGGCTGAATCATGCCGGGTGGGATTACAGCTGCCACCAAGTGCGTCCTTGGACATTTTTTGGGTGGCTCATGCCGGGTGGGATTATAACCTGACACCAAGTGCTTCCTTGGACATTTTTTGGGTGAATCATACCGGGTGGGATTACAACTGCCACCAAGTGCGTCCTTGGACTTTTTTGGCTTAATCATGCCGGGTGGGATTACAGCTGCCACCAAGTGCGTCCTTGGACATTTTTTGGGTGGCTCATGCCGGGTGGGATTATAACCTGACACCAAGTGCTTCCTTGGACATTTTTTGGGTGAATCCTACCGGGTGGGATTACAACTGGAACTAAGAGCGTCCTTGGACATTTTTTGGGTGGATCATACCGGGTAGGATTACAACTGCAACCAAATGCTTCCTTGGACATTTTTTGGGTGAATCATGCCGGGTGGGATTACAGCTGCCACCAAGTGTGTTCTTGGACTCTTTTTTTGTGAATCATACCGGGTCGGATAACAACTGCCACCAATTGCGTCCTTGGGCATTTTTTGGGTGGATCATGCCGGGTTGGATTACAACTGCCACCAAGTGCGTCCTTGGACTTTTTTTTGGCTGAATCATACCGGGTGGGATTACAGCTGCCACCAAGTGCGTTCTTGGACTTTGTTTGGGTGATTCTTACCGGGTGGGATTACAACTGGCACCAAGTGTGTTCTTGTCTGAAATATAAAATGTGTGAGACATATTTAAATTCAATTCCATTCATATTGCTGAAATTGTTCAATTCTCTTAGGTTACACCACGAAGAGAGCTTTGAAGCACGGTTCTTTTCCATGTATAGGAAAGGCTTTCCACTTCCTGCTGTCCGCACTGGGCGCAAAAAATCGACATTTCACGAGGATTAATACAGCCGGTTATAAAACTTGGACGGAACGAAGGAGTCATTTCAAACGCCGCTAACGTTTCACTTGACGATACGCCTGATTTGGAAATACCGCATTTTTCCATCGCAGTACATAATGTATTTTTTGTAGGTCTAATTTTTAGCTCGATTGGTGTGGCAGCTGAATGCAGCGAACCTAGTGTGGAAGCAGAATGTCGGGTGAGAATGTTTTTTAAAATCAGAAAATTAAATAAGGAAATCGAAGAAAATGCCCACGAAAGAAAGAGAAAATATAATAAAACTCTGGAATAACATTTTCACACACTTTGTTTTAATTGTAGTACTCTAAGCTCAATATGAACAAATATTAAAAACATATTTATTAAACATATTTATAAAGTATTAAATTTTTTAATATTTTGCAGAATTGTTCACATTTTTTCCGCCAATTTATATGCTGATTTGACAGTTTGTACAAACAGGCTGTCTACTGTGACGTACATGCGCAGAACTTTGAAATTTTTCACCCTCTTGTGCGCAATCTTCTATTCTATCATTCTTGACTTAGGGCCACTAGACAGCTGCTTTTAGAACAGCTAAAAAATAATTCAAAAACCGTACACTCATTAAACACGATGGCAGCTTTTTTACAGAAATAATGCAACCAATTAAATTAAAACTCACTGAAGATAAGGTAATTTTAAATAAAGAATTAAAAGAGGCAATTTTTTAAGCAATTCGATAGCACCAAAAAGTGGCATGACACACAATAAAATTCTGAACACAACGAACTCTGAAGTAACTTTAGAAGGAATACGACATATTACCATACAACAATACGAAACACATTCATAATGAAGAACGACTGCACAAAATTCTCGAAGGGCTTGATATAAAAAGTGATGACACACAAGTAAAAAGGGAATTAACAAAAATTATTAAAGAGTATCAAAATGTATTTCACCTTGAAAATGAATTGTTGACAGTAAATAATTTGTATAAACAAAATATCACGACCTCAGACAACACTCCGGTATACATAAAAAATTACAGAATACCTCATACACACACAGAAGTAGTGAATGAACAGGTACAGAAAATGTTGCAGAATGATATAATTGAACCATCAGTTAGCCAGTACAATGCTCCCGTTTTGCTAGTACCAAAAAAGAATGTTCAAGACAAAAAAAATGGAGACCAGTAGTTGATTATAGAAAACTTAATGATAAAGTTGTAAATGACAAATTTCCATTAACCCGACTAGAGGACATTTTAGACAAATTAGGAAGGGCAAAATGGATAAATGTAGCTCTCAGAAGCCTGATCAACTTCAAATATGGGAATGCACCTCCGTTAGTGAAGTAAGAAATATAAAGAAACTGCAGTTTAATGAGTATATAGAGAATATAGATATATATATAAATAAAAAATTTTAATAAGAATGCAAAATTTAGTGATAACTCATCGAAACTAGATTCGATACTGAGGAAACTAATATCTGAAATGAAGAAAGAAAATATCAAAGAGCTAGCAAAGGATGATAGAATATTTGAAATGTATACAAAGGAAGAATTAAAAGAAAAATTTACGAATATAATGAATAATAAAAGTCCTCAACTAAAAATATTAATTTATGACCCACCGAAAAGAATACAAAATGACCTCGTAAAATACAAACTAATTGAAGAATTCCATTGTACCGCACACTTAGGAGTTAGAAAAACATTAATGAAGTTGAAACAAAGATACGTATGGAAAAATATGAACAAGATGGTAAAAAACTTTATTACCCATTGTGACAAATGTGCAAGAAGTAAACAAACACAACACACAAAAGAGCCACTCCCGCTGACAGACTCACCAGATAACAGTTTTCAGGTAATTTCAATAGATACCGTAGGGCCATTAAGGATTTCAAATGAATACCGCTACATACTTACAATGCAATGTGAACTCACAAAATTTGTAATTGCACACCCAATGTCAACAAAAGACGCTCATACGACTGCAAGGACATTAGTTGAACAGTTTATTTTAAAATACGGACACTTTAAAATTTTAAAATGAGACAATGGGACGGAATTAAAAAACGAATTAATGCATAACATATGTACACTTTTGAAAATCGAACAAAAATTTTCAACACCTTACTACCATGAAACAATAGGCTCACTTGAACGTGATCATAGGGTTCTGAATGAATTCCTTTTGACAACAACGACCGACAATGAATGGGATAAGTGGATTCCATATTTTACTTTTGCACACAACACGACCCCAGATATTGACACCGGATACGCACCATACAAACTAGTTTATGGAAAATTACCATACTTATCGATGGATATCTTAGAATCAAAAACCAACATTTATGATTTCGATAACTACCTAAATGAGATGCGAGCCAGACTAAAGTCTGCCTTAAGCAAAGCGAAAGATATGCTCGAGAAAAATGCTCAGAAAAATTTAGAACGCACAAATGCACTACATGCAGAAATAGGAGATTTAGTTCTACTAAAAGTAGAAGATAGAAAGAAAAATCAGAATCCATATAAAGGACCATATACAGTTTTAGATAGAATAGGAGTTAATACTATAATAGACTATAATGGAGCACATAAGAAATTACACAACAACCAATTAAAGCTATATAAATCAGATATGTAAAAAACATAAAATAAGTAAATAAATATATACATATAAAAATTATATAACATAAAAATTAAGAAAATTATTGTAAAAATCAAATATTAAATTAGACAAAAATTATATAAAATAATTTTACTATTATATACTTCAAATATATACATAAATTATATACATATACTTTATAACACATTTATATTAACGTTTTAAGAAAAATTATTGTAAACCCCCTAATTTTTCTCTTAAGGGTAAGGGTGTAGTATAAATGTACATTGCTGACCCTTGCTTGCTAGACATACAAAGAAATGCAATGAGTGACATTTTAGCTGACCATTAAGGCATTCAATCCCGGGATCCCGAATCCCGAAATCCCGGAAGTTTTCTCAATCCCGGAAACGCGGGATTTTGAGTCCGGAATCCCGGGATTCAAAAATGCATTTTTTATGCATTGTTTAAGATATTTTTGATGTTTTTCCACAAAAATACTTTCGTTCATTTACTTTCAATCTAATTGGTAAATTAAAAGAACCCACTTTTGTAGATTTAGTGTTACAAACACACAAAAATTTACAAGATTTTTGTCAATAACGGTTAACAAACAATTTTTATCGACTTGAATAAAATATTTTCAATTTAAATCATTTTTTCAAAAAAGATATATGTTAAAATTATTTTGTTGACCGTATATTGAAAACTTTACGAATTGGATAAAGGGTTTTGTGTGTGTTTTACTTTTGAATGGACACTAATTTCAATAGTTTTAAACAACAATTCGTGTATCTGTTCCCGCTATAATACTAAAACTACTGAAAGTAAGTTTTTCGTGTTTAGCATGAAATGGAGCTGGCAGAATTTTATAATTATATTAGGATTCAGCGTGGCAAAAAAAAATTATTTGTTCGATAAATCTAATTTAAAAAGAATTACTTAGTCAAACAGACTATATTTATTTAAATATTATTTGTTTTGTTTAATGTAATATTTATTAAATATGTTTTCTTTGTCGAATTAAACTTAAAATATTGTACCAACAATTTTTTCTTTTATTTTATATTAACTATTGTATTTAATTGGAAAATCCCGAACAAATCCCGGGATCCCGGGATTGTGATTTCAAATCCCGAAATCCCGGGATTTTCAATGCCTTACTGACCATGCTACAAATGCACTCAATGCATTTAAAAGTAGAACATCGACCTATCGTGCCGACTCAATGCGATCGATAGCTCGATGGTGATTGGTTAGCACAATCTAAAAAAGGGGAGAGTATTAAAATAGAGTTAAGTATAACAGTTATAAAAATAATATAAAATGCGGGAATGCCAAAATAAAGTCAAGTATAGATTGAACTACTAAAGCCAGTGTTTAATTCATACTTCAAATTCATGTTCTGAGGAAACACAATTATAGCTGAATAATATAGTTTGGTCAAAGGCAAACTCTGCCCGACCAAGGACAATAGTCTCACCACCATAAAGTTCATAAGCAGGTAAACTAAAACTACATAAACAATAAAATGTTTTATTTCAATTTTATTAAATTCCAGCGACAATCGTGAATACATAATTATTCTTAGATAATACTCAAAGTACCACGACTCGTCCCTGATGACGTATTGGTTACAATCCCTTGTCCACGATAAATCAGGGGATAAGGGGAAGAGCTCCTGCCAAGACCTACAAGGTGCACTCTGGCACAATCCAGATCTGCCTGGATCCGCTTCCTCAAAAGCTTCATGGCTAGGATCAGAGAGGAAGTGGTGAAAGTGTGCTCGGACTGTAGGTTTGCCTCACATGACGTGGCGCACCTTTTCAGCTGCCCAACCAAACCAAGAACCACAAGAACTTCACTTTGTAACTACCCTACGGGCCCTTTTCATATGTCTTGAAATGGCGGAACAAGTATTGGCATTTCATGACGTATTCTCTCATTATAAAGAATTTGATGTCTTCAAATGTAAAATTGCAAAATTCAATTATGTAGTAAAATTAAATTTCTGTATTTTGTCCTCAGCTAATTGAAAAATGGCCAATGAAGAAAACTATATGAAAATATAAAATATTAGTAGAAGTTATAACTTTTTATTTATTAAAACCTCCCAATTTTGCATTTTTCGCTGTTTGGAGCGTGAAATCATATGAAAATTATATGAAATTAGTGGTGAACACGAAACCAGAATCAAAACAAAAGAAAAAGTCTGGTGGGGAGTTTGTAAAACAGCTGAGCTCTGGTGGTGGATAAAATTCATAATTTTCATGCACACCAATAAAGAAAGAAAAAAAGTGGCCCGGGTCACCCCCTGGAAATGTACTTTGGTCTATTTTATGGCGATTCTCAAAATATTTCGGCTCTAGCAACTGTAATCCGTGAGCTGGACAATTTACAAAAAACCTCTATAAATCATGTTTTTTACATGCACGTATTTCTCTATATTGCTTTGGGTCAAATAAATTTTATGAAATAATAGACATTGAGTGCGAAAACCAATTGAATGTTTCAGCGACTAGAATATCTTGATCTCGTGTAGAAAATTTCGACGCGGATGAAACCGCTAATTGAAACGAATGACAAATACAGGGAATGAGAATTAAATCAGGGCAAACAGTTTTCAGTTTTACATAAACACCACCACGGACACCTGTCATCACACTAGCGTTATCTGTACCGAGCCCTTTCAGTTGCGAAAGTGGTAAATTCAAATCTTCTAAAGCTCTTTTTATTGATTCCACGATGACATCTGCATTAAAGCTCGTCAAACAAACCAACTTTAGAAAACACGAAACCAATTGACGTCTACCCCTGCTGAAATATTTGACAACTAATCCCAGATATTTCGTGGAAGATATATCATTAGACTCATCAATTATGAGGCTAAATGGTTTGTCCCCTAAATCTTTTCTAAGTTCAGCTTGAAAATAAGGCGCAATCACCTTATTTATTACTGCGGAACACATTGTCCGGTTTAAATGCATCGACATAGTTGATTCATCTTTCTGGGAAAGGTTCCTAACACAGGAAATGAGGTGATCAGCGGCCCTTACGCTAGTATGAATTGCTACAAAGATTGCAGCTCTAATTTCATTTTTAGCTTTTTGTTCCGATATTCGACTTCAATTCTCCGATTTATCTGCAATGTTTGTGCTGCCGCGGCATGTTTTTTTGTCTTTAAGTGTTGCAGCAGGCAGGACTTTTTCTTTGTCAATCGTATGGAACAAAACTTACACCAAAGCTCCTCATTTTTGTTGCAAACGAGCCATTCTTTAAATAATGACCCAAGACACCACAATTTGGCACTTCTTTTACCAAGGTTGACTCTGAAAATTTATTAAATTTAATCGAATTATAAATCAACGTAAGGAACAGGTGTATTAGTTGGTCCAGACCCAATTTTTTTTTTTTTTTTTTTGGAAGTTGGTTTTGACCCCCTAAAACGAAATCCGAAAGAGTTTTTTCCGCTCGCTTATGGTTTTCGAGATATTTGCATTTAAAGTTCCGAAATTTCCCATATAAAATGTTCGATTTGTTCTCTTTATTCAATCAATTCTTGTTCTTCTTTTGGTGTCATTGCAAAGGTGTGTTCAATGGTTATTGCTCTAAATGCGTGCAAGTATTACGTAACATATGTTTATGTATTTCACAACAAAGTAATTACTTTTTTAAAATAAATTTATGGAAATTGAAACATTACAACAACACCACAATTACCGTAATGCAATTGTGTTATTGTTGTTGTTGTTATTTTGATGTGCTGTTGCATTTTTGTTGTTCTAATTATGCTGTAATGGTTTTGTAATGTTGTTGTAATATTATTGTAATGTTGTTGTAATTTTGTTGTAACAACCCAACAAAACAAAATGTAACTTAGAAACTATTACAAACATTTATTAAAACCTCCTTTTTCAGAAGGAAAAAAAATTTTAACATAAAATCGCGCGATTTTTTGTTAAAATTTTTCATGTTTAGATTGATTGGTGATATTGTTGCTTGTTTGTAATAGTTTCAACATTCCACACTGTTTTGTGGGGTTGTTACAATAAAATTACAACAATAACCCAGCCGATTTATACCCACTCAAAGCGATTACTTGTAATCGTACTCAAAAAATTTCGAGTACGATTACAGTAATCGTATTTAAATTTTTTTAGTACGATTAAAAGTAATCGTACTCAACCCTTTTTGAGTACGATTACAAGTAACCGATTACATATTTTTTGATTACTTTTACTATTGGATCAAGAAGAAGTAATACTATATATTACAACTTATTACATTTTTATTTCTTTTTGGCCTGATTATCTTCTTTCTGAAAAACAAAAGCTACTAACAGTTAGGCTTTAGTTACACGCAGAGAAAAAATATGGTTGGAGCATGATTGCAGAGATCATTCCTTTTTCGCCATAAAAATATTATGATTGTAGCGACCATAGATGGTTGTGATGAAAATACTAATGCTATTTACATGATTTCCGCGATCATATTATAATCCCAGAGAACATAATAAGATTGATTTAAACCATTCTAAAAACATGATTGAGGCAATAATGTTATGATTGTGTTCACGCCAACCGCGTAAATATGAACGCCACCTTATATAAATTTGTTAAATGTAGGGGGCGCTGTTGTCTGTGGCGAAATCTGCTTTCAAGTATGGCGATTTCGGTTTTGCCGACGGATTTTTGGCTTTTTAAAAACTTTATTTCTCTCTCTCGAATACCATACGAAGCAGCAGCCGCCACATCCAAGAAAAGCCGGTAAGATTTTCTGAGGAAAATATATAAAAAAATAAAGAAAAGATAACTAATTTCAAACGAATTTTCTGTTTTTCATCTTTTTTGAAAACGATTTCGAGAGCTATCGAAGAGTTCGCAGAGGAACAAGGCCTGCGCCCAATTATTGGTCCTTCAATCCCGATTAAAGAAAAGGAGAAGAAAAGCCCTTCAACAAACAAATTGACACGGAGACGAAAAGCCCCTCCAGATCACACAACAATAAAATACACAAATACAAAATCATCATTATCTAAGCTGCTGCTTCGAATTAAAAAAGGTGCGTTACATTTATTAATGGAGATCTTATGTGCGCATTTTTAAAATACTAAAAAATAGATAGATATTTAAATTCTATCCGAGATATAAAATAAAGTAAAATTTTCCATACGCTCAATAGCCAGCCGAAGTCACTCATTTACTCTCGTTTTTCTTCATTATTTCAAAAACAATTTTGTGATTTTATTTTGAAAGTGAAGTGATTTATAAAATACTTTAATAAAAACCATTTAAAAACTTGTTTTTTCGTGTATTTTCATTCAAATTTGAGTATATAAATACACATTTAGTTTTTTAAGGAACTAAAAATTTATTTAAACAAATAATAAAAGTAACCAAAAGAATTCACAAACAAATTTGGGCCTCCTAGGTCAAAACTAACAGGAGCCTCGGATTATCCCATATATCCCTTCTAAGTAAAATTGGATTTTTAAAAAATTATTTTCAAAAATTAGGAGTAAAGCTTAAAATAATGGGAATTTAGTAGAAATGGTAGAGAATTCTTCAAAGAATAAATCCTACTAAGTAGCTGTTTTTTAAGGACTCCCGAAATGCGTCAGGTGATGGGCAAAGGTTGATGGTAAAAACCACCTGTGAAGCTTTGAACTTTAAATGTACAATTTTACCAAAATTGGTCCCGGATTTCAGCACCAGAACTGCATTTCATATATGTTGGCGCAGCAATTTGGGCTACATTTCTAAAAGGTAGAATCTTTCCGTGGGCCTCCTACTCCTATATTTGAAATTTCATACAGTTTACCAGGACTCCTTTTAATATAGACATCAGGGCAAGTAGTAAGCTGCTAAATCTATATTTAAAATTCAGTAATCCACCCAGAAAATGTCCACGGATGTACTTTGTGGCAGCTGTAACCCCGTGCCACGCAATTTGAGGCGAGATCCACTCAATATTTTACATTCAAGTCTCAAGAAAATCAGTAAGACCGTTTAGATGTGATGTGGGCTAGAAAATCGTATCGTAAAAAATTAGTTTTGGTTTTCAGTGTCGCAAAATAAAGAAAAAAAAGTTGAAAAGCTTCGGCCAAAACTGTGCATTTTCGGCCGATAACGGCCGAAGCCGATGCCGAAGCCGATTATTCGGTCGGGCTCTAACCCGCTCTCACTAGAAAAAGTCTCCACTGCAGGTTGTTGCTGCATTTCTGTCGTTTGCTTTAATTAGTTTTCGGTATTTTGGCAGCGGACAGACGTTCGCTTTTTTATAGAGTTTTTAAATAGTAAATTAAAGTAAAATAAAGTAAATTTAAAATTAAATTAAACTCAGTGCGAATAAATTGTGAAAGGTGAAAAGAAGTGACCCAGTGAACACACTAACTAAAGTAAAAAGTTACCAACGCGGGAGCAGAATCCAATCAAAAAGTGCAACAATAACCACGTGAGAGTAATTCTTTATTGTAGCGAAATTTGTGTACGGCACAGTCAGTCATTAAGAAATACGAAATATTTCTTTGACTGGATCTGATGGCAGAGCAAAATATTTAAATAGGGAATTGGATATTTGTGTATCGCTTTTTTAATATTTTTAGTGAAATATTCAAAATAAGCGAATTTAAATATTTTGGCCGATTTGTATTTTTTGTTGTTTTCTCTTTCGCAATTCTCTCATTGTAGTGTATTTGAAGTGCGCCCTACGCCAGTATTTCCGACACTGACAAAGGGTTGAAATTTATTGTAAATTTTTTTTATCGCTTTTAAATATTTTCGTTAAAGATTTGTGGGTAAAAGTAAAGGCAGCGTATGAGGTCTGCTCACAGGCAGCCTCTGCCAGTAATGGCGATTTACAAATAAGTGTCGATTTACAAATAATAAAAGATAGGTACAGAAATTGTTATCAGGCATATGTAGCCTGCGCTGCCATGATGGGTGAATTTGCTCACAATCTGACAGCTCATCATTTAACGCCCCCTCCCAGTTCTACTATGATTGTGAATTCGAATGAACATCGTCCGTCTTCTAGCAACATGAGGTTGCCTCCGTGTGACACTGAGATATTTTATGGAGATTATCTCTCTTGGCCTACTTTCCGTGACATGTTCACGGCCATTTATATACAAAACTCCGGGTTAACGTCAGTTGAAAAACTTTACCACCTGAATCAAAAAACTAGAGGTGAGGCTAAAGATATAGTGAAGAAGTCCCCTCTCACAAATGATGGATTTGTGGAGGCGTGGGAAAACCTAACAGATAGGTATGAAAATAAAAGGATTTTAGTGAACAGTCAACTGAGGATTTTGTTCGGCCTTCAGCCAGTGACTTCGGAGTCGGGGTCCGCTATAAAGAAATTACAGCGGGATGTAAATAATTGTATATCCGCTTTGGAACTATATAAAATTAATGTTGAAAATTGGGATGCAATTTTCGTATATTTGTGTTCTACTTGCTTACCAGAAGCAACGCTCTCCTTATGGGAGCAAGGAATTAAAAATAAGACAGCAATCCCCAAATGGGTTGATTTAAATAGTTTTCTGACTGAAAGATTTCAAACTCTAGAAACAGTTTCAGATATTTGAGGTACGCTTAACCAAAGGACTGGTGGCTACCAAAATAAACACTCCCAAAATCAGAAAAGAAAAGTAAATTCCCATAATGCAAACGTTTATCAGGCGAATTGTAAACTTTGTGATACGCAACAACACCCTCTGTGGAATTGTCCACAATTTTTAGATATGAACGTTAGTTACAGGTTGTCAACAGTAAGGAGGTTGCATCTGTGTTTAAACTGTTTGGCCAGTTCTCATGATTGTACGAGCAATTACAAGTGCCTTAGTTGCAAGAGGCGTCATAACTCGTTACTTCATCGTGAAGGACTTGGGTCACCGCCTAATTCTCCTGCGCCATCAGATGGTGCAAATCAAAACAATTTTCCGGTTTCAAGTGATTTATCCACTGAACCTTCCACATCGCAAGGTCATGTCGATAGGGTTCAGACGCATTTCACAACGAGTACAAAAGGGGTGCTGTTAGGGACAGCTTTAGTGACCATATGTCATTCAGGCCCCGTTTATACGGCCAGAGCGCTAATCGACTCTGGGTCAGAGGGCACATTTATATCAGCGCGTTTGCAGAAACGGCTGAATATACCCACTCAAAGCGTGAATGCCCAAGTAGCAGGGCTAAATAATGTGGTTTCGGCACAAATTCAAAAAATGTGCAATTTTGTAATAGGATCACCAATTGATCCCAGGGTAAGAATAGAGACGAAGGGTCTCATTCTTCCTCAATTAAGCGGCAACATTCCCACAATTTCTATCGATAGGACCTTGGTGCAGAATTTACCTGATTTGCAAATGGCAGATCCTAAATTTTATAAAAGCGAACAAGTGGATGTCCTCATTGGAGGTGACATATATCCACGAATTATTTTAGATGGAATACGAAGAGGTATTCTAGGGTCACTCATTGCTCAGAAAACAGTTTTTGGGTGGATCTTAACTGGGCCTTTGCCCCCTAATGGGGTTTCAATTAAACCGACATATTCGGTATACGTTAATCAAATTTCACTGCAGGATCAGTCGTCAAATTTGCGAGAACTTGAGGAAGTCTCAAAGAAAAGTTCTTGGAATTTAAATAAAAATAAGAGTAAGAAAAATTATAACAAAACCACTCGGAAAAATAAGGATGGGCGTAAATATTTAAAATGGAAAACTACACAGAAAAATTTAGAGAAGTTAGAGATAATGAGTGAAGAATGAGTGGCGGCTAGGCAGAGATATGAAAAAATATTCCGGCCGAGACGATAGAGTTCGGGTTTTAGATATCCGAAAAGAATACGGATCGCGTCGTTTTACGAACGCGCAAAACTTCTGAGAAAGTGGCGGAAGCGTCTATACTGCGGATGGTGGACTTAGACCTCGTTCGTCTGAGCCATCATATGAAGCACAAGGCTGCAGCACGGATGGACTTGGGCCTCGTACGCTTGAGCCATCCATGGGAGCGCGCGACGATGATATTGATGGACTTGGGCCTCGTACGCTTGAGCTGGTCAGCTATCAATCGGTTGGACTTGGGCCTCGTACGCTTGAGCCAACACAATCCCAGCTCGCCTTTGAGCAGCAACGCAACTTTCGTCCAACCCCAAATTGGTGGAGGAATTTTTAGAGGAAATTACCAAATGTAATTCGTATGTATTTTTATTAAATTGGATTTATATTGCTCTGATCACCATTTTTATAAATGTACGCCCTCCATTTTTTATAAATATGAAATTTTGTAATTTACTATTAAATTTAGTTGCAGTGATGCTGCAAGGCGGGCGGCAATGTTCACGCCAACCGCGTAAATATGAACGCTACCTTATATAAATTTGTAAAATGTAGGGGGCGCTGTTGTCTGTGGCGAAATCTGCTTTCAAGTATGGCGATTTCGATTTTGCCGACGGCTTTTTGGCTTTTTAAAAACTTTATTTCTCTCTCTCGAACAGGGTTGGAAAACAAACTTTACTGAACTTTTCATTTTCTTTGAATCGTGCATTCGCGGCGGATTTACACTTTTAAATTTTTTTTGCCGATTTGTTCTTTGCACTTTTTCTTCATTCGTAAAATACACATACGAGCAGTTCAGCAAGGCAATTAATTTCGCTCGTTTTCAAAAATTTAAACTTTACTTTTGCATTCAATAGTTTTGATCGCGGACAAAACAAATCGAAACTTTTATTTCGTTTTGTGCATTCGGCTTGGATTTTTTTTGGAAAATTTTTTGATATTTGTAATTTTGAGCCTTATTCTAGCAATAATAAACAATGACAAGTCTTGTCACCTTCTATTAAGTTTATAAAAATTTTTGTTGTCACTTTTGTTGATATAATGAGACTATTAGTGATGTTCTGAAGCGCACGTATTTTTTAAATTATTGATTATGATTATGAACATTTATTTTTTTCTGCAATAAATAATTTGAAAATGCATTATAGTATAAAAAATGTTTGACTATGCAAAAAAAAAAAACAAGTGCATAGTTTGTTGTAAGCGTGACAGTATACCCTTCAAAATATGCGTTTACACTTGTGTTTGGAATATTTGACGCAGAAAACAATTACGAATTGTTTGTCAATAAGGGTAAGTATATAAAATTATGTGTATTTCACAGCTATATGTACATTTTCGCGCAGAAGCATAACAAAAGTGCGAAGCTGCCGCGAACAGCAAAACCCTACGCACATATTCTTTTGTTTGGTGGAGGCGGCGCGGTTGCCTGAACATTTCCATTTGTTTGGTGCTGGTGCGCAGTTTGCTATTCGCGCCAGCTTCGCGGACTTTTGTTTCGCCTCTGCGCGAAAATGTAGATATGTGAAATGCACTTGCAAAGAGTGCTTTTGGCGCATAGACTACCTGCGTTCCAAGTTGACTCAGCGCAGTCTATGCGCCTCCTGCGCTAATATTCGTTTGGTTTATTTTCAATTTTGGAAAATTTTTAGTTCACAGGTCTTCTTTGCGTCGGTATTGGCGCCGAGTCGTTGGCTGTCGCGTAAAATAACTACGCTGTGCTGTGGATCAAAGGCAAGGAACTGAATATGAATGTGGTGGCTCGATTCGGCAGCACCGTCAATTTACGGGTGATGCAGCCAATTTGCAATTACGTATCGTAATTATACCAAGGACACACCGCTATTGGTGTAATTTTGCGTTAGTTTCCAATTAATAAGCGAAACGAAACAAAAAACTAAAATAAATGCTTTCAGGTTGGATGGATAAACGCGCAGAACGTATGCTGCAGCGGAACAACAATCCGTCTGAGGAAATTGCGAAACTCGGCGATGTTACTACGTTTTAGACGACCTTTAAGATCCATTTATTGCTTTGGGCAAGTGAGTGAACGATTCTTAACTATTACGCGTACAGTTAGTTTATGTTACAAATTGCAATTTTGTTTTTCCGTAGAACCTTTTGCATGGACAAGTTAAACTTCTACCCGGAAGCGGCCGCCAATGTCAACTCAATTGTGTATTTGATATTGGCAATTTCTTTACCCCTTTTCGGCTTCAAAACTCCACTTTGTAGCTGTCAATCTGTGGAAAATCTTGAACTCGCTGTCCTGGTTGTCACGTATGTTTTGATTTTATATTAGTTTCGCATTCTTTGTCTATTCGTTAACGTTACTAAATTTTCTATATCAAGTACCTTTATTCTTATTGAAATTATTCAATTTTAATTAAATTTTTAATAAATAAATAAATAAAATACAAATAAACTTAGGAAGTGGTTTTTTTTATCACATTATGTGAATCATGTACTTGTTCAGTTTCCAACCATGTGGATGGTTGGCTGCAACCATGTACATGTACAGTTTCCAATCATGGGGATGGTTGGCTGCAACCATGTACATGTTCAGTTTCCAATCATGTCGCCAATCATAATATGGTCCCCTTAAAATATGATTGGGTCAACCATGTTTTTTCTCTGCGTGTATAGACAAAAGCTATTTGGTAAGTAAAACTAGATATACAACATGCGAACAACGAATAATAATTTCGAAAAATTGGTTTTGCTAAAGGCTAATAAAGACTTAATTTAATTTTTATTGTTTTTGTGTATGTATTTTATACACACGGTTAAATTTAAAAAAAAAGTTATGATTTTTAAAATTTTACTGTTCTATATTTCACTAAGTTCTGATATTTCATATTAGGTTGAACCGAAATAAAAATGTAATACTTAATCCAATAAAAATCAAGGAAAACAAAATTTTAATCAAAAATTTTTAAGTACGATTACAGTAATCGTAAGCGTAAAATATTTTGAGTACGATTACTGTAATCGTACTCAAAAAGTAATCGTAATCGTACACGCACAGCTCTGATATATATATATATATGGGATCCACCGCCAAAGTTACGAGCTATTCTTTTTTATTTCTCATTTTGCCGCTTATCGTGCCAGTACATTTGAAGACCATCAGGACCATCCAAATTAATATTTGTTCATCAGAAAAAATAATTTTGGACAACTCTTCTTCCCAAAACTGACACTTTTCAGAGAATGTTAATCTTGGCACGATAAGCGTAACTTTGACGGTGTGGGATCCCACACCATATGGGGGTGTGAGTAGTTGAAAATACCCCGATTTGTTTTTTTTCGAATGGACAGCCCTATGTACATAGAGCTACTTGATGAAGTTCTTTTGAGTTTGGGTGACGAAACGGCTGCAGACGAGTGGAGATAATGCAGCAATTCATTCATCCAAGGCAACAAAACGGTTCTTGAGTACGCGGAACATACCTGTTTTGGGCTGGCCCGCTTGCAGCCCCGGTCTAAACCCCATTGGGAACATATGCGCAATATTATCCAAGTTATTCTCAAGAATGGGAGACAATCTGACAATGTAAAATGCCTGAAAAGTGCCATTACTGCTGAATGGAACAAAATTGAAGAAAATTGTATTAAGTCTTTAATTAACTCAATGCCACGGCGTCTTCAACATGCTATAATTAAAAAGGGTCATATACTAACTACTAACAATTAAACAAAAATATTTGAGTGCATGAATTTAGTCTTCTTTAAGGTTATTTATTTAATTGTTAGTACAACTTAATATTTGGCAATAAATATACCCTGTATCAGTAATACAATAAAAGATTTTTAACATTTTGATGTTGGTCTTATCATTACTTCGTGCAGTGTAGAAGGCTGAAACCGATCGAAAAAAAGGGTCTGTAAGTGCAGGCATTCAACTGAATGTAGTTAAAACGTTTTGTTTATGTTTTTTGTCAAACAAAAATTGCCCCCGATATCGATGACTCTCTCCGTCCATCATTGCACAATGCAACGCTCTCTAAGAACACCGTATCTCTACACCGAACCAGAAAAATGCTAAAAGTACCATCAAATCGTTGACAAAATATGGCCGATAGTGATACATATCAAATTTGATACTACATCTTTATCATTTAGATGAAAGAGTGGAGAATTGATGGGATACCAACATAATTTTGATAAGGATCCAACGTAAATGTACATGAGAAAACGTGAGGAGAGAAAATAATTCGCTCCAAAGAAATAATTACGAAAAAGGAGAAAAAGAAATTGAGAAATGTATTCGTTTTAGAAACGACAAAAAACGATCACATAAAAAGTAAAGATGTTTCAATTTATCTATGATGTCAAAATGGATATAATATGATACACAATTATGATGCCTGAAAATTTCGCAAAAGAAAGGAAAATAGATTTGAATTGCATTTCACCGGCTAATATTTCAATCTACCCTTTGAAAAATTTATGCCCTTCAATAATTTTGGAAATTGAATAGAATTTACAGAGTTTGAATTCACTATAACTACGTCACTACACTAGAATTTGGTGAAATTGAGCATCGAAAAACTAAATAATCACTTTCACATGCATAATTTATCTTAGTGATTAGGCATTATTTTCATTACAAAATGTTTTTTTCACATTTTCTGTATTTGTGTAATTGTTTTTGCACAGAAAAATTGGCAGAGCTCTAAGCAGTCTAAAATTATTCAACGCTCGTTTTTTATGGTGGTACAGCTGAGCCGGCTGCGGTCGCATGTGGAAGTATGTGAATTCTTATCATTATTTCCTATAAAATTACGGGAGTTACGTAGTATTGATAGGATATTAATTGATAAGTAGTGCTGCTAGTTTGATGTTGTGAATTGATAATGCACTGTAAAACGTGATGCTATCAGTTTATTGTTTTTCATACCAATTTATCAAAAAAAGTATCAATATGATATGAAAAACGAATGGAATTATACAATTCTCATCAAATTACCAAATTTTGACATGAAATGAAAATTGAAAGGCAGGCAACTTCAATTTTACATGATTTTTTTATTTCAGTGTAGTGTTGCCAAGTACTCCCATTCAACAGCCTATACACGGTGGATCTCTCACGCCGGTTCTATCCTGGAGCCAACAATGTGTTACCCCAAACACACACACAGGTAACTCTGATTCGCCTTTTGTTCTCGAAATTCCATTTCAGTACAACATGCAAATTCCCCTTTGCATTACTCCCGCTCAGAACATAAATGAGCAAAAAATATGTCGATAAATTTAAAACAACAAAACTTCAAAGTAGTTCCATCTCTAGAGAGCATAATATAAAGGCAACGGCAGCGCAGACACACAGAAAAGAAGGTCGGTAAAATTAACCGAAAAAAGTGGTTGACGTAAAGCATTTCAAAATGTATGAAAATTGTAAATTTTTTCTACCGAGCTCGTCGGTAGATTTAACCGACAAAAAATAGTAAAAAAAAAAATAGTTGAAATAACCAAAAAAATTGTTGTTGTACAGAAATTTTAGGTTCTTTTACAGCAATTGTTGGTTAAATTTGAATTTTCACCAACTTGTGCAATTTACCATTCGCGCATCTTCAGTTGAATCGTTGGGATTCAAAGAAAGAAAAATTCCCAATCGTGTTATGAATGTTGTGCCTTATAGACGCAGCTTGAGCAGAGCCAAACAGAGTTTACTGCATTTGTAATACTAATTTTGGAAAATAGGAGCTCGTGTCAGTTATGCGCTTAAGCTAATATTTATTTTTTTTTAAACATGCAATCTTGCATTTTTGAAATTTTTTTTTGTGTTTAATATGTTTTTTTTTTGTTTTCAAATGAAAACAAATTCAACGAAAAAAATTTTCTTACTAAAAAATATGTATCGAAACAAATTTTTGTTGTATGTTTGCAATTAAAATTGTAAGCCAATAAATTTTAATGGTTTTCTTACTAAAAAATAGATTAACCGACGAAGAAGGGTTGGAGCGTTTTTAACCGTCTTTTTCGGTTAAATCTACCGACTTTTTTTTGTGTGCAGGCATTGACGCCTACTTCAAACGAAGAGGTTCTCCTACCGAAAATATGAATTCCTCAAAAATGCAAAAGGCTAATCCCAAAATGTCTATTGAGTTAGGGCAAAACCGATTTGCCATTCTTGCCGAAACAAAACTTTCTCAAATTATTGGTGATCACACATTTCATGTAATCCCTATTCTTAAGGGAAGTATTCATGAGACTAAAATTCAAATCTATAGCGAGGCAAATTTTAGAAAAATTATCGAATCCTTCGATAATTCAAAAAAGAGCTATTACATATATCAGCTCAAAAGCTCCAATGGTCTCTCTGTTGTCCTGAAAGGCATTGACTCGTTTGTTGAATGCAATGAAATCAAAAGCGCTTTAATTGAAGAGCGCTTCCACGTTAAATCCGTTTTTAACATACAAAATCGAGATAAAATTCCCCAACCACTATTTCGAGTGGAACTGGAATTTGATCCAAAATCCCTAAAAAAGGGGGAATCTCACCCAATTTACTCACTGCGGTATCTCCTCCATCGAAAAACTACAGTGGAAGAGCCTCATAAGCGCCAAGGACCAATTCAGTGGCAAAATTGCCAAGAATACGGTCACACAAAATCGTATTGCACACTTCCCAGCGTGTGCGTAATATGTGGCGATCTCCACCACCACAAACTTGTGCAAAAAAACTATACAATTATACAGCAAACTATAGAGGCTGTCCCATCTACAAATCCTTCAAAAGCTACTTTATTCCAAATATCATTGCAGATTTTGAAGTCGCCAAAAAACCTTAATTTTAAATCGAAATTGCTGAAATTAATTTCAAGGAAATTTATTTTCAGCTTTTTAGTCGGTTAAAGGGTTATATTTTAAAAAACTTGTTTTTTACTCTTTTTTTATTTTCCTCTTTTTTTTAAATTTTTTTTCTCCCCCCTTTTCCCCCCCTTTTTTTTACCTTTTTTTATTTAAAAAATTTCAGCCTTGTAGCTTACAAAATACGAGAGTTAGAACTTTAAATTGTCTCCATCCCGCTCCCCTTTGCCCCCACATCCCCCTTTCCAAAGGGTACAAAATTCATTTTGTCAATAAGAACCCACCTACCAAATTTCATCAATGTAGCTTGAAGGAATTGGAAGTTATGCCATGTTTAAAAAAAAAAGGTTTGAGTCCCCCCACGGCCCTACGCCTCTGATGGACCCCAAAATTTAATAGAATGCATTGTCACCGAAGTTCTATCAGTGTTCCAAATTTCAGCTCTCTAGCTCACGTGGAAGTGTATGAAAAAGCTCGCCGCAGATTTGAGGATATATATATATATATATATTTACTGAGACCTCTGAATCCCTCACGTCTTAAACGAAGCTAATATATTTCTCATTAGATACATTTATACATCTCACTGCATAGTTGAGGCTGAATTTTTTTTTAAATTAAGTTGTATTTATAAATTTATGAATAATCATTGTTAATATTATTTAATTCAAATGAATAAAAATACGTTAAAAAAAAAAACTATTACTGGTGTTTACGCCAAAACACCCTGTTTGCCACCCTGTATACGGAATTGTACGGCAACCAACTTTATACCATTAAACCTACTGGAACACCGCTTAACATTCTGTTAAGCTGTGTCCCAAAACTGGTTTAATTCAATATGAAGGCCTTCTGCCATTTGCAAAACTTTCACTTCCTTCTTCTTTTAATAAGATCGAAAAGTGACTAGACGTTTTCCTACCCGCTCCTGTCATAAGCTACCAAATTAAAATATACTATATATATATATCTATCGTCATCGATATCCAAGTAAGCATCCTTCTGCCTCTACTTCTTAATAAAAAACATACAAAAAGCTAAACTACACGACTTTGATTTCCTTTTGCTAACTCTGCCGTTTTTTTCTTATACTTTCTTTTCTGCATCGTT
This sequence comes from Heteromyza rotundicornis, assembly GCA_951394025.1. Taxonomy (NCBI): domain Eukaryota; kingdom Metazoa; phylum Arthropoda; class Insecta; order Diptera; family Heleomyzidae; genus Heteromyza; species Heteromyza rotundicornis. The sequence continues at coordinate 21,088,709 of OX596013.1, forward strand.
CTACTGCTCCCCGAGCACCCGAACATTTGGTCCAGTCGAACCAGATCGGAATCTGGATATTTAATTTACACTTATTTTGCAGCGTTGGTTACTGCAAGGTGGGCGGCAATGTTTACGCCAAAACACCCTGTTTGCCACCCTGTATACGGAATTGTACGGCAACCAACTTTATACCATTAAACCTACTGGACACCGCTTAACATTCTGTTAAGCTGTGTCCCAAAACTGGTTTAATTCAATATGAAGGCCTTCTGCCATTTGCAAAACTTTCACTTCCTTCTTCTTTTAATAAGATCGAAAAGTGACTAGACGTTTTCCTGCCCGCTCCTGTCATAAGCTACCAAATTAAAATAAACTATATATATATCTATCGTCATCGATATCCAAGTAAGCATCCTTCTGCCTCTACTTCTTAATAAAAAACATAACAAAAAGCTAAACTACACGACTTTGATTTCCTTTTGCTAACTCTGCCGTTTTTTTCTTATACTTTCTTTTCTGCATCGTTCTACTGCTCCCCGAGCACCCGAACAACTGGATTAACGAAGTTAAATTCTCGATTAACTATGCCCAGCTTTGATTTTACTAAGTTCACATTTATAAATAAGTATTCATGTGACTTATTGACTTTCTGGTATCATCCAAATCATTGCAAAGTGGCAGCACTGATATTGATAATCATATGGGAATTACCGTTATGACATTTTGTTTTAACCAAAACAAACAATTAAATTTATGCAGGGTGATATTTACTAGTTATATTTTGTGTTGGTAAAGAAACATTTTTTTTATTGTTTTTGTGTATGTATTTAGTAAACACGGTTCAATTAAAAAAAAAGTGATGTTTTTTTATATTTTACTGTTTTATATTTCACTAAGTTCTGATATTTCATATTAGGTTGAACTGAAATAAAAATGTAATGCTTAATCCAATAAATATCAAGCAATAAAAAATTGTGTAATCAATTGTGACGGTCACCTACACATGTACCAAAAAAGTAATAGCAGAGAACTTATATTCATAGAGAAGCGTCATAAGCTCTTCCTCTTCCTATTTGCTAACTTGGAGCTCGTGCAATTCTGGGGAGTAAGCAGACTGCGGAGTTTGGACAGTGAGTGTACAGACTGCGGCATTTGGCTAACATTTTTTAATTTTTTGTAGTCTGTTTGAAATGTCGGTATTTTGCCTAATTTCGAATATTTAGCTCTTGTTAAAAATCCACCCTAAATAAACATTTTAATGGAAGAGTTGAGAATTCGGAAGCGGTAATGGCGATATGTAAACTCATTTTGTATGTAAATAAAAAGTAATAATATCCCTACAACTTATTTACGCGAAATTTTGATTTTGTCACATAGCCCCTTCTCCTGTATATGTTTTTGATCAGCCATGTAGCCATGTTGACGAATTTCATTAATGATGCTGATTTTTTAAATTTACTTATTATTTAATGTATAGGTAAGCACAAAACCAATTCATAATCAAAACTGAAATCAGCATTTATTCAAATGCAATAATGCATTTGAAATAATTGTCATTATTTCTTTTTAGTAATTTCTAGGCATAAAGAATAAACAAATTAACGTATTGAAGATAACAGACTGAAACCGTCTTTGTAGCGCATTTCGTTAGCAAAGCAGCATTCTGTCGTTGCTTTGCTAAAAAAATGCGCTGGCATGTCCGTTCAAAAATACCACTATGATGAAATTTATGAAATAGCTTATGATTTTTTTTTGGCATTGACCTTCATTGCATACATATTTTTTATAATTTTGGGGTAATATACGAGAAATTGATTAAGTCCGCCATAAAGTGAGTTGTGGTTCCAGTTCAGAATATTAATATTTTCGAGAAATATGGATCATAATTTTTTGCAATATATTTTTGAAATACTATGGCTGGAAACGCCACATTCAACACCAGTTCTGATTTATATTTGTATTTTATTCGATATATTTTTCAAATATTAAAAATGTTCAAATATTTTAGAAAACAGGGGTGATTGTCTTTTTTTTTTAATGCAATATGATAGAAAATACATGAACCTAAGAGTCCTCAGCATTATTTGTCCATTTAAAATTTTTGCTGATTTTTGAAAGAATTTTTTGTAACAAATCTATAAATTGGGTAAAAAAAAAGTTATACAAAAAAATAAGAAAACATATATGTAGGTACAAAGCAGATAATTTCCATAATTTATCATGCAAAAACCATCAAAATACTTTGTCGCGAATCCAAACAAATCATAGAAAAATATACATGCATATAAGAAAACATCAGCAGGAGGGATGAAAATCGCCAACAACAACCTGCGCCGCCAATCATAGTAAAAAAACCTAACGGCAAAAAATAGCAAGATGAATAAAAAAAGAATCAAAACAAACGAATCAAGATCTAGTCAAAGAAAACGATCGAAATAAGAAAAGGGAAAAAAACACAAATGTCAAGAAAAGCAAAAACAAAAGCGAACCAACAACAAAAACATTTCTAACAGACTACAAAAAATTAAAAAATGTTAGCCAAATGCCGCAGTCTGTACACTCACTGTCCAAACTCCGCAGTCTGCTTACTCACCAGAATCGCACGAGCTCCGAGTTAGCAAAAAGGAAGAGGAACAGCTTATGACGCTTCCCTATGAATATAAGTTCTCTGGTAATAGTCAAACGTGTAGAAAATGTTTTAAAAGTATCACCCTGTGTCATAGTCAATTATATCGAGCGGTATTGCCAGGTCAAAATCAAGATACATAGAATACTAGATAACGTCATGAGGCCGTTTACCGTTATCTAGCATGACGTCGCCAGATACTTCTTGTCACTTTGACAGAAAAATACAAGCGTTGCCACAAATTTAGCTAAATTGGTTTCGCAATAGTGCTACCAGATTAATGTAATTCCTACTGTATTAATTAGACTTTAGTAGAAATACGATTCAAAATTGTTAAAATTAGGCAAAGCAATCAAAATTATGTACTTATGAATTTGAATTGCTTAGTAAATGAAGCAATTTAAAAAGTTGAAGCCGTTTATTTTATTAAGCATTGTTTTTAATGAATGATTTTTAAACCTTCGGCCATAGTTTCAGCTTCGAAGTCAATTAATCGTTCGCGCTTATGTTTAGAAAAAGTTCAGTCAAAAAATAAATGCAAATATGTTTAGTATTGATAAATGCAGATTGGTTATTTTGTTCAAAACAAGTAATAAAAATTAAATTAAAGAACTTATGGTACCATTTTTGCAATTTCTATCAAATTCCGACATTTATGTTGTATCTATTATCGTCTTTGAGTCTTAAGCGAAATAATCCACTCTAGCAGAAAATGTTTCAATTCAGATCTTTCTGGCAACGTTGGCTGCCAGAAAAACGTAAATAAAGAACAGCTGTTCGAGTGACAAGAAGTATCTGTTGACGTCACGACAAAATGGCGATCCTAACGGTAAACGTCATGTCGTATATGTGGGTCAAAATAATAAGTAAAATATCCACAAAAGAACTTGACGAAGTTAACGATCTGTCATCTACAAATTAGAGACCTCGTGGTTTCTTTTTTCGTTTCGACAGAGGCAGCCATCAACAGAGTTCCAAGTCGACTGAAAATTGTCGGCGGCGGCTTAACGAGCAATTTTTGTCAGCGGCGGCTGCTCAACGGCTTAGCGCCGACCATAACCGACTTGGCGCCGACCATAATCGGCTTGAAATCGGCTTGATGAACAAAAATTTAATGAAGGGCAGAATTTGTTTATAATAAAGCAAAATATTTTAGTTCTATTCATCCTAAACATTACCATGAAAATGTAACAAAGAAATAAATCACAATTTGGGATCTTAAGCAATTCGTGGCTCTGAAAACTTACACTCAACAAATAAAACAAATAGAAAGAATATATCGGCATAAAAAAAAACCGTCTCCTGTAAAATTTCAAAAAGCATACATACGATGAATTTGAATTAGAGGACGATATATTGTGAATCTGTAAAATATTTAAATAATAAAAATACTTGAATATTATTTGTAAAATTCATTACAAAATGGTAGTTTCTTGTATTTATGTTCATTACAACTATATACAATTACAATCTTTAACATTTTAAAATGTAAAATTTCAGAACGATATATTGTGAATCTGTAAAATATTTAAATAATAAAAATACTTGAATCTTATTTGTAAAATTCATTACAAAATGGTAGTTTCTTGTATTTATGTTCATTACAACTATATACAATTACAATCTTTAACATTTTAAAATGTAAAATTTCAGAATATGAGCCCTTTATTGTCTCGCTGTTGTAGACGTGCGTTGTGGTTGACTACGGCCTCTTATGAATATTAGATTTGTTAATAAACATGTTGTGCATAATTCAAAAACAGACTTACATTTTTCCATACCTGTTGATTTCGTTGTATCGCACTCCGCTGCGGAAGATTAAGTGTTCCTGTTGGAAGATGTAAGCAGCTTCTGGGATATGTGTGTGTGAGAGGCCGTCATGACCGATTGAAAAACTAAATGGAAAACAAAAATGTTTTATACGATGTAAGGCATTTTATGAATATTTGAAAAGGAAACCATCTTACCTGAAAATTTGAATTTGGTGTTTCTGTTGCCATCATGGCAGAGTTTGCAGGTGACCTGCTTCTGGGCAGTGCCGCTAAGCGTGTGTGAGAGGCCGTCATGACCGAAAAACTAGAGGGTATTTTAAGAATACATTTTAATAGAAAACGAACACAAAAAGTATAGAAAACTAACTTACCTAGTTCATAAACGATATTCTACTATTTTTGCTGTAGCTCAGCTTTAACTACATCGTAGTTATCGTGTATGAACATTTGCTTCTTAACTGTTGTCGGGTTCAATCGGCTTCGTTTCGCCGACACACATTTGTTGACGAATTTGTATAAAATTATGAAATTTTGCCATTTGCAAACAAAAACCCAATTTTTAAAAAAATTGAGGTAAAATTCAACTGGCCATTTCGCGGTAGGTACTCAGCGTATTAAGGTATCCTTATACCCATTCGAACGGGCTCCAGTAGTCCTTTTTATATGCAAAGGAACGACTTTCTTTCTTTTGACGCTGACTGTATATCATTGCATAAAACATTGCAATATTTTCCGAGTTTTCAACTTTAACTTACCTTTTAATGGAGGTGGGCTCACTATTGAAGCATAATTTACAAAATTTATATTTTGACATAATTGACTTTGTGCCCAACATTAGCGTCCCGAAATAACTCCACACCGCCGATCCTGCCGCAGACCCTCCCGTCGATGCAATGCGTGATATAGCCTTTACCTTCTGCCTCCTCCGCAATAAGTTCTCGAAGTGCCCAACGTCTGCGGTCGGGTGTTGCCGCACATATTCGGTTTCATTGAATTCGTCCGAGTGCGTGTCGGAAATTGGTTGTGGTTCTGACGCAGGACCTTTCCGGCCGGTAGGCTTACTTAGTGAAGCACTGCTGCTTCCAGCACCACTGCTGTTCGACGGGACCACACCATCGCTGTTCGACGCATTATCACTGCTGCTCGACGTACAAAATTTTCGAATTGATTGATTCATTTTTTTTGGAATTTAAAAACACCGAAAAACTTTGTACTTACTCTTTACTTTTTAATTGTATTAATTTCAATCGGAAGCTCCTGGCAATCTAACACATCGGCGCCAAGAACTGTAAAAATTTTACAAAACCGTTATTGGAAAAAAAAATTGTTTGCAGAGATGCAAAATTTTGTATATTTACGAAATACTTAAAAAATTATCGGTTTGAACCGCCATAATCGGCTCAAAATTTCGCCGCCGACCAAGCCGGTGCTATCGGCGGCGGCGCCGGTCGTCTGAAAATAGTCGACTCGGAACTCTGGCCATCAATTCCGGTAGCCAAAAGAAAGAAAAGAAAATATAACGAGGCAATCTTCAAAAAAAATAGCATTTAACATCATTACAACACAAGACATTACCAAATCAACAAATTACCATTAAAAGTACGAAACATTTGCAAAATTTGTAAACGGGAAAATAAGGAATAGGTGAGACGAAAGAAAAACTACCGAAAAGGCAAATTAAATGACGAAAAACTATCGACTACAAAGCAGCCCCAGACACACACGGAAGACTACACTTGAAAGCACCACTCCAACAAACAAGACCCCTCAACATCAAATACGTGAGCGGCGGAGCACCCCCCAACAAAGTACCCTTTTCCGATATGTTTGCTCCACCAGTTACATTTTAATCTCCTGATCCTGCGGTTTTGGAAACGAGGATAGATGACGCTCCTCAGAAAAATATGAATTTAATCTCAAATATTGATAAAAATGTTTGTCCTTCCATAAATATTATTTTAAAATCTTCGAGATATGTGTTCCAAAGAACATTAAAAAGTATGGTTTACAAAAGAATTGAGGAAACTTAAAACTTCGAAAACTCGGGTATTTAAAACATATAAAAGATCTTTAAACCTTCAAGATTATTCTAAACATTCGCTTCTGAGACATAAATATCAAGTACTTAATAAAAAATGCTATGATGAATATTTGAACGATTTGAAATCCAAAATGAAATACGATTCTAAAACTTTTTATAACTTTATAAATTCAAAAAGGAAAAACACTGGTTTTCCAACTACGATGAAATCGAATGATGAGTCGAACAATCCTACTGAAATTTCTAGTATGTTTGCTGACTTCTTCAAAACGTCATATTCTGATAATACTTATCGCAACACATCATATACATATAACATCCCCACTTATAATTCCATTTTCAATCCTGTTATAGAATCTGAAGATGTCTTACAACACCTAAAATCGTTGAAATATTCATATAGTACTGGTCCAGATAATATTCCTAGCTGTATTTTGAAAGTTTGTGCTAAACATTTATACATTCCACTTTCAAATACAGTGGCTCAAAGTAATAATGGAACAAAAGTTGCAATAGCACTAAAATTAAAAAAAAAATAACTAAGATGTTGTTGTAGCAAAAACAATTTTTTTTATTTAAAAGGCTCCAGGTCTATAGAATATAAAACAAGCAAAAAATTAAGAAATCCATTAACTACATTTAAAAAAAAAAGTTTTTGTAACCTAACATCAAAATTGAACATCAAAGTAATAATGGAACAGAACACATTTCATATGAAAATATTATAGATAAATGAAAGTTATAATTAAATTAATATTTTGTGGGCAGCCCTTTTTGTTGAATAACTGCCTGCAGTCGTCGAGGCATTGATTCCACCAGTTTTTTGCACTAAGATGGCTTCATATTGTTCCACTCCTCAATTAGGGCGGATTTGAGCTGATCACGAGTCGAAATGGTGTGATTTTTTTAATTTTTCTTCGAGGTAACTCCATGCGTGCTCAATGACGTTTAGGTCCAGAGACTGTGGAGGCGTTTCCAAAACGTGTGGACAATTATAAAGGAGCCAACTTCGCACTTTATACGCCTTGTGCTTAGGGTCGTTGTCCTGGTAAAATGCGAATGTATTCTCAATTCCTAGTTTTCGCACACTTTCCTTCAGGTTTGACTTCAATATGCTAA